>CM033684.1:64364959-64756850 GCA_019514585.1 Dendrobium officinale
CAGACTCAATAAAATCACAGTGAATCATTGGGTTTTTATTTCATCTTGAGGGTTGCAAACTCTTCGAAGGCTTTAGGGAGCTTACATATTGGGTTACAAACATCCTAATAAATTTTACAAAGGAGGTTGTCGCTTTCATTGGTAGGCGAGTGAACCACATAAGTGTCGACTCTTTAAGAGTTACGAAGAATAGTTGACATTAAAGGTTTAATCAACATCCAATAACAACATCATTGACTTTAGTTAGCAACATTGTCTACTAGGTTAGCCATGCCCAGCTGAGGCAACTTGATTTTTGGAGGTGGTCTCGCCTCTTTAATCTTTCTAGAAAAGACTTTTGTTAGCTTAGGCTTAACCCTTCTCATGCACTAAGGTGGCGGGTTGTACTCCTCATACTTGCCAATATATGAGTGAGATCAACATTTTACATCGAGGTTAATACTCTGCTCTCCAGCTTCATGCAGTGAAGATCTGAGTTAAAAGATCCCTTAAGGGTTCTCTCCCTTGTGCATGCCTTGGAAGCCCTACTAAAGGCATCTTTGATCATTTTGGCCAGCCTTTCCTCCATTTCCATGAGATCACAATGAGTGATATAGTTTGAGATTTCTATGGTCATTAAAATCTTAGGGTTAAATTTTCATGAAGTTGTGGTCATCTTTTAGTTACCAACATCAATCCATAATTGTAACACTTTTTTAGGATATTGAATCCAAGTTTTCCATGGTTTACATATGTCACGCCTCAAGATTTAATTTAGAAGAATTGTTTATTTTAATCATTTTTCATTATTTATTATAACTTCTATAAATCATTAACATAATCAATGTCCAATAAAAGTAATTAAAATCATATACATCAAAATATTTCACTATTCATTCACTAAAATTTCATATATATTTGCTAGGAGATCATTACAATCACTATTCTATCACAATATCTTAACTATAAAAGAATAAAGAAATACATAATAAAATCTAAAGAAAGACCTAAGAATCTTTGCTAATCTCACTTCACCTAGCCTTGCCTTCTTCCTTGACATGAAATTATTAAAATTCACATGAGTTGAAAAGCCCAATAGTAATCCAAATCATCACTAAAGTTATTAATGCATGACATTAGTATATGATTTAGCAAAGGCAAGACATGACACTTCAATGTGGCGTTTTCATCGTTTTATTTATATTCATTATATCATTATCAATACATTATCTTTATCATTAATATTACACAAGTGGCTTTTAATAATCATTAAAAGTCATCAACCTATGCCCGTCGGTATGATTTAGTCATCATTTACAGGCTACAACTGAATCACACTACTAATCATTTTTAAAGAAAAGCTTGTAACACCCTTCTGCGTAGGGTATTATTTTTTAACAGCCAACAAATTTTATAGTATTAATAGCTAGCCTTTCTTGGTAATGTAATTGCCACAATCAATTGTATTAAAATGCATAATGAAATACTCAATTCTAATCAATACAAAGATATCTATATAATATTTATAACTTCACAAAATCACAACTTTAATTCTACCCAGTGAAATTTAGTAATATTATTGTCAAAATATTCATACTATTTATATTTATCATATACCAAAAGTTATACCACAAAAGTGCGATAAATTAAGAGAAAAATACAATTTTATCAATTTGAAAGAGAAAAAAATCCGTCAAATTTAAAATCATTGAAAATCAAAGTGAGATTTTAGTTATTTACAACAAATAGAATAAATCTCTAAGCAAAGTTGATGGATGAAATGACCAAATTTTAAATTTCTCTCCTCTTCCTTTCCCTTTCTCTCTCCTTCTCCTTGCCTTCCTGAGCTAGTCATGACGTTGGAGGTTTTTGTTTAGGATATTTAAGATAAAAAATATATAAAAATACTTTTAGTGGTCTAGCGCTGCAACGCTCAGATCCAGCACCAAAACGCTGTATGTTGAATTCAAAGTTATTATAGAACAGAGATACAAACACCACAACGATAGTTTCTGCCTTTCTGACGCCATTGTGCTCGCAAGTTTGATTTCACAACTCTCATGAGCATGGTGTCGAAGCGCTCTAGTTCAAACATAAATTCATTTTTTTAACACATTTCAAAAATCGAGTTACTTAGCATGCAAGCTAAAGAGATTGGAACACAAAAACTTGTGATGAGTATGGAAAGAAGAAGATTTTTGGGGAAAGAAACTTATTAGCTTAATAATGACTTTAAAATATTCTAAAAATTAAAGATGTCGCTCTTCACATTTTATTTATAGAGATTCAAATGTTACAACGAAGACTGTTAAAAAAAGTAACAATAAATAGCATCCAATGCAGACTGCCATGGACATGTCACTTTGGTAGGCGTTGGATATGGTCGATTCTTATTGATCAAAACACTCAGCCTTGGGGCGAGTTCCATTCTACTGAGTGCTGGGCGAATTGATGAAGATGTCTTTTGATGAGTTCAATATGAAGGTCTACTATTGAAGTTTCTTTTGGTCATTATGGAAATAGATTTGATGGAGTATCTGGGCTGTTTGGATATGAGTGGTGAGTTTTCTTGAGTTACAATGTAATGTACTCAATAGTTGGCTGAGCATGAAGAAGCGAACTTGGATCCTCTTGTTATGATCCTCCTAAGTTGTTGGGTTGATGAATTCTATTGATGACTCATCGCTTGTGGTGACGACGAGTTGCGACAAGTCTTCACTAAGGAGTTCTCCACATAGGATTTACTAAATACCTACTAAGCACCTAAGAAAGCATCTACAAGTATACACAATTAATTGAGCATATTCAAATTATCAAATAACTTTAATTTAAGTAGAATGTCCTTTACTGGTTTACATATTAATTATGAGAAGAGTGCTTTAATGCTTCCTAATCACATTCATAATCAGAATGATATCTGTAATGCGCTCTCCATTCATAATATCACTAGCAAGATCTCTTATCTGGGCATCCCGCTTTCTTTTTATAGGCTTAAAATTGAGGACTATATGCCTTTATTGGATAGCATTAACAGGAAATTTATTGGTTGGAAGGCTTCTCTGCTCTCTCTTGCGGGCAGACTCCAATACTTAAAATTTACTATCCAAAATACTATTGCATATTGGATTAGGGGTGCTATTTTACCTAAAGCTATTCATAAGTTTCTTAAAAAATCTAGCTCCAGATTTCTGTTTTTTGGGGACGTCTTTTCCGGCAAGAAACTTCACATGATAGCTTGGGATAAGGTCTGCCTCCCTTACTCTAAAGGTGGTTTGGGTATTTACTCGATTCAGGCTTTGCAATTTTCTTTTAATTGCTCTATTATACTTAGATTGTATAATTGCTCCAGTCCTCTAGCTGCTTGGACTTTCAGTAAATATGGATCCCCTTGGAAGCCTATGCCTCATGTTGCCTCCCCTTTTTGGAAATCTATTTGTAATACTGCTCTTATTGCTAAACATTGCTTCAAGTTCAGAATTGTGAATTCTGCTCATATTTCCCTTAAATGGGATCACTGGATTGATGACAGGAATATATGTGATATGTTTGGCGTTGAGAATTCTGCCTCTATTCCTGATATTGCTTTATCTAATATTATTTCTGATTCTAAGTGGGTTTTACCTGACTCCTTCTCTCCTGATCTCTGTGCGCTGTTCTCTGGTATTTCTGTGATTGCGGGAGATGGGCCCTGTTTGCTCTGGTATGGCAAGATTAAGAGTAAATTTAACAATTATCTGAACGAATTTTATTCGCTGTATCCGAATTGTAGCTGGCACCGTATGGTTTGGCATAAAAGGAATGCATTGAAATATTATGTGTTTGCTTGGATGGCACTCGTGAATGGTCTTAAAACAGCTGATGCTCTTAGACACAGGCATATTTACGTTCCCTCTCTTTGCCGTCTCTGCAATACTGCGGATGAATCTGTTTCTCACCTTTTCTTTGATTGTTATTACTCCTTCTCTATTATCTCGGGTATTATTCCTGGGTTGAGCTCTTTTCTGTTAAAGCCTAACATCTTTCAGGTTTTTGATTGGATTTCTGGGCAATTTAAGGGCAAAAAGGAGATTCTATATTTCTATAATTTGGCTGTTGCGGCTGTGATTTATTTTGTCTGGAAGGAGAGAAACAATAGAGCTTTTGGTAACCAGTTTCAATGTCATACCTCTTTATTACTGTCCATAAAGAGGGTGCTGTCGGAGAAAATTCTTAAATGGGGAAACGCTATGGAATTATTAGAGAGGTTGTAATTGGTATCTCTATGCTGCTGTTGGATGCTTTAATCGCAGTTATGCCCTCCTGGACAATGATGAAACTCCCCTATCACTCCCTTGGATGGTCCTCTGGGCAACCAGGGTTGTGGTTGATCTGCTTATCTTATTTCTTCTCCCTGAGTCCAGGAGTCTCGGGCATGGGAGTTCTTTTCTTTATACTTGGGCCGCTGGAGCTGATTTCTCTTTCTGGAGACTCTTTATCTGTTCTTTTTTGCAGCTGCGATGTTAGCCATCGGTACACTATTGCTCTATTCAGATGTGGATCGGTGAACGTGGCTTTTGAACTGGAGTTCATTTTTTGCAGCTCTTTCTTGAGCTGATGCTCCTACCACATTTTGGTTTTTGATCATTCTTTTTGTTGTATTGGGTGGTATAAATGGGGTATAGTTGTTCGTTTTCTCCTTTTTTGACCTACGTTGTTTTGTAGGTTGTTTTTCTTTACTGCTTTTCTCTCTTGTATTTTTCTCATTTTTACAGTAATAGATGGGCTTTGGCCTCAATTTTTCCCAAAAAAAAGAATGTCCTTTAATTTGTAAAATAGTGTCATGGATTTAAATCTAAATATTTACTAATCCAAATATAGTTTTTGGATTTAGTCGTTGCCATATTACCTTTATTATTTTTTCCCCTTAACTTTATATAGGTACATTTATATTAGTATGAAATCAATCAAACAAAAAGTTAGCCTTTTATGATTTATATTACTACAAGAAATAAGGGCCATTCCATTCAAATGATATAAATGGGAAGAGTGAGTCATGGAATTTCTAGTAGCCTATATTGGCAGCTTTGACACATAAATATTTTTTGATTGGATTTGCTGCCAGTTTTGAACCCCACTCTGCCAATTCTAAGTGGAGTTTTTTGGTAGTCGATCCATCGAAAAAATGTAAATATATAAATCAGATCGTCCCGTATTTGTCATTTCTCTCTTTGTTCTTCCATGAAGATTTTTAGCCCCTTTCCTTTCAACCTCCTCAATCTCCTAGCTCGCAAAAACTTCATTATGAAATTTTATCAATGATATTTTCACATTTTTCGTAAATAAGGGTTCTAACTTTTTTGTTATATTGTTAGATCTAGAAAATTATAAATATATATAATAGAGTAATTATATATTGATTATCAATCTATTATTAATGGAGAAAAATTATGTTGGAATATTCGAAGTAAAATTTAATCAAGATAAATCTTAGAAATTTTAAATATATTTTAAGAGAATTACATTTAGGTATATAGATAGCTTGATAGGTAGGATGCATGCTGAAGAAGTCAGCAGTGCACTTAATTCATCTAAAATCTTGACTCCTAACTTCTCAATTCATCTTAAATTGAGAAGAGACAATCAAGTCAAATTCACAAACATTTTAGATGAATTCATCTCGCACTTAATTTTCCTCCAAAATTTTATATTTCTTATAATTATTTTGAAGGTGGGATAGTTGAATTAATAGTACTGTACGATTGATGTGCTACTAAGCAACTCTTTTACGGTTGAGAAGTTATTATGTGCGGCATCCGGACGAGAAGAACTGTCCAAACTGTGAGTGTATAAATAATACATACACTCATATATTTGGACGGCTCTTCCCATCTGGATGCCACACATAATAATTTTTCCTTACGATTCCGCAACTATTCGGATTAAAGCACCCTTCAACGACACATTGCTGACGAGAAGAATTTCTTGCATATCCATAATCATCTATATAATTAATCAAACTCAAGCTCAAACTTAAATAAGAGATGATTGGAACCCGGCTCAACTAATTTACACCCTTAATTACCTAATCGAAAACATCATTGAATTGTAGCTTAAAATGTAAAAAACTATTTCAAGCATCAATATTGAACCTCAACAACAACAAACTTAAAAGACCAATCAGTCACTAATAACGAAGGAGTTAGTTACAGCAATTAATATTTCAGTAATTACTTCATATTTTATTCATATATTTATTGGCTTAATATTTCAGTTATATTTATAAATAAGTATTGAAGTTGATAGCATATAAGATAATTGATTTATTAAACATTCATATATATATATATATATATATATATATATATATATATATATATATATATATATATATATATATATATATATATATATATATATATATATATATATATATATATATATATATATATATATATATTTTTTTTTTTTTTTTTAAAAAAAAAACCCCACAAAAGGGGTCTACATGTTAATAAAAGGGCAAATTACAAAATCCTTATGGGAACCACAATCCTACACCCCAGCAAAAGGAAACCACAAACAAAATCAAGAAGAAATCCAAATCAGCAGCTAAAAACGGGCTCAGTAAACGGCCGAGGCTTCCAGCGACCCTGAATCCTAGCACGGACCGTCCAGTAAGGTGTAGACAAGGTAGAGTCCCACCAAAGGTTGCCACCAGAGAAAACCGGGCCGCGAGCCCCTTCCACATCATTGCCCATAGCCCACCAAAACAGAAAAAGCCCCCACAAAGCATATAAAACCCGAGGGTCACATGAAGAGAACAAGCGAGCAACAAAAAGACAGGCAGGGGAAATCAACGTTTACGTCGGCCTCTCCCCCAAAATCTCCCCCGAGTTGCACCAGTGATAGCAGGTCTCGTACACACCAGAGTGAAATCATTGTCATCCTCAGACGCCATATCACCTACAGACGAATCAGATTCCGACTTACCATCCGATGAAACATTCAGCCAATTAAGTTGTTCCCTGATCTCCACGCCAGCAGGGTCACCTAAACATTTAGTCATGGCTTGCGTTTCAATCTCCTTCACTGGGACATCAATTAACCTGTTAACCAAAGGCATACTCTCCACACTGGACGGAGGATCCGCCCCAAAAACGACAGGAGAAGATTCAACAATCAAATTAACAACATCATCACCATCCGGCATATCAAAAACCTGACCACACCCAATTGGATACACAACACCCAAAACCGGTGAATCTCCAGACCTCCTTTCACCCACGTCCAGAGAACTCGCTCCAAAAACAGGAGCCGAGTCCACCTCCGCACCCAGACCCACCTCCAAAGAGTCCAAAGTCACATCCGGCGGACAAAGACCGTCCACCAAAACCGAGGGTTCATATCATAATTAAATAATTATTTTATCAAAACCTTAATCAATTATTTTTAAAATAAGAAAGGTTCATATTCATAAAATGTATATATATAAACGTTTGAAATAATTCCCAAATTTATTCATTTATATATCAGTCTTTAAATTTTTAATTTAAACTTGCTCAATTATATAAGGGCTTCTCGGGAATCTTAAAAAAAAAAAAATCTACTTTATGTTTTTTTAAATTTTTAACAAACTATTATATCATAGATATATTCTAGCATACAATAAATAAATAAAATTATACCATAATTATAACAAAAGATAGAATTAAATGGGTTGGATTCAAATTTATTTGTGGATGCCATCCAACTTTATAAGTAGAGGAACTCTGTAAAAGGAAACTTGAAACCTATGTGAAAATGGAGATAAAAGCATTGTTTACATTGCTTTTCATAAAATAATTATTTGATTAACATATAAGAAAATATAGGGAAACCTTATTTGATCAACATATATATATGTATATATCTACAATTATTCAATCTCAATTGTAATCATCTCGGCTGAAAGCGTTTGCACGGCCTCATTCACCACCAATGACTTGTATACAGGGCAAGACTATCGTTGCCTTAGCCACGGTTTGGATCCACACATGCTGCATGAAATAAATGGCCGTACTTCGGCAAAAGCCTTAATGCATTATCCTGACCCTGCTCCTCATAGTCAACAAGACAGATAGAGCAACAGCTAGCAAAAACCGCTCACGAATCTTGACTCGTGACTTCAACATAGGTGAGGGTAGGGAAAGTCTTGAGCCTGTTGTTGTCAATCCCAGTCTCTGTAGTGTGTTCAGACTGAAGGGGAGGGGAAACACTGGGGTAATGTCAGACTAAATAGCACATGTAGGTGATAGTAGCGATAAGTAAAAGGATGATGATGATGACAACGTATATCACTGCTGAATAAGGAGGATTTAGAAGTGAATGCACAAGCAGGTTTAACTTTTAAACCACTATTATTAAGCTGCATGATCTTTGCCGGCGTCGAAGGCTACATAACAGTAGGTGGAGGCATTTGAATAGTTGAGGATCATGAGAGGAAGGTAGTTGTGGTAGAAGTGTGGGTGTGCAGTTGCTAAGCCAACGACGACAATTATTCAATAATGATCTAGCCTTTGACGTCGGTAGTTGCCAGTTGTTGATCTATCTGTCTTATTGACTATGAGGACCAGGGGTGAGGATAATACATTAAGGTTTCTGTTGGAGTGCGACCATTTAATTCATGCAGCATGTGGATTCGTGGCTAAGGCGGCGACATACTTTTCCTCGATCTGTGCAGGTCATTGATGATGAATGAGGCCCTGCAGAAGCCTTCATCCGAGATTATTCCAATTGATATTGAATAATTATAGATACATACATATATGTTATTCAAATAAAATGCTTCACTAAATTTTCTTATAGTAGAATAATGTCATCTTAGTTTACATAATATGTATATTAAAGGCATGAAAATAGGGAATATGACACGGACTAAGTTGATTCACTCTTTCTTTTTTACATAATCCTAATTTTATTTGTTTTCAGAGGGATCATCAAAGATGTTGCCACCTATATTTATTTAATCCACCTATATTAGAATTTTTTTTTAATTTATTGAATTTGCTTTGAATTGACACTCATCTCTGGAAATCCTCCAGAAGTTGAATACTGTCTAAATATAGCAGCATTTCTTTAATAGTTGGCTGTGAGCCACGGAAGCACACTCTTTCAAAAGCATCAGGTTTAGGGTCTTAATTTAATATGGTCTTTGGAATATTCTTAAAATTAAAGATATGGCTCTTTACATTTTTTTATATAGATTTGGTGGTTACAAGGAAGGCTATTAAAAAAATATAATAATAAATGATATTCAATACAAACTATCATGGACATGTGTCTTACTCTGATAGGTATTGGGTATGGTCGATTCATATTGATCCAAATCCATAGCATCGGAGTGAGTTTCCTTCTACTGAATGCTGGGCGAGTTGATGAAGACTTCTTTTGATGGGCTGAATATGAAGGTCTACTATTGACGAGTCTTTTGTCGTTATGGAAATCGATTTAATGGAGTCTTTGGGCTGTTTGGATATTAGCGGCGAGTCTTCTTGAGTTACAATGTAATGGACTCAATAGTCGGCTGAGCACAAAGAAGCGAACTTGGATCCTCTTGTTATGATCCTCCTAAGTTGTTGGGTTGATGAATTCTATTGATGACTTGTCACTCATACGTGATGACGACGAGTTGCTTTGAAAGTTTGCTTTCAGTATGTGGGGAGTGTCCTCCAAATCTTTGGGGACCCGCACAAACCCTCCTCCAAATCTTGGGGGACTTGCAAAAACTCAAGATGTAGTCATGAGAATCAACTCCAATCAAGCCACCTTGTTGAGTTTAAAATGATTATCTTTAGACATGTCTTCAATAAGGAGTTCTCCACATAGGATTTATTAAATTCCTACTAAGCACCTCAGAAAGCATCTACAAGTATACACAATTAATTGGACATATTCAAATTATCAAATAGCTTTAATTTAAGTAGAATGTCCTTTAATTTGTAAAATAGTGTCATGGATTTAAATCTAAATATTTACTAATCCTAATATAGTTTTTGGATTTAGTTGTTGCCGTATAATATTTATGGTTAGAATATATAGTATTTATTGATGTAATATTTTTTTCATTATTGAGAATATTCTATTTTATTATATTTCCTTTATTGTTTTTTCCCTTGCCTTTATATAGGTACATATGTATTAGTATGAAATCAATCAAACAAAAATTTAGCCTTTTATGATTTAAATTACTACAAGAAACAATGGCCATTCCATTCAAATGGTAGAAATGGGATGACCTGAGTCATGAAATTTTTAGTAGCCTATATTTTGGTTTACATTATATTTAAAATACTCATTAAATTCAAATTCCTCCAATTAAAAAGAGTTTTTGGATTTAGTCGTTGTCATATAACATTTATAGTATTTATTGATGTTTTTTTTTTTCATTATTGAGAATATTCCAGATTATTATATTTCCTTTATTGTTTTTTTTTTCTTCCCTATATATATACATTTGTATTAGTATGAATTCAATCAAACATAAAATTAGCCTTTTTATGATTTATATTACTACAAGAAACAAGGGCTATTCCTTCCGATGATAGAAATGGGCATACCCTAGTCGTGGAATTTCTAGCAGCCTGTATTGGCAGCCTCGACACGAATATTTTTTGATTGGATTTGCTACCAGTTTTGAACCCTGGTATGCCAATTCTAAGTGGAGTTTTTTTGGTAGTCGATCCATCGAAAAAATGTAAATATATAAATCAGATCGTCCGGTATTCGTCATTTCTCTCTTTGTTCTTCCATGAAGATTTTTAGCCCCTTTCAACCTCCTAAATCTCCTAGCTCGCAAAACCTTCATTTTGAAATTTTATCAATGGTATTTGAGAAATAAGGGTTATAATTTTTTTGTTATATATATATATATATATAAAATAGATTAATTCTATATTGATTATCAATCTACTATTAATGGAGAAAAATTTTGTTGGAATATTTAAAGTAAAACTTAATCGAGATAAATCTTAGAAATTTTAAATATATTTTAAGATAAAAATGATTTAGTTCATGAATAATTACTTAATTTTTATAATGCTCTCATAATAAAATAGATTCAAGAGGTTTAAAATTACTTTTGATATATCATCACCAAATTTGTTTTATTAATTTCTTTTAACCATGTTTTTATTTAAATAATTATTTTTCATATTTTGATACAAATTTGAGATTTTGTCATTTTTTTAAGAGTCAAATAGAAATCCATAGTGTTATACACGGTGCATAAACAACTTGGAATTGAGCAAAAACCATACCAGCAAAAATCTCATATTATTTTAAGCTTCTCTAATTTCTCCATCCATGCATTCTTCTGAAGCAAATCAATTCTCGATTGAAGTAAAATGAGTGTAAATCATAGTAAATGTAGGTGTATTGATAATATTGATATTTGATTTGAAATAAAATCATGATAAAATTTTGATACATTTAGAATACAACATCTAGTTCAGTTTTGATGTATTTATGATTCATCATATTTAGGCGAGTTCAAAGCACACTATAAATTTATCACCAATATCATTACCCATTCCTCAACTCAAATAGTTGTAGCTAGCCACCGCTGCCGTCTCTAGTCATTAGCCACTGCAGTCGCCATTGCCATCACCGCCCACCTTGGGCCACTCCTGTCAGACGTTGTTGGTCTATTCCACTGCCCACCTCCAACCACCGTCGCCTTTGCTGCTCACCACTGCTAGCCACCATCCCCACCGTCGGATGCCGCAATTAACCACCATCGATGGCCTTTGCCTGACATCGCTAGTGATCTACAACAACATAGAGTTGTAGCGTAAAACTTATAAACTATTTCGAGCATGAATATTGAACGCCAACAACAACAAACTTAAAATACCAATCAATCACTTATAACGATAGAATTTGTTTCATGAATTAATGGATTGATGCTTAAATAATGAAAGAACGCAGAATAGACAACAAACACATCACTTTTGTCTATTTGCTGTCTATTAAATAGCAAACCCTTACCTAAGTGGCTAAGTGGGTCCATGAACATACTAAAGTGGCACTTAAAACCTCGTCAGCAATGTGTCTACCTGAATAGTTGTGGAATCTTAAGAGAGAGAGAGAGAGAGAGAGAGAGAGAGAGAGAGAGAGAGAGAGAGAGAGAGAGAGAGAGAAAGAGAGAGAGAGAGAGAGAGTAAGTTGATGGTCCCACTTAGGTAAGGGTTCTCTATTTAATAGACAAAAGTGATGTGTTTGCTGTCTAGTCTGCATTGATTCATTAATTAAGCATCAATCCATTAATTCCTATAACTAATTTGTTTGTTATACGTTTTTACACTGTAAGCATATCAAATTGGTATTTAAGCACTTCTTGTGAGGAAAAATAAGTTGTCTTCGTTAATTTTTGCTATTAGAGCCTAGATCCTAGTTAATGGTAGCAAGAAGATAGATGTATTGGAAGGCGAGATGAATCAACTCAAGGTTGGAGCAGAAAAAAAAATACTTTGGGGGTGGACGGAGGACTTTCATTCATCGAGAGCTACTTTGGAAACTTTAAAGATATGACGAAAAATATGCTTAAAATACAATCAAAACCTTTATTGGCGATTCCCAGGGCTGAAACAAGAGGAATGAAAATTCAAGAGTGTGGTAATGAACTGGATAGTATTTTTCATCAAGGACCTAAAAGTTCGTGAAGGTTGTTAGACCTTTAAGAACTAGTACGAGGCTAACTGGGGGGGGGGGTGAATTGGATATTTTAAAAATTCTTTAGTGATTTTTTTTTTTTTAACTTTTCATACCCACACACAATAATTGATACAACACATACAAAAATAAGTAAATTTCACAACAAAGAAATAAATCAGATTTTTTAACCACGCATATAATTACAGAAAATAACTAGAATGAACACACCAGAATTCATGGTGGTTTTGTTAACTTGACCTACGTTCACTCATTGGAGACTCCCTCCAAGTCTTGCACTAAATAGTAGTAACTCTCCTTTTGCTCTCAAAGCAAGGTTGAGAATACTGTACATACATTGTTTCACCGCTCCGATGCGGTAGAGAATCATGACTCTTTTACAGGCAAAGAGCCTCAACTCTATTTTCACCCTATAGGTGATGGTCAGAGAACCTCAATTCTATTTTCACCATCTAGGTGATGGTTGGAGAATCACAACTCTATTTTCACCATCTAGGTGATGGTCAGAGAACCACAGTCCTTGCTGAAGAACTTCTTCTCCGAATCCATAAAGAATCCAGGCAGACACTTGTAGATATTAGGCAAGATTCTTGCTTGGAGCACCCTGTGAATCCCCTCACAAAATCTCCCTCTTTTCTCTCGCAAAGCACTCATTCTTCTCTCCCTCAAGGCTCTCCCTCCTGAAAAAACTAACAACCAAAGATTATATCTACTAAGAGTATTATAAAATGTTAAGTAGTGGGCTTCAAGAAATCCTAATTTCTAAGTGTTCCGTCTTTTGTTGGTATAATACAATATACGTAGCATATCGCACGATTAGTGTAATTCAAACTTGTCTAGCAAAGTTGTTCAGACAAATTGTTCAACTTTTATAACATTTCGTACAGTACAATCAAAACATCGTATGGTATGAACTGTAGAAATTTCTTCTATTTATTTGAGATGACCCTTGGGACGTCCAACTTTATACAGTACTGTCGATCATCCAGTAATGTGGATATTTTTTTTTAGGAAAACCAACAGAAGGGGCCTACGCGTTGATTAAAGGGTAAATTACAAAGTCCTTAAGGGGACGAACCACTCGCTAATGCTCGAAGAGCTACAATGCATAAAAAGAAAGAAAACCTAAAGAGCTACAATCCAACAATGTGGACATCATACAATATGATTAATACAAAAATTATTAATTTCATTTGCAGTACGTTTTCTGGGATGACCAATTTTATACACGGTCAACCGTATTGTATGAACTGTATCATATAGTACGATCGGTCATAATAATTATCCATGATTTGATTGCATGATAATATCGAAGGATTAATTTAGAAAAATTTTAGTTAGGGTGTACAATATGAAACAAATTGTACTATACGATCATCACATAATTAGTATATTTTTTAACCTACAGTGGCTAGGGTTTTGACATAATTCATGCAGAGCACTGGAAACCCTATTTCAGAGAAGATAAGCAAAGAAATAAGGATTTAAGGGCTCAGATTCACCTTTGTTCCATCCTCAAGCAGATCCACCCACTTGTTATCTACGGTGACGCACAGACGTAGCAGTTTCCCTTAGATGAGCGGGCCATCCAAGCTGCTTCGGCACCATCGCAATATCTGAAACATCATTGGAAGAATTCTTAACCTGGGGTAAGAGCAAAGACTGCTACTTTGGCGAGCAAAAATAATTCAGAAAGAAGCTGAAGAAAACAACGAGCAAAGCAGAAATTGAAAAAATTGAAGAAACTAAAAAGTGGTGTTAATAATTTCATCTTTTAAAATAGGGATTTTTGCTGGGTTCGACATTTGCTTTGTGCATGACATTTGCTTGTGATTATGTGAAATTGCATATAACATCCTAAGAACGGTATGCGCCATTTTGGAATGCACCTCATGTAGGGATGCGTTGATACGAAGAAGAAATAACGAAATGAAAAATAGTGGGATATTTGGTCGTCACCACAAGCAGATGTAATGATAGTAGTATAGATATTCATTTAAGATGGGACGTGCCATTTTGTTGAAGATGGGATAATACGAAGAAGTTATACAAATAGTCAAATAAATCAACGATGGATATTCATTTAAAGTTTTGGAACGAATGATCCAGATGATATATCGGGAGATTCACAAGCAACACTTATAATAATAGTATAGATTTACAATAAATAGAATAAATTTTTGAACAAAATTGATTAACGAAATTGATCAAATCCCAATTTTCTCTCTTGTCTTCCTCTCGCTTTCCCGTTCCTTCTCCTTGCCATCTCGAGCTAGTCATGACGTTGGAGGGTTTTGCTTAGGATATTTAAGATAAAATATAGATAAAAAATTTTTAGTGGCCAGAGCCATGGTGCTCAAATCCAACGCCACAACGCTACATGTTGAATTCAATGTTATTATAGAATAAATAGAGATACAAATGCCAAAAAGACAGTTTCTAGCACCACTGTGCTCACAAGCTTTGTATCACAACGCTCACGAGCTAGCATAGTGCCAAAGTGCTCTAGTTTAAATAGAAATTCATTTTTTAGTACATTTTGAAAATCAAGTATAGAAAAAGAGATTGGAGTAAAAAAAACTCGTGATGAGTATGGAAAGGTGGAAGATTTTTGGGAAATCACTTTATTAGCTTTATATGACCTTTAGAATATTCTAAAAATTAAAGATTTGCCTCTTAACATTTTATCTATAGAGATTCGATGATTACAAGTAAGGCTGTAAAAAAAAGTATAATAATAGATAATATCCAGTACAGACTATAATGGGACATGTGCCTTATTATGATAGACATTGGGTATTGTCAATTCTTATTGATCCAAATCCTTAGCATCAGGGTGAGTTTCCTTCTATCGAGTGCTGGGCGAGTTGATGAAGACGTCTTTTGATGGGTTGAATATGAAGGTCTACTATTGATGAGTCTTTTGATCATTATGGAAATCAATTTGATGAAGTCTTTGAGCTGTTTGGATATGAGTGATGAGTCTTTTTGATTTATAATGTATTGGACTCCATAGTTGGCTGAGCATTAAGAAACAAGCTTGGATCTTCTTGTTATAATCCTCCTAAGTTATTGGGTTGATGAATTATATTGATGACAAATCGCTCGTGGTGACGACAAGTTGCTTTCAAAGTGTGCTTCCAGTTGGTGGGGAGTGTTCTCTAAATCTTGGGGGTCCTATACAAATTAACCCTCCTCCATATCTTGTGGGACTTCCACGAACGCAAGGTAAATTCTTGAGAATTAACTCCCATCAAACCACCTTGTTGTAGTTAGAATATATAGTATTTATTAATGTAATATTTTTTTTTCATTATTGAGAATATTATATTTTATTGTATTTCCTTTATTGTTTTTTTCCTTGCCTTTATATAGGTACATCTGTACCAATATGAAATCAATTAAACAAAAATTTAGACTTCTATGATTTATATTCCTACAAGAACAAGGCCATTCCATTCCGATGATAGTAATGGGCAGTGGAATTTTTAGTGGCATCTATTGCAACCAATTCTAAGAGGAGTTTTTGGTATTTGATCCATTGAAAAAATGTAAATATATAAATCGGATCATCCCATTTTCATCATTCTCTCTTTGTTCTTCCATTAAGATTTTTAGCCCCTTTCAACCTTCTCATTCTTCTATCTCGCAAAACCTTCATTTTGAAATTTTATCAATTGAATTTTCTTATTTTTGGGAAATAAGGGTTCTATTTTTTTTAGATGGCTAGATCTAGAAAATTTCTTATATATATATATATTATTAAAGGAGAAAAATTATTTTGGAATATTCCAAGTAAAATTTAATCAAGATAAATCTTAGAAATTTTAAATATATTTTAAGATAAATGTGATTTAATTCATAAATAATTACTTAATTTTTATATTGCTCTCATAATAAAATAGATTCGAGAGGTTTAAAATCTCTTATGATCATATTTTCACCAATATATCATCAGCAAATTTGTTTCATTAATTTCTTTTGAACATGTTTTTATTTAAATAACTATTTTTTATATATTTATACAATTTTGAGATTTTGGCTTTTTTTAATAACTATTTTTCATATATTTATACAATTATGAGATTTTTGGTTTTTTTTAATAACTATTATATATATATATATATATATATATATATATATATATATATATATATATATATATATATATATATATATATATATATATATATATATATATATATATATATATATATATATATATATATATATATATATATATATATTGTGTTATACACTTTTTGTATAAAATGATATTAAAGAAAAAAGGTTACACCACAAGATCCTGACCAGGCCACATCAGTAGAGTTACAATCAGCGAAAAACCAAATTAAAAGGAGGATCCATGCACATGGACATAGATCGACACCCAGTTCCAAGGGAGGGCCATCTAGTGAGGATACAAAAAAGCAAGGTTACCACGGTTGCCCAGCCCTAGCCATCACAGGTGCATGCAGAATAACTTCTTCCTCATTATCCATATCCAAACCAACCAAGGCAGTCGAAACCGTAAAAAATGAAACAATAAGGCACAGTAAATCATTTATTTTTGGACTTCCATTTACAATTTCTAATAACCGTATCCAACGAACTAGTTTCCAAACAATCATCAAAATTTCCTCCACTTCAAATAGCCAATCATAGTGTAACCAATCACATTGCAACAAGACACTATTCCTAGCTAGGTGGGCTTGTAAGTTAGCATTAGAAATGACCGAAATAGGCACGTCAACCCCCACCTGAATTAACACCATCACCCTCAGTTGAAGAAACTGAGATAGCCTCCGAAGACTCCACTGTTAAACAAAGGAGAAGCTACATAATTCACACCGCAAAGAGGAAATATTAAACTCACACAACCAGGGTTCACATATATAGAGGGTCCACTCCCACAACAACTTCACAAGCCTGAGAATCACCAGAGCAGTTCACGACAATAAAAACAGGGGCAGTAGGGAATAGACTGGACAAACTGAATCGGAAATCGCGCGACAACACACAACATCAGCATTAACCAAAGCCAAATTACCCATCGAATTAATAAGCAAAATCGAATCAGAAAAAAAGAATTCCTCCTCTTCAATAATAGGGTGAGGAGTAGTGGAGGGAACATTAGCCAAGCCAGGGAAAGGGCTCATAGCACCCTCAACATTTGAATTCTTGCCCGCATTATCTAAAATGATACCAGTAGCTTCCTTACACTCATTCAAACTAGCACATAAAATATTTTCCTTAACCGAAACAACAAGATCCTCTGCCAAAGCTACAGTAACAACCTTACAGCCAACAATCCCTAAAATCGAAGTAACCACTGGGTTCGGATCCTCCCCAACCTTCTCCTCATTAACAGCCAAAATGGAAACACCCAAAGGATGATGCTTATCATTCCCAGCCATAAGGGTATTAGAATTAGACAGAGGAGTCGAAGCACAGTGACCCCTAAGGTGGCCCAGACGCTTACAAGACACACAGAAACCAGGGAAAACCTCAAATTGCACCTTTTGAATATACACAGAAACCTCTGGCCAGAGCCAAATTTGGGAAGGATAAGTTTTAATAATATCCAGGTCCACCAAAACACGCGCAAGGGTTGGCCTTGATTCCGCTGAAGTGGCAGAATCAACCTTTAAGGGTCTACTGAACATAGAACCTAAGGTGTGTAGGATACGGGGAGAGTAAAGATGGGGTCTCAAGTTAAGAAAGGAAATGCAAATCGGTATGATCGGAGATTCACAGCCAATGTCGAGGAGAGGAGACCATTTAGTGAGCTTCATCAAATAGTTGTTCACCAGATAAGAGTGATGGCAGAAAACACAGCTATACTCTTGGTCGTTGGAAAGTTTTACCAGCACATGTGTTTGATCAAGCACCGTTATAGAGAAATCAGAATTTAGTTTTAGCGTGAAAAAAAATTGCGAATAGTGTCCAGAGACAGATGACGCGTGGGGAAAAAATCAACCAAAGCGAACTGAAAAGGCACAACAAGAGCTTTAATTTCATCCTTAGAAATCCACAACGATGGTAAACCATGAAAAGAATCTTGTCGGAGCTCAGGGAAACAATCTAACGAGGAAGAATCAGAAAGGGCATCAACAAACAACTGAGATTTAAATGAACCATTCGAAAAGCTTCGATTAGCAACCCATCAGACCGCCATTCCGGCCACAAAGGGCCGGAGGAGCTAGGAAAGAAGAAGGTGACAACCCGAAAAAAAAACAGAGAAAGACGAACATCAAGGGGAGAAGGAAAGGCAACTTTCCTGAAGATTCCAGACGGATGTTGACCGAAAAACGGAGGCGGAGATCATCAAAAACACACTGGAAGAGAAGCAAGGGCAAAGCCCTAACATAGTCAAAGGAGATTTTTTTTTTTTTTGTTATACACTTATAAGGTGCATAAACAACTTTAGGGTTTAGGTATTGTGCTCAACACGGTAAGTAGGTAGGTAGATAGATAGGTCAATGACAATATTAATAAAAATATAAGAGAATGTAAATTTATAACATGCATATAATGTAATTAAGCATAGTTTATATTGAGTTATTTTACACATCATATATCTTATCAAACAATACAGTCACCGTTAAATCTATGACACTTTAGGGTTTCTTCTTTTTGTGTCATACACTTACAAGCATTCCCTGAAGATCCCATCACACATAGAAACCAAATGAGAGACTTTCTAGCATCCAAAATCGCTTCCATCACCACAAACTTCAAAACCAACTCAAGGGCAGCAGCAGCAGCAATTCCTCTGCTCTCGCTTCTGCTGAAAAAAAAAAAACAAAAAATAAGGAAAGATACCAAATAGAAGAAGAGAGCGAAAGAAGAAACCCTAGATCATAAACGCCACACGGAATCTAATGGCTACTAAAAAATTAATGTTCTTCTCTTTCTCTCCCACTCGAATCACTCAAGAACAGGTTTGATCGAATGGAATACACAAATAAGGCTCTTCTTCGAATGCAATAATGCACCAGCCAAATGCGCAGAAAAAAAAAAACGGGAATGTAACTGCCGCATGCAGTTTTGGAAAAGATTTAGGCTTCGTTTGGGACGGCTTTCTTACTGCTTCTTAAATCCATTTTTTAGTATATATATATATGGAGAGAGAGAGAGAGAGAGAGAGAGAGAGAGAGAGAGAGAGAGAGATCGAGAGATCGAGATCGAGAAAGAGAGAGAGAGAGGAAAGTAGTTGATCAAGGAGAGTAGTAGCCGGCTCTGAGAGAAGGGGGGGGGGGGGGGGAGATAGAGTATCTCCAGCTCTTAACTGCCTTCGACCCAACCAATCCTCCCATATTCCTCCAATTGAACTCCAATCTAACACCCAAACTTCCTCTTTCTTAAATAGAAATCATCTTAGCCTTCTGCTCACCCATCCGCCAATTCTACCTGGCTGAATTAGCCAATCCCAGTCCAGTTTCTGTCTGCAAAGCTCCTGTCTCCTCCTATGTTTGTGAAAGCAGTTGTCTTCCTCACACCTCCATGCTTGTAGCCTCCCATTCTACATGCAGAACTTGTGCATGAACTGGGTCGTCGTCGCCCACGAAGCCTGCAATTTGGAGCCTTCAAAGCGTGCACCCAGCTGAAGGAAGTGAAGGAAAAGTGATAGGATCCGCCCATGTCTGTAGCCTTCGAAGCCGGCAAAGATCGTGCGGCTTGTACGGTGGGTTAAAAGTTAAATCTGCTCGTTTCTGCACTGCTAAATCCTCCTTATTCAGGAATGATCTACGTCGTCACCATCTTCATCGTTAGCCTTTTCCTTATGGCAGCTACTATCGCCTATAACGGAGGATCCAACTTTTTTTTTCATAGTGGGCAAAATTTTGTTTTGGTCGGGAATGAGCAAAGACGCTTAGGATTAAATAAATTAGGGTAAAAAAATTTTAAAAGGGGGCGAAATACCCAAAATATTTCAAAATATCCTCTCTAAAATTTAATTAATTTTTTTTAAGGACCAGTATTTGCTCAAGAATGACCGGTATCAAACTCGGCGACGTTTTAAAAAAAATAATAAAAGGAGCGGAACTTCTGAACGGTTACACTTTTGTGCTCTTTTCACTCGAAGAAGAGCCTTATTTGTGTATTCCATTCGATCAAACCTGTTCTTGAGTGATTCGAGTGGGAGAGAAAGAGAAGAACAGTAATTTTTTATTGGCCATTAGATTCCGTGTGGCGTTTATGATCTAGGGTTTCTTCTTTCGCTCTCTTCTTCTGTTTGATATCTTTCCTTGTTTTTGTTTTTTTTCAGCAGAAGCGAGAGCAGAGGAATTGCTGCTGCTGCTACCCTTGAGTCGGTTTTGAAGTCTGTGGTGATGGAAGCGATTTTGGATGCTGGAAAGTCTCTCCTTTGTTTTCTATGTGTGATGGGATCTTCAGGGAATGGAGCTAATTTATTTGGTGACGGATGTGAGATAAGTGAAGGATTTCCCCTTTCATCTGAGGAAAATCAAAGGTGAACCCATTCCTGAGAACAAGGATGATGGTGAATCTGTTGATGAGGAGGATGAGGATGAGGTTGAAGATGGTGACCAAGAAGATGATGGTGGTGAGGAGGATTACTCAGGGGATGAAGGAGATGAGGAGGAACTTAAAGCCAATAGCGGTGGAGGAAGTGAAGATGAGGATGGGGATTCAATGAAATTGCACCCGTTTCTCCTTCATGACCAGTTGATTCAATGAAATAGGACCTGCACTTGTTTCCCTTCATAGAAAAGGTTTTTTTACAATTATAATTTATTGAATAAGGCATTATATATACTAGTATAAATGCACATGCACATGAGGCACGTGAATAAAATTTTAAAATAAATTAAAATGTATTATGTTAAATAGCATAAATTAATCAATTCAACAAAAATTCATGAAAACTTCAAATTTAGCATGATAATTAATAATTCTTAATAAATTAAAAAAAATCCAATTATCAAGATTCTAATTATTTTTTTTGTGATAAAAAGAAAAAAAAATTAATTTCATCCTTCTAAATTAATAATTTTAATCTAAACCCTAAAAATATTGATGAAATGTTATATATTTTTAACTTTGTTTAAAAGAAACGATGGCAAAATATTTCAAAAAAAAAAAAAAAAAAAGAAAGCATGTAGATTTACATATTCTTTAAATTTTCTTATGTTTCGTAAAAGGAGCAGATAGAAAAATTAATCATCATACTTTTTAAATTGAATACTACAATCAAGTGAATTTACATTTACTAAATCAATCATGAAAGGAAAGTTCCAAGATAGCATTGGAAAATTTTCACAAAGAAATAAGATAATTAAACAAGATACAATGTAATGAAAATTTATAATTGATAGAGGCCTTATTCAAAATAAATACAAATAATAATTTATTTCCTCTTATGTTAGTATAACTACGTACACAAATAAAAGAGGAAAGATTGTTTAGTAGTTATCATATTTTTCAATTCATTATTAATTTATTGTTTCAACTAAACATATATAGATAGGATCATCCTCTTAGAATTATTGCAACTTTTTTAATAACTAAAAAAATTGATCATAATCATATGCAACAACATAAAACAAATGGCTAAATATATATCTACTAATGAGTTGATTCCATTATCAGCTATTACCTAAAGAAAAAGGGTATTAGATTAAAATATATCTACAATAAAAGCAATAATGCAAGCATCCAAAATTCATAAGAAAAACAAATAGTACAATTTCATAAATCAATTGCACACAAAAAGCTATATTAAATAAATGTAGTATATATTTGTGGGCTCCGAAAATTCGGCCCCGGCCTCCGCTCGCTTTTCTTATTCGGCGAGGGAGTTTTAACGAACTAAGTTCCGGGGTAAATTTTGGAAGGCAGATGGGTTTGTAGATAAGACACTACCCAGAGATTTCGCCCTCATTTTGCGAGGACTTTATGATCTGAGTTCTGGTTTCCTATAGGCGCAAGCCCCTATATTTAATTACCCCTCCCGATCACGAGAGAGAACTTTCGATTAAGGCTAGTCGTCAATCAGATACGTATAGAATACGTGTTATCTGGCATATAGTAGCAGCACGGGTATTGAATTTGAGAATTGGATTTGGATTTATGAATTTGGGAAGTTTGGATAGCTTTAATATTTAAAATAGAAATTTCACCATCTTTCACTTAAAGCGGATGGTGGGGGGGGAATGGATGATGGACCCGATCAAGATCCCATGGTTCCGTCATCCCGGGCCATCGTGGTCCCTGGTCTACTTAGTCAGAGGAGGTAGTCGACCCAACCTGACAGAAGGATCCTTGTCGGCAGCCATGGGTTGCTTCGTCCAAGGAGACCTTGTAGACCGGGGTTGAATGTTTGTCTAAGGGGACAAATTTGAATCCACCTTAGCTGACAGAGGGCTTTGTGCCCTATCGATCATATCCTATTGATTCATATCTCAAGGATTTAACGCCATTAAGGAGCGTATTGGCTCTGGCCATAACCGCTATCTGTGATGCCATTTGGCGGCAAAACCACTCGGTTCAGAGGGCCCCGGGTCATAACCGTTTATCCTGCGGTGCCATTTGGCGGCGAAACTGCCGGTTAGATGACACGTACCACGTCCTTACTAGCAAGATATTGTTTGAGAATGGATCCTAGTGATATTTTCGACTAGACATTTGGCTCTTTGTGAGCTAGAGTAAATTTTAATTTGTCCGCCTCGACAAACTGTTGCGGAGGGCGGATGGATTTTGCTTTAAGTTTTTTTGATGGATTTATTTCATTTTAAATATTTTTTTGGAATTTTGGGATTTTTGTGGAGTTTTTTGGGTTTTGGGTGGAGTTTTGGATTTTTATGAGTATTTTTGGGTGGAGTTTTGGGTATTTGAAATAAAACTTTGGATATTTGGGAGATATTTGAAAATATTTGGGGGACCCCTCCGGTTGAGATCTGCATTCAACACGGCCATCATCGGGGTGTTTGGGGTCATTTTCACTTTATGGATTGAACCTTGTCGACTCTGTCGGGCTGTCGACAGAGGATCGGGTTTCGTAGGCTTTTTGCCCTTGTAAGTGAATTCTTTTGATTAAAGGCTTTGGAGGCCTGATATGAATGTATTAAAACAAATATACTGGTCCTCTCAACCGTGTATTTGTTTGAGAGTTCGAACCTTGTCGACTCCTATTGATCCGTATAAGAGGATCGGGTTCGAACAAGAATTCACTTGTCAGCCCGCGCAGCATCCCTAGACGTCACGTGTGTACCAATAACACGCTCGCCGGGGCCCTTGCGGGTTAAGATTACTTTTACCCCTTTTAGTGAACCTATGTGTATACAAACTACAGTGCACTTGTGCGGGGGTATTTTTGGAATAGACGCATTCTGTCTGCTTGTACGAATGTTGCAGATCCGGTGGCGTGGCGTAGCAGCTTCTGAATGGAGTTGTTCGCTGCTTCGTACAGGTAGGCTGTCGTGCACTATTTGTTGATTTTCGTAGGCGGGTCATAGTGCACTAACTAATCTCCTGTCTTCATCGACTTCTTTGTATGTTGATAGGAGGAATCTCCTATATTTGCTTGCATGTTGACTGATATTGATTGTGGAGGGATTATGTGTCACTTGAACTTGACGTTTGTGTATTCATCTAAAAGTCCTTCCTCCTTCGTGGTGCTTAAGAGATATTTGCTTTTCCTTGCTCTTCGTCAACCTTTACTGTTATTTGTGAGTGGATGGTATTATGACCTGCATTGTCTTTGAACACAGCTTTTAGTCTACAAGGGACTTACATGTGGATGGCAATTTCAACATACCTTTTGCATCACTCGTTTGACATTATGCTTAACACAGATCTTCTACACATATGAGTGGATGAGATCTTATGATTGATTCATGAGTCTCACATAATCATTTGTGAGAGAAATATCTCACACATGAATTACAACTTTCATTAAAGTGTAATTTTAGATTACACATTCTTATGGCACTCGAGTTATTATTGATTCAAATTCAAATAAAGCCCAAGTTCATGTCTACATCCAAGTTCAAGCTTTTGTAGTTCATATACAAGCTAGAAACCAAATCCTTTGCAATCAAGTTACAAGAATTTGCTTGTGCTCAAATCATGTATTTTCTTTAGAGAATAACATATCATGACATGGAATTTGATTAAGTTATAAGATTCATCACTACTTGTAAGTAAGTAGTGTTTACAAGCTTCTTATTATCCACAAATTCCATATATTCTCCTTCACATTTTGTTCATTTAAAATTGAGTTTCATGTAATGATGTTCATGATCATTACTTAGGTTCAAATTCATTTGAATTCTTATGTGTTTCAACTTGAATTCAAGCTCAATATCAAAGTTCTTCTCACTTGGTTCAAACCAAGTTCGTAGGTCTTAAGCAAGCATGTTCAATTCAAGCTCATTTTGATCAAGCTTGAATCAAGCTTTGAATTAAATCTTTTAATTAATCACTTATATTTGCACTTAGTCAATTTAATTGTCCAAATCAAGTCCAAATAATTGGAGTTAAATTTAAGTTCAAATTAACCACTTAAATTTTATGTCATTTTGCATTTTGTCCAAGTTCAAGTCCGAATTCAAGTCCAAGTCCAAGTGCAAGTCCGAATTCAAGTCCAAGTCCAAGTGCAAGTCCGAGTTCAAGTCCCAATCTGAGTTCAAGTTCAATTCAGGCTTAAGATGAGCCTCTTCCCCTCATTCGAGTCCCCTGTAGTCCTTGCAAATGCAAATTAATGTCCAAATTGTTCAAATAATAATTTGAGTTTGAGTTCACTTAAGTCCAAATAAAGCATCATGTTCACCCGAAATTTCGGCAGCCTTCCGGCGTCTCCCCCGTTTAGGGGAAAAACTACGGAAAACTGGGCCTTTCCCACCACGCTAAGAAAAGCGTGCATGGTAGATGCCCTCTTTCGAGGACACCGCGGCCGTGTATTTTTCGATCCCCCACCACGCTAAGAAAAGCGTGCTTGGGTATTTTGTTTGTAAAAAAGAATTTTTATTTTTTCGAAAATATTTTACAAGAAAAGCAGTTATTTCCCCGCAAGCGGGTACTTATGAGTATCCTTCCTTCGTCGTACGCGTCGCACCGGGTTCCCATCCCACCACGCTAAGAAAAGCATGCATAGGCGGTTTTCCGGTGCACTACGAACTCCGAAGAAGAGATTTGGAACCGAGGATCGCTCGCCTACCTTGTCGTGGGTGTCGCGTCGGTTGCCCCTCCCACCACGCTAAGAAAAGCGTGCATAGGTAGACCACCGACTCGACACGCATGTCGAGGTAAGAGAGCAAACAAGGGTTCGAAAATCGAGACAAAAAAAATTCTTTTCTTTCTCCCTTTTTTTCTTCTTTTTCTCGTTCTTTTTTTTTTTTTGCAAGCTTTTCTCACTCTTTTTTTTTTGAAAGCTCTTCATATCTCCTCTTTTTTTTTACAAAAAAAATAAAATAAAAATAAAATAGAAATGATAATTATAATGATACCATTAACAGTTATTATTATTATTATCTTTGATGATAATAATAATAACAAGCCATTATTACCATTATAACTTACAACTATGACTAATAGTTATTACACTAATAATCAGATAATGACAGAGAACAAAAGAGACGAAATAAAAATAATAAGCAATATGAGGTTTTGGCCTAGAAACTGGTACAGGAAAATTATTTGTAGTGTAGGCTTATTTGAGGTAACTTGAAGATCAAATGACCCTTTGAATTTGAAGTAATATGAGCCTTTAAGTATGGATTTATGGACTTTTTTTTTTTTGTGAAGCTCGGGCTGATTTTGATGGGGATGTGGGCTAAATGATTGGAGAAGAAAGTGGGCTGCTGTTACTATGACATGGCTTGAAAGCTTTTCCTGTTAATGAAGAAAGTAAAAGAGTTGTTTACTGTTTGGAATTTCTGACAAATGAAAAGGGAGTATGTTGGCTTGTAGTGAACTTTGAGGTGGCTGCTTTGTGGGTGGGCTACTGAAATCATACAGTCTAAATATTCTGAGGAATATAGTGGTTAAGGAAAATGATAACAGCTTTGTAGTCTTCACGTGAAAATTGCAAAAAAAATCAGTTTGATGCAGTGGTAAAAAAAAATGCACAATATGACGTTCAGGTAAAGTTCGGTTGAGGAGTTCGATTGAAATAAGAAGGGGGCTGATGTATACTTTGTGTGTAAGGTATGGGAGACTTGAGAGTTCTGCCCTGGTGTATGCAACTCGTGACCCTGCTGCTATGAGAGGCGAGATCCAACGAGAGGTCAACTTCAGCTTCAGTGAGAAATGAGTCCAAACAGCAACAGTGAAATCAACTGAGTTTGGACGGACGACTGGAAGGCACGACTTTGAGTAGTTCGGACAGAGCAGGTGGAGTGTGAGACTTGGAGTTGTGGAGTTAAAATGGACGGGAAGTAGAGGCGGACAGGGGTAAGGGAAATCAGTTTCAGGTAGGTATATGCGAAGATAGTTGAGCAGGAAATATTTTTTGGACTCCTTGCTTGCGGTCTTCTGTAGCTGTGGAGAAGCCGGCTGCTTGAGTGGAAGAGTTGCTGAGTCGTGGAGATCGGAAGCTGACCACGGCTAGGAGCAAGGGAACTCTCGGCTTTATGAGCAGGAGAAGAGTTGGGGATTGAGTGGATTTCAGGTGAGGGCCTCTGCGACTTTTTTTTCTGGGAGGAGGATTGCTCTGTGTTGATAAAAAAAACTAGGCATCTCATTCTCTTTCATTTTAGTGAAGAACCAAGACGTCCATTGAAAGGAGAGTCACGAGATTTCCGGGATTTAGAGCAGGAGATTTGAAGAGATACGAGGTTTTAGAATTAATATTTGATTTGATCTCTATTTGAAATTTTTCTTTTTTTTGCTTAAACACAAAGGTAATGTTAATAATGACTTGCTATAAGTAGTAATAGCATTAAATGAGGATGACAATGATACACCAGTCAATGAAAACGATCTCAATTTGCGCAACTTTTTTTTCGAAATTTGTGATTTTGCCTCGTTTTACGTGTCACGAAATTTGTGATTTTGCCTCGTTTTACGTGTCAATTTGCCGAATATCGGAATTAGACAAATTAATAGTGAATTTAAGGTATTGCTGATGTTCCGATCGCAACGACGCAGTTTGTTTTGCGATCGGACATCATTTGGGTGGCGACGAGGCTTAATTCCCTCGAAACGCGTGCTTTTGTATCATATTTAGATCGCCCTTTTGAAATTTGCGACACCATATCAAACGATCCAATTTGATCAAATAAAATGTAGATTCTTAATGCCGACGACGTTCCGGACGCAATGGCACTATCCGTTTGTCGATCCAACGTCGTTTTGTCACTGACGAGGCTAATTTCCCTCGTAGTGCGTGCCTTCGCATAAAATTTGGATCACCTTTGAAATTTGCGACACAACCTCAAACAATCTAATTTGATCAAATAAAATGTAGATTCTTAATGGAGACAATGTTCCGGACGCAATGGCGTTGTCCGTTTCGGAATCGGACGTTGTTTGGGCGACGACGATGCCTAATTTCCATCGAAATGTGAGACTTCGCATCATATTCGAATCACTTCAAAATTTGTGACACCACATTAAATGATCCAATTTGATCAAATAAAATGTAGAATCTTAATGCCGATGACGTTCCGGACGCAATGGCGTTGTTCGTTTGTCGATCAGACAACGTCCGAGCGTCTTCGAGGCCTTGTTTTCGTCGTAACGCAGGCCTTTATATCATATTTGCATCGCCTAGAAATTCATCACCATCTCGGATGATCCAAATTTATTAAATAAAATGTATATTCTGAATATCGATGATGCTCCAGAAGTAATGACACTATCCGTTTGTCGATCGGATGTCGTTCGAGCATTTTCGAGGCCTTGTTTCCGTCGTAACGTTGGCCTTTATATCATATTTGAATTACATAGAAATTCTCCACCATCTCAGATGATCGAAATTCATTAAATAAAATATATATTCTGAATGTAGACGACGTTCCGGACATAATGACACTGTCCGTTTATCAATCTGAAATCTTTTGGGCGACATCGAGGGCCAAATTCCTCGATATGCATGTTATTACCTTGGGATCCGTGTCACCATTACGATTGATCCCAATTAATCACTAAAGATGTATATTTTGAATGTCGAGGACGTTCCGGACGCAATGGCATAGTCCGTTTCATGATCGGATGTCATCTGAGCGACGTCGAGGACTGATTTCCTTGAAATACGTGTTAACTCGAAATTCATGTCACTCATTAGGATGATCCAAATTGAACAAGTAAAATACAATTTTTGAGCATTTGCAATGTTCTGAACACAATGACGAAGTCCGTTTGTTAATCCGACATCGTTTGATCAGCCTCGGGCTTTAATTTTGGATGTCGGTCGTCTCTTTTGACCAATCTCATCCGATTTAATTACGAGTGGCCCCGACCTAGCAGAATTCAGTGTCCTGATCGCAAAGATACCATCCGTTTGGCATTTGGAGGTCATTTGACCCCTTAAGTGATGTGTTTCATCAATGCACATATTGCTTTATTTACCAGTTTGAGTCCTTTCTCGCGTATTTTATGTATAGGGGTCAACAATATTCTATTTTTTGAAAATCGAAGTCTTCAGAAGATAATTGCATAAAGAAATTAGAGAATGGTTGAGTACCTGAAATGATTTTTAGATTTTCTCTACCAGATATAAGAGCTACGTCGTAACATTGATTATCGGTGTCAATATTTGACCCGATCCGAAAACCCGACCCGAACCCGACTTGAAAATTTCGGGTTAGGGTCAACCCGAACCCGAAAAGGGTCGGGTTTGGAATCAGCATTTCGACCCGTTTCAAAAATCGGGTCGGGTTAATCCTTTGACCCGAAAGTGACCCGAAAACCCGATTTTGACCCGGCAATCCGAGATTGACCCGAATTTGATCCGTTTTTGACCCGAAAAGAGGAGATTGTCTCGAAAATTAGCCATTTTTTGTTGAAAACGGGTCATTCGGGTCGTGTCGGGTTGACCCGGACCCGAAGCGGGTCGGGTTCGGGTCAGGAAAACTGACCCGTTTTTAAAAAAGGGTCGGATTCGGGTTGACCCGAATAGTGCCGGGTCAGTTTCGGTTCGACCCGAACCCGACCCGTGACCCGAAATTGACACCCCTAAGTCATTGATTGGCTAAGTTAAATTTTTGTTGGGATAAGCTAAAGTAGTGAAGAGCCTTCTTATTTCAGTGGACCGATTGGCTGCATAGAAGGGGTACATACAACTCGAATTTGATTAATATTACCGCCATATTAGCTAAAAAATTACTATACACCGGATTGGAACATCATCGCTTGTTCATTAGAAAAGCTTGATAAAATGTATGTAGCATTCAAGTTTTTTTATTTTTATTTTGAGAATTGCTTCATCTGCTTCTCATCTTGTTATATGTATAAATAAAGAAAGAAAATAATGTAAACTGTAGTAGAGATTAAACATTAGAATTACCTGCATATTTATGCTAATAACTTATAGTTTCTTCAAAAAATGAAAAACTGGAAGCTCTCGACCTATTTTTTCATTTCATTTCCCTTGCTTGAAAATTGAAATAGTGAATAAGACCCAAAAAAGAAAAAAAATGTACAGCAGCAAACAAGAAAAAGGTTCACAATTCTCATCTCGTAATATATAAATGATAATGACCAGTGCCTCATTTACTCCTCTGCTTCAGATCCCGAGTCTCGACTCTTCTTATTGTGCATCCTCGCATACCCTTAATTCCTAAGGAACTTGGGATCCATCACTTTAGTGAATGTCTGCCTCTGCCTTCTAGGCTTCTTGATTTCACTCTTCTGAGGCTGGGTGTGAGCCGTGTGATTCTTCGACTTCACTATTCTAAGCCATTAGAGAAGCAGCTAAACTTATCATGCGAGTCAAATAGAGAAACTAGTAATAGGATAATAAGGAGGAAGGAACTTACCAGCTGTGCCGACTAACCTCTAATATGAATGCGGCTAATGGCGTCATCTTAAACCTATTCGTTGGAGAAAATCGAAATGTAGGAGAAGCTATAGTTTCATTAGAAATGTATTGAATAAGCAGCTAGTGATTTGAAGAGATGTATCCTATTAGGGAAAATATAGTGTAGTTAAAAAGAAGAATCGTTAAATTCAATAAAGAAGATAGTTCAAGTGTGGATATAAATGCACGAATGGAATGAATACGAAACTAAACTGTCAAATAACAAGCATTTGGAAGATTAAGCGTCATCTTCTACCTTTGGATTTAAAGCACTGAAACGTTCGGTAATGATTGAGACAATTGTTCATTTTATTATAACCGAAACGTCATTTTAGAAAGCAAATAGCATCAAGCATTAAGAAGAATTAAAATTAATTTAGTATGAAGTGTATTTAAGGGATATTAAATTACATAAATGAATAAATAAAATTTTATAAGAACTGATAAATGATAGAATTTGAAGTGTCATATATAAACGTTGTAGATTAATTTAAAATTTTTAGATGAATGTTCATGATTTACTATGGGTGGAATCTCAAGCCGCTTTTATGTAGTAGTAGTAGTAGTAGTAGTATATATATATATATATATATATATATATATATATATATATATATATATATATATATATGAGTCCTTCCCATTCTCTGGGCTGTTTGCTTCATTCGGTTTGGGGCCTTGGCTGTCTCGGGCTGGGCTTTAGGGTAGACATGGGATCAAGGGTTCGGCCCCTTGAGTTCAAATTTATGATATGAACTCATCGGAGGAGGTTTTCTCTCAAGGGGAAGTCATTTGGTTTGAAATGGGTGTTTAAACCCTTAAGGGTCACTTTGGTCAACCCTAGTTCTCATATATATCGTGAAGGTAACGCCTGTGCGGATTGGCTGGCTAATTTTGGTGCTCAAAGTAATATCTTTTAGGAACTCCCTCTAAACAATTTGCCTACTCCTCTTAGAGGCATGATTTGTTTGGACAAACTGGGTCTCCCTTATATCTGTCAGGCTTGATGTTCTGTTCTTATGTCTATTTTGCTTATTATTTTTCTATTCTGTGTGTGGGTGCTTCTTCGCCCCGGATTCTGGGGGTTGCTAGTTATCTCGTGTAGTTTAATTGTGTTGTTTTGGGGTGTTCTTGGGGTTATTGTGATGTTCTATGGGTTTCTGGGGGCGCTGCCTTGGTGCCAGGTTCCCTTCCAGCTGAGCTATGTCTATCTTATTTTGAGGGGGGGCGGTGTTTCGAATTTGATTCGTTATTTTAACTGTTATGTTCATAAGCAAGTTAATGCTGGGTTTACAATTAGTACGATCAGTTATGGTTTCAGGTTATCTATGCTAATGCTCATGTATGTGATAATGGAGGATTTGTTTCAGGTTATCTCTGCTAATGCTTGGAACTATTCCCAGAATTTGAGGGGGGTATTTCGGGTTGCCTATGCCTTTCGTTTCAATGGTTTTCTTAATGTCTGGATTAAATGCTGCAATTATCACAATTTTATTAACTTTGTTTTTTGGAGTTCTTTTTGCAGGCCGATTTTCTCGGAGATTTGGATCCTCAATGCTAGCAATATTCTCACTTACTATAATCTATAGGATCTTTGGAAGTTTGGTTATTTTTTTTTGCGGGAAGTTTGTGCTAAAAGATATTAATATGCTATTTCTTTTTTGGGTGCTGTCTGCTTGCAGCCATAGCTTTTACTTTTATTTGTTTTGTAATAGTAGAAAAAGGGACCACCGGCTTTTAGGTTTTATTTTGAATTTTTTTGTAGATCTTTTGAGCAATAGTAAGTTGGAGGACCCTTCTAAGGACTTTGTAACCGACTTTTTATTATCAACGAGTAGGCCTCATTGTGGGTTTTAACAAAAAAAAAAAAAAAAGATGATGGTTAAAAGCCCTTATATCTTACATTCTGTGAGTTACGGATCTTAAAAAAAAAAAAACAGAAAGTCTGAATATTATGAAATAATTTAGATCTAAAGAACTTGGTCATAATCATTTAAAATACCAATCAATCACTTATAACGAAGGAATTATTTACAGGAATTAATAGCTACAGGCTATGAAAATAAAACAATTTGGTCAAAATAAATTTTCTTATATGAATTACCTATTAAAAAAAATACTTAAAAATTTAATTTTAAATTATTGATTTGTTTTCACAGGGACCATCAAATGTTATCCAAGTCTCTTTCAGCTCGATCTGTTGGTAAGGTTATCATATTCCCACGAATATGATGAAATTAGGAGTCAAGATAAGTCAACTAACTTATCTTTTATATATTAATTGAAAGTAAGTGTCTCCTGAAAAGAAAGCGTAGTTGTTTGTTTTATTGCTTATTGCTGCTGACTTCTTCAACATCCTACCTATCAAGCTATCTATATGCCTAACTGTCATCATCAACTAAATATTTTAGTCGTGAATCATGATGATGGTTAAAAGCTTCAGAGCTACGGCAGAAAGAGAGTGATGCAGAGCATATTAATTAAAATACTCTTCATACATATGATATTTAGTTTGTTACAAGAATTCTAAAATGTTCTTTATTTATCTAGATTTTTAATGCTAGCTTATAAATATAGGATTTGTAAGAGGGAAGAAAGATGAATAATGAATATTTTTGGATTTTAGAACAGCTTGGCTGTTTTGGTCTCATAGAGCTGTTTAGCTCTTTTCCATCATGCTTCTTTGGTGATTCTCCCCACATCAGATGATATCAGAGCGAGGTACGACCTTTGATGTCGATCAGGGCCCTGGGCTGCTACTACATCAACCCTTGACGTCGATCGGGGTTTTGGATGCTTGGGGAAGGCCATGTATGAAGCTAGGTTGTCGACTACGTTCGAAGCCTCCACCAGCCGGCAACCATACCGGCGAATCTACACATCCCGCTGGCAACCATACGAGCGATTCCATCGTCTAGCAATTATACCAGCGAATCGCTCTCCAATGGCCATCATACTGTTGGAGATCTCCACACATGATTCCCCGTCCGCGACCTTGGCAGAATTCCTCGCAATCGACTCATCGACCTGCGATTTGTGTCCGTGCTTGTCCAGTTCGCGCGAACGACCATGCCTGCCATCCACGCCGCTCGCGACAGCAGGCATCCGTCCATTCCCGTGCCCATCCACACCCGCGTAATCCTTCTCGCTAGCGCCCGCTTCCGCTCCAGCACGGTATTTCCCCTCAGATCCACCTGCAAAGTGTCGCAACCAGATCCTCGTTGTCTCCATCCCCAACGACCAGATCCATCCCGTCGGACAGCTTCTCGCGTGGTACAATCGTGTCCTGAAACCCATGGATTTGCCTCCCATTCTCATCTCACGCACGAGTCCGATCATTGTCCACACTCTCGTGTTACTCGTTCGCCTGTCCGACCCCATTTCCGATTTTTGATTCCGTTGATACCAAATAACTTTGGCTCTATTCCTGCTTTGATTAGCCGCCTCTCCAATCTGCAGACACTATCTATTACACAGCGATGATCTCATAACTCGCTCTCTGGATTCCTCCCATCTTCGGCTCTGTCATCCAGCTTATTGGCTGCGCCAGCAACATATACTACATAAATGATCAGTTATATAAAAGAACATGGACTTACATATTATGCGCCTGCTGTGTCACAACGGTGTTTATCCCCTCATTCCATAACTACAGAATCTGGTCCTTCCTTGGCCTCGGCAGGACCACCTACACCGCCTGGTTCCTCACCATCGCTGCCGCTCGCATCCGTGTGTTCCATCTCGACTCCGCCCCCTGCTTGGCTTTCTTCGTACCGGAGGAGAATGATGCGGAGCATATTAGTTAAAATACTCCTTAGGCATATGATATTTAGTTTGTTACAAGAATTCTAGAATGTTCTTGATTTATCTAGATTTCTTTTGCTAGCTTATAAATATAGGATTTGTAAGAGGGAAGAAAGATGAATGAATATTTTTGGATTTTATAACAGCTTGGTTGTTTTGGTCTCATAGAACTGTTTAGTTCTTCTCCATCATGCTTCTTTGATGATTCTCCCCACATCAAAGAGCTTAAAGAATTGCACTAAGTACTGCAAACAGAAGAAGAATTCCTGACTTATCTTTCTCCAAATCTTTTCAGTTCACTACTTTCCTTGTCTTTTTTGTCCTCTATGCCATTGGAGACAGCTCGACTATGACATCAGATGTAAACGTTTTAGCTAACCTAATTGCCTGATCAGTTATCAGTATGAATGCAATTCTTCAAGATTTGGATTTCAAAACTTAAATAGTAGAGATAATTCCCACTAACTATCCTGCAGACTCTACTAATATTGATCATTTAGAATCCTGATGCAATATAATCTCTCCAACGGCATAGAGGACAAAAAAAGAAAAGGAAAGCGGTGGACTGAAAAGATTTGGAGAAAGATAAGCCAGGAATTCTTCTTCTGTTTTCTTATATATATATTCACAACATTTAAAACAATGTATCATTGGCTTTACTTTGCTAATCACATTTAGGATCCGGTTGGAACAGCTTTAGCTTTTTTTTTTTTATAAATTAGTTATAAAATTGCTATGAAGAAAATAGTTTTTTAAAAGTTATTATAGAAAATAATTTTCTAGCACATAAATTTATTAAAAACAATGAAAATGAATAGTGAAAAAAAAAAAAAAAACCTTTACCTACGCTTAATTTTTTTTTATAACTACGTACCTTTGTAGTTATTACCACCATTGTAGTTGTTACCACCACCACCATCAGCCCATCACTGTACACATCATTGTCGATCATTACCATATTTAAATATATTAGTTTTACTTTGCTAATAATATAAGCAACCACAAAGTTTTTATGATTTTGGTTAACATTATATTTAAAATACACATTAAATTCAAATTCCTCCAATCAAATAGAGTTTTTGGATTTAGACGTTGCCCATATAACATTTATAGCTAGAATATATAGTATTTATTAATGTAATATTTTTTTCATTATTGAGAATATTCTATTTTATTATATTTCCTTTAATGTTTTTCCCTTACCTATATATATATATACATTTGTATTAGTATGAAGTCAATCAAACAAAAAATCAACCTTTTATGATTTATATTACTACAAAAAATAAGGAACATTCCATTCCAAAGATAGAAATGGGCAGACCTGAGTGGTGGAATTTCTAGTAGCATATATTGGCATTCACGATGATTTGAAGGCGAGATATTATTTGATTTATTAATAATCAAATTATTATGCATTAACAAAGTTATTAAAAAAATATTTTGTTCCTTATAAAACAAGTTGTTAAACACAAGTAGATTAGAATATTTTAAAATCATTACTCATAGTGAATTTCATTAGTAGTCTTTATGACATAAAAATAGCTATTAATCCTAATAATTAGTATCAATCAAACAAGTTATTAAACTATGGTTCAATAGGCGGAGAAAGGAGAAAAGGAAATAGATGGAGTAGCGACCTCCAATAATTATGCTCTAATCTATCGAAAAGACAATTGATATATAACGCTAAAATCTTCATACCAACTTAAAAGTAAGTATATATTTAATTTATGCTATTGAATTTTCGTATTTGTAAATCTTACATTGTCCCTAATTTGGTTGTTAATACTAAAAACTAAAATCTTTTTTAGGCTTGCTTGTCATTATGCAGAAGCATTGGATGGCTTATTCAAGAATTATTAATCATTATAAAAGAGTTAGACATCCAAATTATTTATAATTAGAAGGTGTTTTTAACTTATTGAATTTGCTTTGAGATAAGTAAATGAAGAATTATTTATATATTTTATTTAGCTTAAAGTAGATTCAAATGTTTTAAAATTAATTCTGATACTTATTATTAAAAATAAAATAAAAAAGGCATCCAATTAAAAAAATGCATTAAAATATTCCATTGAAAAAAGTATGAGAATTAATTTTAAATTATTGATTTGTTTTCAAAGGGATCATCAAATGTTATCCAAGTTTCTTTCAGCTCGATCTGTTGTTAAGGTTATCATATTCCCACAAATATGATGAAGTTAGGAGTCGAGATAAGTCACCCAACTTATCATTTATATATTAAGAAGTAAGTATCTCCTGAAAAAGGAAGCATAATTGTTTGTTTTATTGCTTATTGGCACTGCTGACTTCTTCAACATACATCTTATCTATCAAACTATGTACCTAGCTGTCATCATCAACTAAATATTTTAGTCATGAATCATGATTGCTTCAGAGCTATGGGATGAGAGAGAGAGAGAGCAGCCGAGGAGAGCGGCCAATCTAGCTATTCATGACCTACATGTGCACATTCTATGAACATTTAGGAGAGAGATTAGTGGAGGGGGAGATTTTTGAAGATTACTGGTTGAAATTTTTTGTCGAATATCTTTCTCTCTGAAGATTTTTGACAAATAATTTAAAGATCTATTAATATCAAATATTAGTGATTGATTCTATTCTATTTATTTGAAATATCAAGAGATTATAATAGTAATATATATCATGTTATTATCTTGATCTTTATTTGCCAAATTAACTATTTCAGAGAGAGAGAGTGAGAGTGAGAGAGAGCAGCTCATCAAGGAGAGCGGCCAACTCTCACAGAGAGAGAGATAAGAAAGCAACTCATGGAGAGCGTCCAGCTCTCAGAGAGAGAGAGATAGAGAAGAAAGATAGAGAGAGAGACAATTGATTAGCTCGATCGGCCGGACAACTCCACTGTTTTGTTGTTTCGTTATTGCTCAGAATTTTCCCTCACACAAGTTCTGCTGTCCGTTCAGGTGCGACCCTTCTTTCAACCACCGCCTACATCTGCTATATAGTTTGGGAGATAGGGTGGTTGAAAGAAGGGTCGCACCTGAACGGGCAGCAGAACTTTTGTGAGGGAAAATTCTGAGCAATAACGAAGCAACAAAAACAGTGGAGTTGTCCGGCCGATCGAGCTAATCAACTGTCTCTCTCTTTATCTTTTTTCTTTATCTCTCTCTCTCTGAGAGCCGGACGCTCTCCTTGAGTTGCTTTCTTATCTCTCTCTCTGTGAGAGTCGGGCGCTCTCCTTGATGAGCTGCTCTCTCTCTCTCTCACACACACTCTCTCTGAAATAGCTAATTTGGGCTGAATAAGGTCAAATTCAAATTCATCAAAAAGCAAGTTGGAGTTTAATGCAAAACTAATTTGGGCTGAATGAGGTCAAATTCGAGTTTGAATCTAACTCAATTTTAAGTAGAATTGGGCTTGATCTAATTCAATTACTTTATTTATATGAAATTAATCTTAAAAAAAGGGTTAATTAAAATCAAATCTGGCCCGGTAGGGTCGACATATGTTAATAGAAATTGATCGAGTGCAATCGAGTCAAATTCAATTCGATCCGAGTCAACTCGAAAATAAATTCTAATTGCCATCGATTCGACTCGCATTCGACTCATCGTGGCTCGATCAAGTCAATCAAGCACGGTTGAGGGAAAAACTGACAAAAATGAGGTCAACAACTGACAAGTTAGAGATATGTTTTCTTTTGAGTTAAGCATCACTACAACACTCATGAATTCATGCACAGCACTGGAAAACCTGTTTCAGAGAAGATAAACAAAGAAATAAAGAGTTAGGGGCTCAGATTCACCTTTTTCCATCCTCAAGCAGATCCACCTACTTTTTCTCTTGTATAAGGTGACGCACAGACGTAGCAGTTTCCCTTAGATGAGCGGGCTATCCAAGCTGCTCCGACACCATCACAATATCTGAACCATCATTAATGAGTTATATTGTAATAGACTCAATAGTTGGCTGAGCATAAAGAAACTTGTTATGATCCTCCTAAGTTGTTGGGCTGATGAATTCTATTGATAGCTCATTGCTCTTGGTGATGACGAGTTGCTTTGAAAGTGTGCTTCCAGTAGGTGGGGAGTGTCCTCCAAATCTTGGGGGACTTGCACAAACCCTCCTCCATATCTTGGGGGACTTGCACGAACGCACGGTGTATTCTTGAGAATCAACTCCCATCAAACCACCTTGTTGAATTTAAAATGATTATCTTGGGACAAAAGTCCTCACTAAGGAGTTATTCACTTAGGATTTATTAAATACCTACTAAGCACCTAAGAAAGCATCTACGAGTATACACAATTAATTGAGCATATTCAAATTATCAAATAGCTTTAATTTAATTAGAATGTCCTTTAATTTGTAAAAGTGTCATTGATTTAAATCTAAATATTTACTAATTAAATGTTGTCTTTTATTTGCTTAATACATGAAATAATTAATTATTTTCTCTCATTATTTTCTAATTTAAGATAAGAAAAATAAAACTATGATATTTATGTTGGAAATTAAACTTAATTTGGCCCACTATTATTTGGGCTTTTGATTGAAGCACATAATCGAGAGTAATCTATTTAGAAGTTTCTAGAAAATCTGCTATGTAATACTGATTAGAATACTCTAGAAATCTATTATAGAGGAATTGTTAGAAAAGTCAAGAATAGTCATTTAATGACATTTATGAGTGAAAATAAATAATGCATTTATGAGTGAAGATATGAGAATACTCTAGAGAGTCATTTGTTATCATTAGATTGAACTATATAGGCACAATATTAACGGTGTACTGCTAGTATAAATAGTGGTTGTGTCTTTGAGTTGTATCAAGCCAAAAAGTGAGAAATAAAAATGTCTAGTTTCTTTCTTTTCTCTCTTTAGCCTTCTCTTGCTCCAAAAATCATTTTTCATTCCAACAATTTATATGCCTTTCCTAATCAAGAAACTAACGTAGGCATAACAAGCATTCTTATGTACATATCTCAATATAGCCAACATTTTAATGGAATACTATTCATTGGTTTCCAACTCCAATCTCTGGCCCCCCATCGTTTATTACCAACTGATTGTTGGTGTCCTTCAACTACTTATTTTTAAAGGGACATATTAGTTATTTTTGTTAAAACTATTAAAAGTATTTAGGGATGATATTATTTGATTTATTAATAATCAAATTATTATCCATTAAAAACATATTAAAAATTTATTTTATTCATTATAAAAATAGTTGTAAACACAATTAGATTAGATTATTTTAAAATAATTACTCATACTGAATTACATTAATAGTCTTTATTATATAAAAATAGCTATTAACCCTAATAACTAGTCTCAATAAAACAAGTTATTAAACTATGATTAAATAGGCGGAGAAAGGAGAAAAGAAAATAATTAGAGTAGAGACCTCCAATAATTATGCTCTAATCTATTAAAAAGACAATTGATATATAACACTAAAATCTTCATGCCAACTTAAACGTCAGTATATATTTAATTTATGATAATTAATTGTCATATTTGTAAATCTTACATTGTCCCTAATTTGGTTGTTAATGCTAATTAAAAACTAATATTTTTTTTAGATTTGCTTGTCATTATGCAGAAGAATTGGATAGCTTATTCACGAGTTAATAATCATCATAAAAAGAGTTAGATATCCAAATTATTTATAATTAGAAGGTGTTTTTAATTTATTGAATTTGCTTTGAGATAAGTGTATAAAGGATTATTTATATATTTTATTTAGCTAAAAGTAGATTCAAAAGTTTTAAAATTAATTCTGCTACTTATTATTAAAAATAAAATAAAAAAGCGTCCAAATAAAAAAAAATGCATCAAAATATACCATTGAAAAAAGTATCAGAATTAATTCTAAATTATTGATTTGTTTTCAAAGAGAGCATCAAATGTTATTCAAGTTTCTTTCAGCTCGATCTGTGCTGTTAAAATTATCATATTCCCACAAATATGATCAAGATAAGTCACATTATATCACTTTTTTTTTTTTTCGCGAGCGCCGCTCTGGCGATTTAGGGTTTCCGCTTGCGATCGTTCTCTTCGCGGCCGATCGTCTCTTTCTTCTTTCCTTGTTTGTCTGGCCTTTGGTTTTGGTTGCTCTTCTGGTTTTAGCTGCCCTTGGGGGGCTCTTTGGGTATGGCGGGTGCTGCTCCCCCGTCTAATCCATGGGGGAAACCTACGGAATCGTCGTCCGCTAAGAATAAGGGTTTTTTCGAGTTAAATGCTGAGGGATCTGCTTCTCCGTCGAGATCTAGATCTTTTAAAGAGGTGTTAGTCGGTGCTTCTTCTTCAGGTGATATTTTTCCTAATGTTCAACAAACGATTTTTAATGGTGTACCTGCAGTTATGCTTTCTGATGATGAGGTTCTTAAGTTGGCCTCTCCTTTTCAATTTACCCTGGTCGGAAAATTTGGTTTACGCCGTCCTAATTTGGATGCTATACGTAATTTTTTCTCTTCTCTGAAACTGTCTGGTTTCTATTCTGTTGGGTTGTTGGATAGTAGACATGTGGCGATTCAGCTTTCTAATGACTTAGATTATAGTCGCGTTTTTGCTAGACGTTCATATTTCATTCAGAATTGTCAAATGCGAATTCTTAAATGGACCCCTTTTTTTGACATTAAAGAAGAATCGCCAATTGTTCCCATCTGGGTATCTTTTCCGAATCTTCGATTGCATTTTTTTAATCAGAAAGTTCTTCATGCTTTGGGTTCTATTTTCGGGAGACCGCTTCAAACGGATCAGGCGACTGCGTCTAAAACTCGTCCGTCTGTTGCTAGAGTGCTTGTGGAAATTGATATATCGAAAAAACATCCAACTGAAGTTTGGGTTGGATCAAAAGCATATGGTTATATGCAAAAAGCGGAATTTGAGAAAGTTCCCGAATTTTGTACTCATTGTAAAATACATGGACATGCTCATAGTGAATGTTTTAAATTGCATCCGGATTTAAAAAAGAAGGATTCAAAAGAGGAGTTTAAAACGCCAAACATAGATATTAACAAAATTTACGTTCCTAAAATGACCTCCAATGGGGGGGATTTTGCTACTCAGATGGTTTCTTCGTCTGATTTGCAGCACGGTAATGAAGAAATTGATGTTCATAAGGAAGGTAATGTGGGGGAAGATGTTACTGAAAAGGTTGTCTCAAATGAAAGAAATGCTGATATTAGCGTTTCCAATCAGATTATTAATGTTAAAGATTCTAATATGGTGGTTTCATCTGATCCTAAGCTTTTTATTTTGGTTGATGATTTAATGAATAATATGCCTGCTATGTCTAATTCTGTAGCTATTGAGAATGCACTGTTGGATAAACAGGACAATGGGCTGTCTACGGGTAATGTTGAAGATTTGGCTGTGGAATCGGAGGAAGAAGGGGAATTTATTCCTACTTCTAAGGAGAATAATTCTTTATTGAATAAGCAAGGTATGTCTCCTTCATCTCTTAGTTTAAATACTCAAAAAAAGGAAGCTCTGGCCGCTAAAGGGGGAAAGAAAAAAGGTAAACAAGTCTCTAATAACTGTCCGCCAACCCCTAGATCCACTAGGGCAAATACGTCATTAATTATTAATAATGGTTAACACCCTTATGTGGAATATTAGGGGTATTGGGGGAAGGGATTCTAAACTTCGTGTTAAAAATCTGTGTAGAATTTACAATATTCAATTACTTGTTTTATGTGAACCGTTAGTTAATGTGAAAAAGTTGGATGAGGTGGCTAAATTCTTGGGTTTTCCCTTGCATTTTTCTAATTGTTCCAACAAAATTTGGCTACTTTGGAAAACTAATATTTCTGTCCAAATTGTTGCTGATTTCCAACAAGTGATTCATTGTCATATTAATGTTTGGAATGTTAATTGTTTTGCTTCTTTTGTTTATGCGGCGTGTAATAGAGTTCAACGGCTTTCTTTATGGGAGCAACTTCAAAATTTTTCGGCGAATATCAATGCTCCTTGGTGTGTGGGAGGGGATTTTAATATTATTGCCAATACTAGCGAAAGAAGTGGTGGTTGTCGTCCTAATAGTAGAGCTATGGAAGATTTCAATGACATGATTAGTGCTTGTAATCTTAATGATATTGGTTTTAGTGGTAATTCTTTCACTTGGGGGAGAGCTAATCTTTTTCAACGGTTGGATAGATTCCTTTTTAACAATGAATGGTTAAATAAATTCTCTGATTGTAATATTGAGCATTTGAGTAGAACGCTATCGGATCATGCCCCTCTCCTGTTAAATATTAATGTTAGTAGACAGAATGGGTCCTTGGCTTTTAGATTTCTTAATATGTGGTTGATGCATGATAACTTTAAAAACGTGGTGGAAACGAATTGGAATGCGGCTATTTTTCCGGATAATAATATTACTGGTATGTTAAGATTGTGGTCCAAACTCTCTAGATTGAAGCAATGCCTTAGACATTGGAACAAACATGTTTTTAAAAATCTTTTTTCTAATATTATTGAAGCTGAATCCAATGTTTCTGTATTGGAAGGGATTTATATGGATGATCCTAGTGAAAGCAATCTGTTTACTTTAAATGCTGCTAAAGTTGCTTTATCCCGCCTTCAATGTCAGGAAGAGGATTTTTGGAAACAAAAATCTAATTCCAAATTTATTATTGAGGGGGATAGAAATACTAAATTTTTTCATGCGATTGCTAATAAAAATAAGCTTAAGAGTAAGATTCATAAAATTGTGAACAATGATGGCAGTATGCTTGATAATGATGAGTTAATTTGTAATTCTGGTGTTGATTTCTTTAAGAAGATGCTTAGTACGCCTTCAGTTATTAATCCTTTAGCTAATCCTTCTATTATTCCGAAGATTATTAATGAGGATGATAATGTTTTTCTTTGCCAAGTTCCTTCTGAAATGGAAATTACTAATGTTATTAAAGAGATGAATGGTGAAGCTACGGCGGGTCCTGATGGCTTTACTACCAAGTTTTTTCAAAAAACTTGGGATATTGTTAAAGAGGATGCGGTGAATGCTGTTAAAGATTTCTTTGAAGGTAGTCCTTATCCTAAGTTTTTTTCTTCTGCTAATATTGTGCTTATCCCTAAGAAGGAAGGGGCTAATGCTTGGAAGGATTTTAGACCGATTAGCTTATGCACTTTTTTTAATAAATTAAATTCTAAAATTATTGCTAATAGACTGGCTAATATGCTTCCTAGAATTATTTCGTTGAATCAAACGGGTTTTGTTAAAGGTAGGAGCATTAGTGACAATGTTTTATTGGCTCAAGAGTTGGTTCATGATATTAATAATAAAATTACTGGGGGGAATATTATTTTAAAACTTGACATCACCAAAGCCTATGACAATCTGGATTGGAGTTTTTTGTATAAGGTTATGGAATTGTTTGGTTTTAATAATAATTTTATTATGTTGGTTAAGAATAGTGTGGAGAATTGTTTCTTTTCTATTATTATAAATGGTAGAAACCATGGTTTTTTTAAATCTTCTAAGGGTCTTCGTTAAGGTGATACTATTTCTCCGGCGCTTTTCATTATTGCTATGGAATATTTATCTAGAGGTTTGGATGACCTGTTTGCTAAAAATGTTCAACTTAGGTATTATACTAAAAGAGGTTTCAATATCACCCACTTGAGTTTTGCTGATGATTTCATCTTATTTACTAATGGTGCTATTAAAAATGTTAAAATTCTTATGAAATTTCTTAATGAATTTCAAAATTATAGTGGCCTGGCTTTTAATTCTGAAAAGAGTACTTTTATTGTTAGTAAGTCGATAAAGCCTAATAGGATTAATGCTATCCATAGAGGAACTGGTTTTATAGCTAAAAATTTGCCTATTAAATATTTGGGGACGCCTATTTTTAAAGGTAAAAAGAAAATTTTCCTTTTTGATGATATTTTTTCGATCATTCAAAAGAAATTGGCTAATTGGTCGGCTAATTTTCTTTCTTTTGGAGGTCGTCTGGTGCTTATTAAATCTGTGTTAAACTCTATTCCGATTTACCTTTTTCATACCTTAATGCCTTCTTTTAATATCTGTTCTAAAATGGAGAGACTGATTAACAGATTTTTTTGGGGCTCTAAATTAAACTCCAATGCTATTCATTGGGCTGCTTGGTCTAAAAAATTTTGTGGGCCTTTAGAGGAAGGAGGGATGGGGGTGCAAGAATATATTTGATTCGGCCATTGCTTTTTCTCATAAATTATGGTTTACTTTTAGATCTAATAACAGTTTATGGTCTCGCTATATGAACATTAAATATTGCCATAATATACATCCGATTTTATGTTCTGTTAAAAATACTGACTCTCCTATTTGGAAAAGGTTGTGCAATATTAAATGGGAAGCGGAAAACTTTATCCAATGGGGTTTGGGAAAGGGCGATGTTTATTTCTGGCAAGATAAATGGTTAGGGGATTTTTCGATTGACTCTTTCTTGAATACTCACACTATGCAGACTATTAAAGTTTCCTCCTTTTTCAACAATAACTGTTGGAATGTTAACTATTTGAAAGAAGTGGTGCCGGATTGCGTGGTGGAGTTGATTTTAAATATTCCTTTACAACTTAACTGTACTGATACTATTTTATGTTCTGTTTCGCCTAATGGTAAGTTCCATTTGAGGAATATTTGGGAGAACATTAGGATCCAAAAACCGAAGTCTAACATGTTTCGTGCTATTTGGCATAATAATTTTCCTATTTCTTATTCGATTCTTGCTTGGAGATGTATTAAAGGTTTCATTCCGGTGGATATTATGCTTCAAAAAAAAGGTATTACTCTGGTTTCTAAATGCTTCTGCTGTTCTAATCTTGAAGATATTGATCATTTATTCGTTAATGGTGTGGTGGCTAGTAAGGTTTGGTCTTATTTTAAGAACATTATTGGTAGAGATGGTTGGCATTATCAAGACAATTTAAGTTCTATGTTTGAAAATTGGCTATCTCCTACTAAAGGTCATATTCTGAATTTGCTGCCTATTCTGATCTTATGGTATATTTGGAAAGCTCGTAATGAGGCTAAGCATGATAACATCAAGATGGACCATATTAACATTATTAATAATATTAAAAGAAAGGTGCATCAGCTTTTTAATTTGAATATTATTTCTAGTAAAACTTTCTCTAAGCATGTGAATTTAGCTGTTTTTTTTTTGATATTTCGTTGGATTGTAACTTGGTGGATAACATGGATTATATTGTGTATTGGATTAAACCTAAGCCTCCGTTTGTTTAAACTCAATACTGATGGCTCGGTTGATAGTATGAAGGCTGGAGCTGGGGGGCTGATTAGGGATTTTAAGGGTGAGTTATTAGCAGCTTTTGCTGCTCCGGTGCAGAATAGGAATGTTTTGCTGGCTGAGTTTCAGGCTCTGTATTTTGGTCTTGAGCTGTGTTTAAAAAGGGGTTTTAATAATGTTTGGATAGAAGTTGATTCTCTTTTTTTAGTTTCAGTTTATGGAAAAAGGGAATATTGGTAATGTTCACCTGTTCTATCTTACTAGAAAAATTATGGGGATGTTGCATTTACTTAACTATAAAATTTCTCATATTTTTCGAGAAGGGAATGTGTGTGCGGATTGGCTGGCTAAAAAAGGTGCTTTTCTGGAGGGTTTTCTGGAGTTTAATACTCTGCAGTTAGACCCTATTCTCAGTGGTATGCTTTTGGTGGATAAATGTTCTCTTCCTTATATTAGACATGTTTGAGTTTTTGTGGGTGTTTTTGCTTCTCCAGGTTAGCGGCTGCTGGAATTTTTCTGTTGGTTCCTTTGCTGTTGTGAAGCGGTTGTTTGGTGTTTTTCACAACATGTATGGGGATTTTTCTGGGTGTTTGCTGGAACCGTTATTTGTGGTCTTGGAATTTGTCTACTGGCTTTTAAGCAGCTCAGTACTTTATATGAGCCTTTTTGTTGTAAGCTGGGCGGGTTTTTTATCTTTTTTCTGGCATTTTAAGGTGTGCTGCAAGATGAGAATGGGTGGGAAGTTTATCTGTATGTTGATTGGTTTTTATGTTTTCTGGCATTGTGTGGGTTTAAACGCTTTGACGTTTGGGTCATTTCGAAGTTGATTGACCGTGTTATTATCTATCTCATGTTTATGATTGTTTATCTTGGAGATTTCTTAGCAGAGTTGGCTACCTTCATTGATGAGGATAATATGAGTATTAGCATAATCAAGAGGAGGGAGCCAAATAGTTTAAGTTTGTGGAGTAATCAAAAGGATGATCAGGTTTTTTTTCTTGACTGGTTGTATTTCCTTTTCTATTTCCTTTTGTTTTTTTGCAGGAAGTTTGAGCTGAACGTGACTACGTGGATCTTCCTTTTTTGGGTGCTGATTCCTCTCAGCCCGAACGTTTATTATTATTATTTTTGTAATCTTAGAACAAGGAACCACCGGCTTCTAGGATTTTATCTTTCTTTTTTGATTGTAGCTCAGTGGAGCAGTAGACAGCTGGTGGATCCTTTTTAAGGATTTTGTAACCGATTTTTCAAATTAACACGTAGGCCCCTCCGTGGGTTTTATCAAAAAAAAAATGATCAAGATAAGTCACTTAATTTATCATTTATATATTGAGAAGTATCTCCTGAAAAGGAAGCATAGTTTTTTGTTTTAATTTTGATTGCTTATTGGCACTGCTGACTTCTTCAACCTTTGAGGCCTGTAACATCATCAGGATTCATGACTAAAATAACTTGTTGATGATGACAGTTTGGCATATAGTTTGGGAGATAGGATGTATGTTGAAGAAGCAATAAAACAAAACTATTCTAACTTTTCAATATATAAATGATATGTTGAGTAGCTTATCGTGCCTCCTAACTTCATAATATTTGTGGGAATATGATATAACATTACAACATATGACACATCGACCTGAAAGAGACTATTTTTTTTGTGGAAAATTTGGGCTTAGCCCATGTATTAAAGAAAAATAGAAAATGGAGATTACAACTATGTAAAAGAGTCAAAAGAGCTCTACAAAAAAAGGTTAAGCTCAAGAGAGCACAAAAACTGCACAAAAATATGCACGGCAAACAACTAGCTATCAAAAAGACGAAAAATTATTAGGTGCGGAGTGTGCACCGTCCACACAAGCACTGAGTACCTAGAGGTACCCAGCGGTACCCAGTGATACCGAGTGGTACCTAGCTGGGTACTCTATGCTTGTGTGCGGACAGTTCTCCTTGTCCGCACTCCGCACCTACTAATCTCTCAAAAAATAAACCCAAAAAACAAGCTCATGAGTCGAAAAATAAGGATTCATATTAAAAAACCAACTATTCATAAACCGAACATGATCCCCTGGTTGCTTGAAGACCATCGAGGAGGCCTGCATATGGAGCATCATGATCGTCCATGGCTATGCATATAAACCTGCAGGTGAACCGAAGCGGGACAGAGACATATATACGCCTGCCATCTTATAACTTTTCCAAAAACTTGTAAGCATTTTTCCACTTTAAAACTTTCTCAAATACCACTCTTTTTATACTAAGCAGCAAGGAATAATTGCTTTGTATTGTGTCCCCAAATATCTTATTGTTTATCTCTATCCAAATTTGATAAATAGCACATCATATCATCATCATGTAAAAATTTTTAACTGATAGAGATACTTGAAGCTCACTGTCCAACCATTCAAGAAGCTGCAGTACCGAAGGTCTTAAAGAGAAATTCGCTCGTCTCAAGAATGAGAGTAGCAAGAATGAAAAAAGTATAAGAGCATTCAAATAACAGATGAGATACACTTTCCACATTTGAATGACATAAACTGCAAGTAACTGGGACATAAATCTTCCTAATATGCAAAGCATCAGCAGCCTTCAAGTCCTCGACTAAAGCAAGCCACACAGAAATTGAGTGTTTCAAAATATGCTTTTTATGCCAAACCATCTTATACTAAGAACTAGATGGTATATCTTTGTAATACTCTTCAATATAGTCCCTAAAAGTAAAGTTATTCAGGTTGTTCCAGAGCAAACAGGGAGCAGCATTGTCAAGGATAGTAATGCTCCCGAAAATACCTCTCAACAACATCGGAAAGTTATTAGGAAGAGCCCATTGAAGTCCCGAGATGAAGGAACTCAAAAGAGTAACATGCAGAATATCATGAAATGCCCCTCCTCAGTATTCTTCCAAAGTAACATTATGGCCCCTCGTGCAGTTTTTTGTGCAGTTTTTGTGCTCTCTTGAGCTTAATTTTTTTTTTTAGAGCTCTTTTGACTCTTTTACATAGTTGTAATCTCCATTTTTTATTTTTCTTTAATACATGGGCTAAGCCCAAATTTTCCAGAAAAAAATAGTCTCTTTCAGGTCGATGTGTCATCTGTTGTAATGTTATATCATATTACCACAAATATTATGAAGTTACGAGGCACGATATGCTACTCAACATATCATTTATATATTGGAAAGAGAGAGACAGAGAGAGAGAGAAAAAGTAGCTCAAGTAGAGTGGCCGTGTCATATATATATATATATATATATATATATATATATATATATATATATATATATATATATATATATATATATATATCATCCTTCCACTCATTCTCTCTCCTGCTTTTTCCTTTTGCTCTGGCGATTTTTTTTCTCCTCTGTTCCTCTGCTTTCTTCGTGAGAAGTTTTAGGGTTTTCTCCGCCGCTGTTTTGGGTGGTGCTTGGAGGTTTGGTGGTCTAAGGCCTTTGTGGCCTTAGATTTCTCTTTTTCTGCGATGGCGTCTTCGTCGAACCCTTGGGGTTCTCCTCCAACTGTTTCTCCGAAAACTAATCCGGGTTTTTTTGATCTTACTAATGGAGAGAAGCATCCTTCTTCCCGATCTTTTAAAGATGTTCTTACTGGGCCTGCGGAGGTTAAGGGATCTGGCTTTTTGTTCAAAAAATCTACTGTTAAAGGGGTTCCTGCTATTTTGTTTTCTGAAGATGATGTCGTTCGACTAGCTGCTCCTTACCAGTTCACGCTTGTGGGTAAATTTACTTTACGCCGCCCGAATTTGGATTTTATTCGGGGGGGGGTTTTTTTCGCAACCTCAAACTTTCTGGTAATTTTTCTGTTGGATTGTTAGATCCGCGGCATGTTGCGATTCAGTTGTCTAATGATTTAGATTATAGTCGTATATTTCCCCCGTAGATCGTATTATATTGCGAACTGTCAAATGCGATTGTTGAAATGGACTCCTTATTTCGATATTAAGGAGGAGTCGCCGATCGTGCCGATTTGGTTATCGTTTCCGAACATTCGTTTGCATTTTTTTTAATCAGCATGTTTTGCATGCTATTGGATCGATTTTTGGGAGGCCTCTGCAGTCTGATCAGGCTACGGCTGCGAGATCCCGGCCTTCTGTAGCTAGGATTCTTGTTGAAATAGATATTACTAAAAATCATCCTAAAGAGGTCTGGTTAGGTTCGGAAAATCAGGGTTATTTACAACAAGTTGAGTTTGAAAAGGTTCCTGATTATTGTAATCACTGTCGTATTCATGGTCATTCTTTCAGTGAATGTTATGTTGTGCATCCTCAATTAAAAATTAAAAAAAGCAATGAAAAAATCGAAATGATAAATATGGATGGTCCTATTAAAAAGATGAAGGTTCCAGAAAATGGGGAAGTTAGTGAATCTATTCCTAATCAGGTGGGAAAGAATACGGAAAGGGAGGAAGCTATGAACATTAATGATAGGGAGAATCCTATCAAGGGGGTTGAGAATGTTGTTCAGGAAAAAGGAAGTTTGAGTAATATGCCGGTTAGTGAAGGGTTGGGTGATAAGGTGATTTGTTATGTGAATGAGGATTTAGGGGACTCCATGGCTAACCAGAGTATCATTAAGGATGTGGACATAAGTATTCCTACTGTTAATTTGGGAGATGATGATTTGTCTAGGGAGGGTGTGGAGCAAGGCTGTACCCTATTGGTGAGGGATAACAGTGTAGGTACTAAGAGTTCCAATGAGATTTTTAATGTGGATGAGGAGCATAATGCGATTGTTGATGGTGGTTGTAGAAATGAGGAGGTGGAAGAAGGAGAGCTTGTTCAGTCAAGTAATGCTATGGGTATATCTGAAGAGGAATGTCAAGGGAAAATGTCTAAATCCTTTGCTGACATTGTTGGGGGCCCTTCTAATGCGAATAATGGTCTAGCTATTATTAATTCTAAAAAGAAAAGTAAAAATATTAAAGCTATTTTGGCAGCAGCTCATCGTGTTGCTGTTTCTCCTAATCTTAATAAGAAAGTTGCTAATGTTTAGTACGCTTATTTGGAATATTAGAGGGGTGGGGGGTTCCCCTTCCAGGAATAGAGTGAGAAATTTGTGCAGGATTCATAAAATTTCTATTTTAGTTTTATTAGAACCTCTTATTGATGCTAGTAAATTGGAAGCTACTCGTAAGTTTCTTGGTTTTAACAAGGCTTTTGGTAATTGTAATAATAAAATTTGGATTTTTTGGTATAATTCTATTAATTTGGATATCATTCAAGATAGTCAACAAATTGTTCATACTATGATTGAGTATCATAATCTTTCCTGTTTTGGTTCTTTTGTTTATGCTGCTTGTAATCGCCATTGTAGATTGGCGCTGTGGGATAACCTGAGAAGTTTTGCTGCTGGGTCTATTGGGGACCGTGGGTGATTGGGGGGGACTTTAATATTATTGCTAATTCGTCTGAAAGAATAGGTGGTACTAATCCTAATTTTCAAGCTATGTGTGACTTTAATAACATGTCTTCTGATTGCAATTTACATGATATTGGTTTCACTGGTAACTTATTTACTTGGAATAGAGGAACTATGTGGCAACGTCTGGATAGGTTGCTCTTTAATGAGAAGTGGATTTCTAAGTTTCCTCTTACTCATGTTGAGCATCTTTCTAAAACTTTATCTGATCATTCCCCTATTTTATTAAATATTAATTTAGCTAGTAATAACTTGCATGGTAATTTTAGGTTCCAAAATATGTGGTTATTGCATAACGATTTTCTTAATGTTGTTAGATCTAATTGGTCTAGCCCGTTACATCCTAATGATGGTATTAGGGGTATGCATCGGCTTTGTATGAAACTTAAGAGGTTGAAGCAAGTATTGAGATGGTGGAACAAAGTTGTTTTTAAAAATATTTTTACTAATATTCTGAAAGCCGAGAATGAACTGAATGGTTTTGAATTGGATTATATTGCTAATCATTCTAATGAGAATCTGTTGAAGCTTAATGAAGCGAAAGTTAATCTTTTTAAGCTTCAAGAGATGGAGGAGATTTATTGGAGGCAAAAAGCGGCTATTAAATTTACTTGTGAAGGTGACAGAAACACTAAGTACTTTCATTCTTTGGTTAATCATAAAAAGGTGGCTAGCCATATTCATAAAATGACCAAACCGAATGGTGAGATTTTAAACTCTCCTAATCTTATTTATGAATCTGGCATTGAGTACTTTTATAAGCATTTTAATAAAAGTTTTGATTCTCAGTTAAGCTTTGATACTGATATTGTTCCTTGTATTATTAATACTGAGGAAAATAACATGTTAACTGCTTTGCCTACTGAAAAAGAGATATGGGATACGATGTGTAGTATGAACTCCGATTCGGTGGCGGGGGTGGATGGTTTCAATACCAAGTTTTTTCTGAAAACTTGGTGCATTATTAAGGAGGATTTGGTTGATGCTGTTATTGACTTCTTTAAGGGTAACCCGTATCCTAAGTTCTTTTCTTCAACTTCTATAGTTTTACTTCCTAAAAAAGATGGCATTAATTTTTGGGATGATTTTAGGCCTATCAGTCTTTGTTCTTTCTTTAATAAGCTTAATGCTAAGATTATTATGGGTAGATTGTCGTTATTGTTACATAAAATTATTTCCCCGACTCAAACTGGTTTTGTTAAAGGTCGGGCGATTTTTGATAATATTTTGTTGGCCCAAGAATTAGTTCATGATATTCATAGGCCTATTACTGGTGGTAACATGATTATTAAAATTGATATTACTAAAGCCTACGATAATATTAATTGGGAATTCTTGTATAAAATGTTGAACTGTTTGGGTTTTAGTGAAAATTTTATCAAGCTTATCAAGAATAGTATTAATAATTGTTTTTTTCTGTTGTTATTAATGGTAGTTCTCACGGGTACTTTAAATCGTCTCACGGTTTGAGACAAGGTGATCCCATTTCTCCTGCTTTGTTTATCATTTCTATGGATTTATATTTATCTAGAGCTTTGAATAAGATGTACGTGATGTACCCTTCTCTTAATTTTGGTACTTATGGGGGTTTTTCTATTTCCCATTTGAGTTTTGCGGATGACTTTATCATCTTTACTAATGGTTCTATTAAGAAGTTGAAATTGCTTTTTAAATGTTTGGATAAGTTTCAACTGTTAAGTGGTTTAACTATTAACAATAATAAGAGTGGTTTCATTACTAGTAAATTAATTAGTGCTAATCGAATTGCTAGAATTCATGAGATTTTTGGGATTTCTCACATGTCTTTACCATTCACTTATTTGGGTACTCCTTTGTATAAAGGAAAGAAAAAGTCTTTTTTATTTGAAAATATTATTGATAAATTAGATAAAAAATTGAATAGTTGGGCGTTTAATTTACTTTCTTATGGTGGTAGACTTATCCTTATTAAAAGTGTGCTTGCTGCTTTACCTATCTACCTTCTTCATACTCTTAATCCCTCTATTGCTGTTTGTGATAAGATTGACAAAAGGTTGAATAAATTTTTTTGGGGTTCCAATCATGGTAAAGATGTTATTCATTGGGGCTCTTGGAACAAGTGTTGTGGCTCTCTTTTGGAAGGGGGTTTGGGTTGCAAGTCCATGGCCGATATGAGTAAGGTGTTTTTCTTATAAGCTGTGGTTCAATTTCAGAACTAATAAAAGCCTGTGGGCTAATTTTCTACACAGTAAGTACTGTGGGGGTTTACACCCTTCCACTCGGTTTATTAAAAGGGGTGACTCCCCTATTTGGAAAAGATTATGTAAAATTCAAGGAGATATGGAGAGTTTAATTCAGTGGGGTTGTTGGCAAAGGGGATGTTTTTTTCTGGCAAGACCAATGGCTGGGTAAGTTTTCTATTGACATGTTGCTTAATACTAGATCCATTTCATCTCAGCAAGTTAATCATTTTATTTATGATGGGTTGTGGAATATTAATCTTCTTAAAGAGCATGTTCCGGATTTTATTATTAATATGATTATTAAAATTCCTATTCAATGTGAGAATCCTGATACTATTCTCTTTACTAACTCTCACAATGGTTTATTTGAGGCTAAAGCAGCGTGGTATTGCATTAAGAAAGAAAAACCTCATAACCCATTTTTTTCTGTTCTTTGGAATAAATCAATTCCTATTACTTATGCTATTTTGGTGTGGCGTGTGGTTTTTAATTTTATCCCGGTGGATATGAATCTGATGAAAAAAGGCATTCAATTAGTTTCTAAATGTCATTGTTGTCATCATACTGAAACGTTGAACCATGTCTTCGCTAATGGGCCTATTGCTGTTTCTGTTTGGCTCTATTTTGAAGAGCTGTTTAAATTTAAATTCTACCACAATTTTAAGTCCATTATTGATATTTTTAAATGCTGGTTTTCTACTAGTAAAGGTCATGTTAGGAATTGCTTGGTTAGTATTATCATTTGGTTTCTTTGGAAGAGTAGAAATGAAGCGAAGCATGACGGTATTAGGATGAACGTCTCTCGTATTATTCGTTCTGTTTGTGATAAAATTCAGTTGCTATTTGAGTCTGGTATGCTCAATTACAGTAATTTCAAAGGTTGCCGGCATGTGCTCCATGCTTTTAATATTATGAGTATTTCGGGTGTGCAGGAGAATAGGATCAGCATTATTAGATGGGTTTATGCCTGTTATTGATTGGATTAAGCTTAACACTGATGGTTCTTATAATGGTAAGGTGGCTGGGTGTGGGGGTATTGTTAGAAATCATATGGGTCAAGTGATTAAGGCTTTTGCGGGTCCGGTTTTTGGTATTTCTGCTTCTGTTGCTGAGCTAAATGGGGTTATTTATGGTATTAAAATGTGTATTAATATGGGTTATGATAGAGTCTGGATTGAAGTTGATGCCATGAATATTTTGCATTATATCAATAGTAATTCTTTGTTTAATGCTGAGAATTATTATTTGATTAGGGAGCTTAAGCAGAATTTGGCTAACATCAATTTTAAGATTTCTCACATCCACCGTGAGGGTAATGCGTGTGCTGATGCTTTGGCGACGATTGGTTGCCATTTACGTGAGTTTGTGGAATTTAACAGTAATGAGATTCCTAGAATTGTCAATGGCTTGGTTAAATTGGATCGATCTGGCTTGCCTTATATTAAGAAGTATAAAGGCCTTTAGTGAGGCTTTTCTGTGGGAATTTGGTTGGTGGTTGATTTTCCTGCTGTATGTTGTTATGATCTCTGAGTCTGCCTTTTGTTCGATGGCTGGCTTCTCCCCGTGCTGTTTTCTGGAGATTGGTCTGTTATCTGGGTTGGGTGGTGGCTATTGTTGCCTGTCTTTTCATTTAGTAAACTGGGTGGATGGTAGAGTTTTTAATGGTAAAAATAGTTATAATGTTTACCTGAACTGGACTAATTGTATTTGCTATGCTTGGAGCTATTTTCTGTTACAGTTTGGAGACAATTGTTATTGGTATTTTGTTGGAAGGGGGGGAGGCCAGAGGTAAGATGCTGATGTCTCAGATGGTTGGGAGTATGTCTTGCAAGTTTCTTTCAATTTTGAAGTACCAGATCTTCTTTCATATCAAGGTACTTTCTATTGCTTTCTTTTTTTGGTTTTTGCTGTCTGTTTCTCATTTTTTGCAGGAAAATGGTGCTGAACGTCTATTCGCAGATCTTCCTTTTTTGGGTGGCGTTTATTTTCAGCCGTAGTATTTTATTTTTGCATCTATTGTATTATTAGGATGAGGAACCATAGGCTCGTAGGTTTTTCTTTTCTTTTGCTTGTAGCTCGTTCGAGCAGTAGAGAGCTAGTGGTTCCTTTTAAGGACCATGTAACCGTATTTTTTGATGAAACACGTAGGCCCCTTTGTGGGTTTTAATTTATATATATATATATATTATATAATATATATATATATAATATATATATAATAAGAGAGAGAAGAAAAAGAACTCAAGAGGGCGGCCGGCTCTGAGAGAGAGAGAGAGAGAGAGTGAGAGAGAGAGAGAGAGAGAGGGTGAGAGAGAAGACAACAAGAAGAAGATTAGCTTGAGCGGACGGACTGCTTCGGCGCTGTTGGTCCGTTTTTGCTCCGAGCTTTCCCTCACACAGGTTCTGCTGCCCGTTCAGGTCCGGCCCTTCATTTAAACACCACCACCTGCTGCTTCTACGCCTCCCACCATCTGCCGGCAGACAGATGTTCCCGTCACCGGCTTAGCCATCGCACGCCCACACTTCTACCTCAACTACCTTCCTCTCACGCTCCTCAACTATCCGTTAGCCTCCACATATTGTTCTGTAGCCTTCGACTCCGCCGAAGATCGTGCGGCTTGTACGTGGGTTTTAAGCTGCATCTGCTAAATCCTACTTATTCAGCAATGATCTACGTCATCATCCTCTTCATCGTCGGCCTTTTCCTTGTCGCAGCTACTATCGCCTACATCTGCTATTTAGGCTGCTGGCATTACTCGGGTGTTGCTCTTCCCCTTCAGTCCGAACACACTGCTGAGGCTGAGGCTGAGGCTGAGACTGAGACTAGGATTGACAACGAAAGGCTCATGACCTGGCCTACGCTCATCTACGCTGAAGCCACGAGTCAAGATCCGCAAGCAGTTGTTGCTAGTTGTTGAGTTTTATAGTGGCATCCTGCTTTATTTTTTATTTCTCTTAATAAATCAAAATTAATATTTTCATCAAATAAGCATAGCATTTATCATATAAAAATTTATAGAATTATTTTGAATTTTTATTTCATGACTATTCTGTTTGTCTTATTTGACCAATCTGAATATTCATGTACTTGAAATATTTAAAAATTACATAACATTTATATTAAAATAAATTATTAATTAATATAATAGTATTTTATTGGCCCTATGGCTTTTCAAAGTTTTATGTACTAAAACAAGTCTAATTAAAATGCAATTACTTGTATTTTTTTATTCATTGAATAAAAAATATTTTTGCTTACATAAATTTCATATAAAAAATTTGGTGACTACTTTACTCTTTGGTGAATCCTCATGGTTAATCTCATTAGGCTTTAATGGATCATTAATTAGTTATCATTTCTCACCCTTACATATTCCTCATCTTTACCAACATAATTTTCATCCATCTCCACCACTAATTAAGCCTCTAATTACTTAGCTTCCCTCATTGACAAAATACATCTAACCACTTCAAAGCACTTCTGAATTTTCCCTCACATTCCACATAACTTTCCAAAGCCTCGACTCTCTAATAACCTTAAAATGCTATAGCAAAATCTCAATATAACAAAAAAAATTTATGCTATGTGCAACCAAAATAAAAATATCATAACTCCATAATTACTAATATAAATAATTAATAATATAAAGTTCATAACAAATTAAATCAGCATTAGTTTATTAATATCTCAAATTTTAATTTCAAGTTTCTCCCCATTTTCACTATTAAAAGCTAGCATTTTATAGCTTAGAAATTTTAGAATTAAATCTTTTTTTTTTCTTTAAGATATAACTATGGCATAATTTTATTTATTTATTGTATGCTAGAATATATCTATGATATAGTAGTTTATTGTCTTAAAATTAAATAGGTTGGATTCAAATTTGTATGTGGATGGCATTCAACTTTATAACTAAACAAACTTTGTAAAAGGTGACTTGAAATTTATGTGAAAATGGAGATAAAATAATATTTACATTGCTTTTCATAAAACAATTGGAATCATCTCGGCTGAAGGCGTCTGCATGGCCTCATTTCCCATCAATGACCTGCACAAAGGACAAGTCTGTCGCCGCCTTAGCCACGGATCCACACATGCAGCATGAAATAAATGGCCGCACTCCGGCAGAAGCCTTAATGCATTATCCTCCCCTTGCTCCTCATAGTCAAAAAGGCAAATAGAGCAACAACTAGCAACAACTGCTCGCGGATCTTGACTCCTGGCTTCAACGTCGGTGAGCGTAGGCAAGGTCCTGAGCCTTTCGTTGTCAATCCTAATCTCAGTCTCAGTCTCAGCCTCAGCAGTGTGTTCGGGCTGAAGGGGAGGGGCAACACCGGAGTAATGCCAGCCTAAATAGCAGATGTAGGCGATAGTAGCTGCGACAAGGAAAAGGCCGATGATGAAGAGGATGATGGTGTAGATCATTGCTGAATAAGGAGGATTTAGGAGATGCAGCTTTTAACCCACGTACAAGCTGTACGATCTTCGCCGGAGTTGAAGGCTACAAAACAGTAGGTGGAGGTTTACGGATAGTTGAGGAGCGTGAGAGAAAGGTAGTTGAGGTAGAAGTGTGGGCGTGCGATGGCTAAGCCAGCGACGGCTGTTGCGGGAATATGAGTAGGTTGGGTGCTGGACGGTCTGTCTGGAGGCAGATGGTGGAAGGCGTAGAAGCAGCAGATGGTGGTGTTTAAAAGAAGGGCCGCACCTCAATGGGTAGCAGAACCTGTGTGAGGGAAAGCTCTGAGCAAAAACGGAGCAACAACGCCTAAGCCGTCCGGCTGCTCAATCAGCTCTCTCTCTCTCTCTCTCTCTCTCTCTCTCTCTCTCCTCTCTCTCTCTCTCTCTCTCTCTCTCTCTCTCTCTCTGTGAGAGCCGGCCGCTGCTCTCCTCGAGCTGCATTCTTCTTCTTGTTGTCTTCTCTCTCACCCTCTCTCTCTGTCTCTGAGAGCCGGCCACCCTCTTGAGTTCTTTTTCTTATCTCTAGTTGATGATGATAGAGGTATATAGCTTGAGAGATAGGATATATGTTGAAGAAGAAATAAAACAAATAACTATGATGACTTTTCAATATATAAATTATATGTGGAGTAGCTTATCGTGCCTCTTAACTTTATAATATTTGTGGTAATATGATATAACATTACAACAGATGATCTTCTTCTCGGCTGGTGCGGTGCTCTTCTCGACTGTTTTCCGGTGTTGTTTCTTTGTTCTTCCTCTGGTATTTCCTCTGGTATTTCTTTTCCTCTTGCTGGATCATTCGTTTGGGTGTTTCTCGTCGCTTTTTTGCCCTGTTCGACTCCTGTTTTTTCCTGTTTGAGGTTGGTGTTTTATTTTTCGGGTGGGGTGGGGGGCGATGTCAGCTCCGACGTCGTCTACCCAGGGCGTTGGCCCTCCGCTAACTGGTAAAACTAGATCTTTTAAAGATGTGGTTTCTGGCCCCTCCTCTTCTTCTGCTAAAGTGCAGTTTGTGCATTCGACTTTCAAAGGTTGTCCGGCTTTACTTTTTGAGGAGGGTGTGGTTCAGCAGTTGGCTGCGCCTTTCTCTTTCACGCTGGTTGGTAAGTTTATGCTCCGCAGACCTAATCTTGATGTTATCAGAAAATTTTTCTACAGCTTTAAACTTTCTGGATCTTTTTCTGTTGGTTTGCTTGATTCGAAACATGTCTCGATCCAACTTTCTAACGATTTGGACTATAGCCGTATATTTTCTCGTCGTTCCTACTATATTCAGGGTTGTCAGATGAGGCTTCTGAAATGGTCTCCGGACTTTGATGTGAGGGAAGAATCTCCGATTGCCCCGGTTTGGTTAGCTTTCCCTAATCTGCGTTTACATTTCTTTAATACCCAAATTCTTTTTGGTCTTGCTTCTGTGTTTGGGAGGCCTCTCCAAACTGACCAAGCTACTGCTTCTCTGTCAAGACCGTCGGTTGCTCGTATTCTCGTGGAATTAGATGTGACTAAGAAACACCCGCAAGAAATCTGGTTAGGATCGGAGATGCAAGGGTATTTCCAAAAGGTGGAAATTGAAAACTTACCTATTTTTTGCTCACATTGTAGGATGCATGGCCATGGTATAAATGATTGTTTTAGGTTACATCCTCATTTAAGAAAGGAAAAAATTGCTATTAAACCTAATGAAGTTAAGAACAATGGTGTTTCCTCTATTTTACCGGTTATTGATACGAATGCTCAGGTGCTAGGGGAAGAATTGGTTGATGGAAATGGTGTTGAGCTAGTTAATCTACCTCCCAACTTACCTGATACTAATATTGTGGTTCCTGATCCTTCAGCTAAAGAAGGTAGCGTTGCGCATTTACCTCAAATTGTTGAGGCTGGTTCTCTTGATAATATAGAGCAAGGTAAGTGGGATAAGGCTGAAATTGTGAAAAGTTTGGATGAGTTGGTTGTTGTTTTAAACGAAGGGGTGGTTGTTTCTTCAAATACATTGGAAATTTTTAATAAAACTGCTACTAATACTAATGATGTTTTTGATAATGCCCTTGTTACTTCATCTAGTCCTTTAGTTATTCCTATTGATTCTAATGCTGCTTGTCCTCAAAATAAGGTGACTGGAAAAAAACAGGTCAATAATTCTACTAAGGAGGATGGTGTCCTGTTTTTGGAAGATGAAAGCTCGGCTTCGACCCCGTTGGATGGTGAGATGAATAATGATTTTCCTCTCTCTAATCATTTTAATTCAGATGCTTTTACTGATACTGAGATTGAAATAACTGCTAAATGTTATGCTCGAATGGATAATGATCTTAGTTTTTCTAAAAGTTGTGGTAAGAGAGGTAAGCCTAGGAATGTTGCTCGGCATTCTCCTAGGAATACTAGATCACATACTACTCATTAATTTGGTTTTTTATGTTTAATGCTATTATTTGGAATGTGAGGGGGATCGGTTGCCCGTCCTCTAAACTCCGGATTAAGAATTTATGTCGTATTAACAATATTTCTGTTCTTGTTCTTTTGGAACCTCTTATTTCTATGGACAAAATTCATTCTACTGCTAATTTCTTGGGTTTTAAGAATGCTTTTGCTAATGTTTCTAACAAAATATGGGTCTTTTGGAAAGATTTTGTGAGAATGGATGTGATTGGTAACTTTGCTCAAGTTTTATTGAGATGAATGCTGATTCTGTGGCTGGGCCTGATAGTTTCACTGTTAAGTTTTTTCAGAAAACCTGGGACTTAGTTAAAGATGATGTCTATAATGCTGTTGTTGATTTCTTTAATGGTAATCATATTCCTAAATGTTTTTCTTCTACCTCTTTAGTTTTGATTCCTAAAACTAATGAGGTTAATTCTTGGAATGATTTCAGATCTATTAACTTGTGCACTATTTTTTATAAACTTCTTTCTAAAATTTTTGCGAATCGTCTGTCTTTACTTCTGTCTAAGCTTATTTCTCCTAACCAAATGGGTTTTGTTAAAGGGCGTGCTATTGTGGATAATATTCTTCTTGCGCAAGAATTTTATCAAGATCTGGATATTAAATCCAGAGGGGGTAACATGATTTTGAAACTGGACATCGCTAAGGCCTATGATAATATTAGTTGGACCTTTATTTACAAAATGCTTAACCTTTTTGGTTTTGATGCTAAGTTTATTGCTCTTATTAACTTGTGTATTGAAAGCCCTTTTTTCTCTGTCATTTTGAATGGTAACAATTATGGTTTCTTCAACTCCTCTCATGGTTTGAGGCAAGGGGATCCTATCTCGCCCGCTATCTTTATTTTAGCGGTGGAGTACTTATCTAGAGGGATTGCTGATTTGTTTTGTAAGTATCCTAAACTTTATTTTAAAACCAGTGGGGGTATTAACATTTCTCATTTATGTTTTGCTGATGATTTTATTGTGTTTATGAATGCTGCTAAGAATGGTATTGTTAAAGTTTTAGATTTATTTAATAAGTTTGAAAAGGTCAGTGGTCTCATGTTTAACAAAGTGAAGAGTGGTTTTGCTATTTCTAAAAAGATTAATCATAGGAGGGTCTTGGAGATTAAGAATTTGACTGGTTTTACTCATGTTTCTTTGCCTTTCACTTACTTAGGTATCCCGTTATTTAAAGGTAGAAAAAGTTCTTTTCTCTTTGATGACCTTATTTCCAAGATTCAGAATAAGTTGATTTCTTGGGATTCTAATTTCTTGAGTTTTGGTGGCAGACTTGTTCTTATTAAAAGTGTGCTTGCTTCCTTACCTGTTTACTCCTTTGAAGTCCTGTTTCCTACTAAACAAGTCTGTTTGAGGCTTGAGAGGATTTTTAATAGATTCTTTTGGAGGGGTTCTTCTAGTAACTCTAAAATCCATTGGTCGTCTTGGTCTAAGTGTTGTGGCACAACCCAGGAAGGTGATCTGGGTTGTAAGTCCTTGTTGGATATGGCTACTAATTTTTCTTTGAAGCTTTGGTATAATTTCAGGGCCAATAGTACTTTATGGGCTAAATTCATGAGATCTAAGTATTGTGGGGAACTTCACCCCTCTATGTGCTTCTATGCTAAAGGTAATTCTAAAGTTTGGCAGCGTATGATTAATGCTAAGTGGTTTATTGAGCACGGTCTTGTTTGGGGTTTGGGTGAGGGTAACCTTTTTTTCTGGCAGGATCGTTGGATTAATGTCATGTCTATTGATGCGCTTATTAATTCAAATTCATTGAGCCTTGTTAAAGTTAATTGGTTTTACTCTGAGAGTGGTTGGGATTTGGGTAAATTAGCTGATGTTATTCCTGATTTTCTTTGCAACTTGGTTGCTGGCATTCCTATTAACCGCACTGCTAAGGATGCTCTTATTTGTAACTTCACTAAAGATGGTAATTTTTCTAATAAAGAAGCGTGGCATGTCTTTAGGGAAAGTAAAGTGATTTCTAAACCTTTTAAAAGAATGTGGCATAAGAGCATTCCCTATATTATTTCTGTTTTTAATTGGAGGATGCTCAAGAAGTTTGTCCCGACTGATGACATTCTTAGAAAACGTGGTATGTTTATTACTTCTAGATGTCAATGCTGTTCTAACTCTGAAACTTTGAATCATGTTTTTATTTTTTCTCACATTGCTAGTAAAGTGTGGCTTTATTTTGAAGACATCTTCAAGATTAATAGTGGGGGTTTGAACCGTTCTATGCATTCTATTTATGAGTTTTGGATGGTGAATAAGAAGGGTCATATCCGTAATGTCATTCCCATGCTTGTTGTTTGGTTCCTTTGGCTTGCTAGAAATGATTCTCGCTTTAATAATATCCGTATGAATCACCTTGTTATTATTAATCGTGTTAAGGAGAAAGTCTTTGCTCTTTTTTCGACCAACCTGCTATCTTTTAAGAGTTTTTCTCATGCTTTGAATACTGCTGAGGAGTTTGGTATTTACAATTTGGGTTCTTTGTATTTCACGGGGATAAGATATTCTTATTGGGTTGTCCCTTCCACCCATTGTTTTAAGCTTAATATCCATTTGGGTTGGTATTGTGGGAAGTGGTGTATTGGTGGCTTAATTAGAGACTCTAGAGGGTTGTTTATTGCTGGTTTTGCTGGGAATTCTAATGCTGCTGATAAGAGAAAGGGTTTTTGGTTGGCTGTACACTATGGGCTATCTGCTTGTCTTAATTTGGATATCTTTAATGTTGTGCTTGAAAGTAATTTTAATGTTGATCATAACCTGTTCTTGGCTAAGGATGGCATCAGCTGTGGGCATTCTCTCTTTTATCTGCGTAGGCAGATTATGGGGTTGCTGGATGTCTTGAGCTGTTCTTTTAATGATATTAATGCGGATGTGAACTCTGTTGCCCGGGCTTTATCGTCTTTTGGTAGCAGTTTTACCGATATTGTTGAGCTTAATTTTGATAATTTATCTGCTCATATTCAAGGGTTGATTTTCTTGGATAAGCGTCAGGTCCCTTATGTTTTGGGTGGTTAGGTGTGCTGTTTTTTGTTTTTGTTTTTCTTTTGCTTCTTTTGTTTCTGGGTTGTGTGGCTGTCTCTCCTTTTGGATGTGTTTGGTTATGCTGGTGTTGGGGTTCTGGTGGTTGGTCTTTCTTCTGGTGTGTTGGGTGCAGGTTGTTGGATCTCCTTTGTTCTCCTCTTGTTTGGTTGTTGGTGCCGGTGGGGTGCTGCTGTGGTTTTTGTAGGTTGGATCCTGCTGGGCTTTTCAATATCTGGATTTTCTGGCTTGGTGTATCTTTGTTATTTTTCTGTTGTTCATTTCCTATGCTGGTGCTGTGTATCTGTGCTGTTGTTAGTTGGCTAGTTTTAATGTTCCTTCTGTCTACTTTCTATCTGTGCAGTTCTATGGCCTTTTTGAATCTGTTCAGTTGTGTGTCCATCTGGTCTCTGTTTTTTATTTTCATTTTTGGTGTCTGGCCGTTGTGCCTGGGCTCTGGGTTCTGACTTGTTTCTTCCCTTTGGGTTTGTGGTTGTTCTTGGGTAGGGGCTCTTGGCAGTCTCTGTGTGCTGGGGGGCTGTTGTGGTTGTTTTGCTCTGGCTTGGGGCTCTTCTGTGTCTGCTTGCTGGGACAGTCAGTTGCTTTTGGTTTTATGCTTCTTACTCGTGTTTTGCCTGTTTGTTTTGCTCGGTTACGTCCTGGGTGGGTGTTTGGGCTCATTTTTGCTGGCATTTGTTGTGGGGGAGGGTTTCTGCTGGGAACGTCTCTTTTGGTGGTGGTGGTTTCTGGTGTGGTTTTTGCTGCTGGCAGAAGGCGTTCTTCTGCTTCTTGAGTTTGGTTTATAGTTCCTGCTCCTATGTTATTACTGTTTTTACTTGGATAATTTCTAACTTCTTTTTGTGGAGTAGTTTTCTCAGGTCAAACTATTGGAATTATAGGATCAAGAGAGAAGTGCTTCAGGTACGTTATTTTGTGTTTTTTTTCTCTTTTCTTGGATATTATTTTTTGCAGGAAGTCTGTGCTGAAAGTTGATTTATCGAGCTTCCAGTTTTGGGTGATGTTGTCGTTCAGCCCTAGCTTTTTATGGTATTATTTTTGTAATCGTAGCTTAAGGACCGGCCGGATCATATGTTTTCTTTCTTTTGCTGTTTTTGTAGCTCGTTGGAGCAGTAGAGGTCTGGCTGGTCTTTTTTAGGACTTTGTAATTCATTTACTTAATCAACACGTAGGCCCCTTTGTGGATTTTAATTTAAAAAAAAAAAAACCTATAGGCAAATCAAAGCGGGACAGAGACATATATATGCCTGCCATCTTATAACATTTCCAAAAACTTGTAAGCATTTTTCCACTTTAAAACTTTCTCAAATACCACTCTTTTTATACTAAGCAGCAAGGAATAATTGCTTTGTATTGTGTCCCAAAATATCTTATTGTTTATCTCTATCCAAATTTGATAAATAGCACATCATATCATCATCATGTAAAAAATTTTAACTGACAGAGAGACTTGAAGCTCACTGTCCAACTATTCAAGAAGCTGTAGTACCGAAGGTCTTAAGAGAAATTCGCTCGTCTCAAGAATGAGAGCAGCAAGAATAAAAAAAGTATAAGAGCATTCAAAGAACAGATGAGATACACTTTCCACATTTGAATGACATAAACTGCAAGTAACTGGGACATAAATCTTCCTAATATGCAAAGCATCAGCAGTCTTCAAGCCCTCGACTAAAGGAAGCCACACATAAACTGAGTGTTTGAAATTGGGCTAATTTTATGACGGCTATGTATTGTGGGAGTAATCATCCTACCAAGTGCTTTTTTTCTAAAGGTCAGTCTACAAGTTTGGCATCGCCTTTGTTTAGTTAAATGGAAAGCTGAGCCTTTCGTTTCATGGGGGCTTGGTGTGAAGGTAATGTGTTTTTTTGGCAAGATAAGTGGATTAATGGTCAATCTCTGGAGACTTTACTTAATCCTAATTCTATTTATTCTGTTAAGGTTGATTTCTTTTATACTGCCAACGGTTGGGATTTGAATAAGCTTTCTAATGTTATTCCTGATTCTTTAATCCATTTGATTACTAACATTTCCCTTAACCGGAATTATAAGATGTTTTACTTTGTACCTTTATTGAAGATGGGGTTTTTAGAACTAAAGAGGCTTGGCATGTTTTTATAAGTAAGAAGGATACCTCTAAATTGTTCAAAATGATATGGCATAAGAGTATTCCTACCACGGTTTCTGTTTTTAGTTGGAGGCTTCTTAATAACTTTATTTCTACGGATGAGCTTCTTAGGAAAAGAAGGATGTCTATCACTTCGAAATGTCAATGCTGCTCGAATGGTGAGACCTTGCATCATGTTTTTATTTCTTCTCCTATTGCTATTAAGGTTTGGATCTATTTTGAGAATCTATTTCGGTTTAATTTTTTTAATCCGTATATTAATGTCCACAATTTGTTCGAGGATTGGATGGTAAGATCTAAGGGTCACATTCGTAATGTGGTTCCTGCTCTCATTGTTTGGTTCATTTGATTGGCTAAAAATGATTCACGTTATAATGGTATTAAGATGGATCATCAAACTATTATTCTTAAAGTTATGGTTAAGGTTAAAGCTCTGTACTCTGTTCAACTTATTTATGTTAAGAATTTTGAGAAGGTTTTTTTTGTGTTGGAGGGATTTGGGATTTTGGATATTGTTCAGCTCTCTGCGGTGAATATAATTTTTATATGGCTGAAACCTCAAGTTAATTTTGTTAAGTTGAACTTTGACTGTGTCCTTGAGGGGAATGATTGGTGTGTGGGTCGTATCATTAGAGATTTTAATGGTGATTTTGTGTGGAGTTTTGCTTGTATATCCGGTGAAAAGGATAAGATTGGGGGGCTTTTAATTGATGTTTTACATGGGTTATCCATTTGTGTTGGGCTGGACATGCATAACATTATTTTGGAAAGCAAGCTTTATATTGATTTAAAAGCGATTCTGGATTTGGATGGCAGCAATTGCTTTTATTCTCTGTTCTATAATCGTAGAAAGATCAAGGATCTTTTAGTTTATATTAACTGTTCTTTTGCTTATTTCCCTAGCGCGTCTAATTCTCGTGCCCAGGCTATTGCTAAGTTTTGTAGTATGTTTATCAATATTACTGACTTAGCTCTTTTGCAATTTCCTGTGCCGATTCATGGTATGATTAAGTTGGATCAAATCGGTATGCCTTATGTTAATTGTCCTGTGTTTTTTGGGCGTTGTTAGCTTCTTGTTCATGGTGTTTTTAGTCTCTTGTGTGTGTTCTGTTATTCCCTATGGCTTGGGGGATTCGTGGTGGTTCTAGGTTGTGCATTATATTTGGCTCGGTCTTGTTATTCTTGGGAGGGTGGTTTCTAGCTGTTTTGTCCCTGGTGGTGTTTCCCTTCGGGAATTTCCCTTATGGGTGACCTGTTTGTTATTATGATTTTTATTTTTGATGAGTTTCTTTGACTGCAGGGGAGCTCTTGGTGATTCTATGGAGGGATTTTTGCTGGATATATCCTTTTATTTGCAAATCTTTAAACTATTTTTTTGTCTCTTTTTAGATTTCCTCCCAATTTTGTGTGTCTTGTTCATTTTTGGCGGGTGCAGGTGAGCACGCTCTTGTTGACCTTTCTGTAGGGTTCCTGCTTCGGGGAGTGTTTTGGCTGTTTTTTGCGCTCTCGCATTTTTTGGGTACTCTTTCCTGAGCACCGTAGAATGTTACTAGGTTGCTTTGTATTGTGTTTTAGATGGGAAACTCGAACTCTTAGGTTTCCTTTTTTCTTCTTTTTGGATTGTAGCTCTTTGAGCGGTAGTGAGATTGAGTTTCCCTTAAGGACTCTGTAATTTTGCCTCCATTTTAACATGTAGGCCCCTCTTGTGGGTTTCCCCAATAATAATAATAAAAAAAAAAATTATACTAAGAACTGGATCATATATCTTTGTAATGCTCTTCAATATAGTCCCTAAAAGTAAAGTTATTCAGGTTGTTCCAGAGCAAACATGGAGCAGCATTGTCAAGGATAGTAATGCTCCCGAAAAAACCTCTCAACAACATCGGAAAGTTATCAGGAAGAGCCCATTGATGTCCCGAGATGAAGGAACTCAAAAGAGTAATTAACATGTAGAATATCATGAAATGCCCCTCTGAGTATTCTTCCAAAGTAACATTATGGCACCAATGGTCTCATATGAAGGAAATAGGAGCATTATGAGAGATTCTAAATGGATTGCTTGCTTCCAAGTAGGAGGTCAAAAGTTTACATGACCTGAAACTCGACTCAAAAAAAATTGGATTCGGGTCAACCCGTTTGTGAAACAGGTTAGATTCGGATTTGGACTTTTGACCCATTTAAAGAATGGGTCGAGTTTGGATTGACTCGACAACCAAAGTCAACCCAGATTGATCGACCCGTTTGATCATCCTACGTGTCAGGACAGGCGTTGCGTTAGAGTTTGCGTCCACGTCAGGGGTCGCATCCGCGTCGGGTCGCCAGTCGCATCCACGTCGGGTCACATCCGCCGGTCTGCGTTTGCTGTCAGCGTGTTGCCGTCGTCGGTCCAGCCCGCACAGTTGCAGATCAATGGTCGAATACTAGTAAATTAGTATATATATATATATATATAGAAGTGGCCGTTAAGCTTTAGCTCTTTCCAAGTTAAGATCAAATTTTGTGTTTCCAAGTAGCTAACCAGCTATTCCATATCAATTAGGCAAACAGATTTTCAGTCTTACACATGAATTCTACCAATAAGTGGAAGCCCCAAATATTTCATGCAAGCTTTTCTACATTCAGTCATGGATTTAAATCTAAATATTTACTAATCCAAATATATTTTTTGGATTTAGTCGTTGACGTATAACATTTACAGTTATTATATATAGTATTTATTAATGTAATATTTTTATCATTATTTAGAATATTCTATTTTATTATATTTCCTTTATTATTTTTTTTTTCTTGCCTTTATATAGATACATTTGTATTAGTATGAAATCAATCAAAAAAAAATTTAGTCTTTTATGATTTATATTACTACAAGAAACAATGGCCATTCCATTCAAATGATAGAAATGGGAAGACCCGAGTGGTAGAATTTCTAATTTCTAGTAGCCTATATTGACAGCCAATAAATATATGAATAAAATATCTTGGGCCATTACTGCCAGCCGTTGTTGGTCTTTGTCACTGTCCACCTCCAGCCACCGTCGTCTTTACTGTTCGCTACTACTAACCACCATCTCCACCACCGGATGCCTCAATCAACCACCACCGCTGGCCTTTGCCTTAAATTGCCAGTGATCTACAATAGCGTAAAATTGTAGCTTAAAACTTAAAAACGCTATTTCAAGCCTCAATATTGAAGGACAAGAACAAACTTAAAATACCAATCAGTCACTTATAACAAAACGAATTAGTTACATGAATTAATATTTCAGTAATTACTTCATATTTTATTCATATATTTATTGGCTTAATATCTCAGTTATATTTATAAGTAAGTATTGAAGTTCATAGCATATAAGGTAATTGATTAATTAAACATTCAATATCATAATTTAATAATTATTTTATCAAAACTTTAATCAATTATTTTTAAAATAAGAAATGTTCGTATTCATAAAATGTATCGTTTAAAATAATTCTCAAATTTATTCATTTGTATATCAGTCTTTAAAAATAAAAAATATATACTTTCTGTTTTTTAAAATATTTAATAATTTAATTTACATTAAAAAATACCCAAAGTTATTTTAGATGTTAACAAAATTTAGAAAACTCGACCGGCCGGTTGAACCGAGAATCGGTCGGCTAACCGGTCCGAAATATATTCAAAACCAGGAACCGTCGTAACCACCGATCATGTAACCGGTAAACCAGCCGAATTTGAAAAAATCGGACCGGTTCGAAGATGATGATTTGGCACCGTTGATCGCACATCTAACGACGGAAACAAAACCTCTCGAACGGTATAAACCCTACCCTAAGTTTGTTTTGGAATTTCATTCGTTCTCTCATTTCGTTCCTTCCTTTCGGTCATTCGTTCTCTCGTTTCGTTTCTTCCTTCTGATAGCGGAGGAGCTCTCGTCCCGTTCAGTCCCTCTTTCTACAGTAAGCTTTGCCACATTGCTCTTCATTCTTCCTTTAAGAGCTCTCGACGGTTTGCCCCTCACCGTCTGTGATCGATCGATTGCTCATTGAGGTATGTCATTTTAAAAGCCGCTTAAATATTAAAAATATAAGAAATACTATATATACCAAACAAATAGTTAAATAAATTAGTTACTTGAGTGATTAAATAACTAATTCTAAGAAAAATTAGGGTATAGATATTATGCTCAACACGGTAGGTAGGTAGGTAGATAGGTCAACATCAATATTAATAAAAATAAAAGAGAATGTAAATTTATAATATGCATAAAATGTTAATTAAGTATAATTTAACTTGAGTTATTTTACACATCTTATATGTTAGCAAACATAACAGTCACCATTAAATACCCCCATTTAGTTATGAATTGCGCACAAATATTTGATACTAAATAATTCAAATTGTACACATTTGAAAAATAAAGAAAAAGAAATTTACATTTGCTATATTTAGTATAAAATATTTGTAGGCAATTCATTACTATATGGGGGTATTTAATAGTAATTGTTTTGTTTGCTAAGATATGTAATGTGTAAAATATCTCAATTTAAACTATGCTTAATTACACTGTATGCATCTTATAAATTTACATTCTCTTATATTTTTATTAATATTGATGTTGACCTATCTACCTACCTACGTATATATAAACATGATGATGATATAAGAAAGATTAATGCAAGTTAAATGTCATTTATGATTATAAAAGAGGTACCGATTATTAAAAATATAGTTATAATAGCTCTATGGTACTGAACTTTATATCTTCTTTATATATTTGAATATTATAATAGAGAGTGCAATGAATCTTTAGCTTAATAAATTTGTTCATAAATAATATCCCATGATCAATAAATTTATAAGTTTTATATCATCAAAGAAGTATATACATATATATGTAAAACTTTTCATGTTAAAGAGAGCAATCTTCGGAGTATATATAGTCTCTTCTTAGCAAATCAATTTTAAGAAAATATCATTTAAATACTTGGAAGAAAGCATTATACATAACTCACCGGTTTGTAAAAGTTTTTTTTTTTTTCAAATTACTTGAATTACACCGCCAATTCAAAGATGATGATTTGGCACTGTTGATCGCACACCTAACGGCGGAAACAAAACCTCTTAAACCATATACCCTACCCTAAGCTCGTATTTAGAATTTCATTTGTTCGTCTCTCGTTTCGTTCCTTCCTTCCATTTGCTCGTTCTCTCATTCTGTTTCTTCCTTTCGATCGCGAGAGGAGCTCTCGTCCCTTTGAGTCCCTCTTTCTCCAATAGGCTTTATCTCATTGCTCTTCATTCTTCCTTCAAGAGTTCTCGATGGTTTGCCGCTCACCGTCTGTGATTGATCAATTACTCATTGAGGTATGTCATTTTAAAAGCCTCTTAAATGATAAAAATATAAGAAGTACTATATATATATACCAAACAAATAGTTAAATAAATTAATTACTTGAGTGATTAAATAAATTTATTCCAAAAAACTTTAGGGTTTAGGCATTATGCTCAACATTGTAGGTAGGTAGATAGGTCAACATCAATATTAATAAAAATATAAGAGAATGCAAATTTAGATGCATTCAATCTAAGCATAGTTTAAAAGCAAACAAAACAGTCGCCATTTTTAATTTATTTATTTATTTTTTTAATTAAAACCCTCAAAGGGGCCTACGTGTTAATATCAAAAAAGCTGTTACATGGTCCTTAAAAGGAACCACTAGCTCTCTACTGCTCGAACGAGCTACAATCAAAAATGAAAGAAAAAGACCTGCGAGCCTGTGGTTCCTCATCCTAAGAGTACAATAGATGCAAAACAAACTACTAGGGCTGAAAGCATACGCCACCCAAAAAAGGAAGATCATCAAATAGACGTTCAACACCATCTTCCTGCAAAAATGGAGAAGCAAAAAGAAAAACCAAAAAAAGAAAACAAGAACGAGTACCTTGATTTTACAGAAGATCTTGTACTTCAAAATTGAAAGAACCTTACAAGACACACTCCCAACCATCTGAGACATCAGCATCTCACCTTTGACCTTCTCCCTGTCAACAGTCGCCATTAAATACCCCATATGGTTATGAATTAATTACATCAATTTTCTTAATTTCTTCGGAAGAAGAGCCGCTCACGTGTTCGATTGAACTTCCTTACTTGACAAAATCATGCTGGAGCGCAGGTGACGAGCACGTCTTGGCTTAATCTTTTGTTCTTTAAGATATAATTATGGTATATTTTTTTTATTTATTTATTGTATGCTAGAATGTATAACTATTTAAATTAGATAGGTTGGATTCAAATTTGTCTGTGGATGGATGACATATTGACATCAAACTTTATAAATAGATGAACTCTTTGAAACCTATGTGAAAATGGAGATAAAATCATATTTACATTGCTTTTCATAAAATAATTATTTGATTAACATATAAGAAAATAATGGGAAACCTTATTTTATTAACATATATGTCCGTATACAGCTACAATTATTCAATCTCAATAGAAATCATCTCAGCTGAAGGCGTCTCCCTGGCCTCATTCATCACCAATGACCTGCATACAGGACAAGTTTGTCGTCGCCTTAGCCACGGATTCACACATGTAACATGAAATAAATGGCCGCACTCTGGCAGAAGACTTAATGCATTATCCTCCCCTTGCTCCTCATAGTCAAAAAGGCAGATAGAGCAACAACTAGCAACAATTGCTCGCGAATCTTGACTCGTGGCTTCAGCGTAGGTGAGTGTAGGCCAGGTCCTGAGCCTTTCGTTGTCAATCCCAGTCTCAGTCTCTGTCTCTATCTCAGCAGTGTGTTCGGGCTGAAGGGGAGGGGCAACACCAGGGTAATGCTAGCCTAAATAGCAGATGGGCAAAAGTAGTGATCAGGAAAAGGATGACGAAAAAGATGACGACGGCGTAGATCATTGCTGAATAAGGAGGATTTAGCTGTGCATGCACGAGCTGATTTAACTTTTAACCCACTTAATTACAAGCCGCACCATCTTCGCCCAACGCTACAGACATCGACGGATCCTATCACTTTTCCTTCGATTCCTTCAACCTGGTGCGCGCTTTGAAGGCTCCAAATCGCAGGCTTCGAGGGCGACGACTGATAAGGAGATTAGATAAGTCATATGTCATATTTGCATAAGTCGGCTTACATGTAAGTGCCTCATCCACTCTCTCTGCTATGGCAGAGCACCTTTTTCTATTCACTGTTTGATCACTACATTGTTGATCAAGATCTTTGTTTTTGCAACTAACTCAGTTACTTATACCGAGCACTGTAGCAACGGGAAGTTATGGAAGAAATGATGAATAGAAAAAGGCGCACTGCCATAGCAGAGGGCAAATTATTGTGTCCAATGTCCGGATTCGTCCGGACACCAATAAAAATGTGCCACGTCACTCAAAAATATCGGGGGCCAGTGCATCCGGGTGAGATGGCGTATCCGGATTGAATGTCCGCATGTCAGGTGACCTTGCTCGTATGTCCGGATTGGACGCAATAATTTGCCCATAGCAGAGAGAGTGGATGAGGCACTTACATGTGAGCCAACTTATGCAAATATGACATATGACTTATCTAATATCCTTATCAACGGCGACCCGATTCCTGCACAAGTTCTGGATGTGGAATGGGAGGCTACAGGCGTGGAGGTGTGAGGTCGGAAGCTGCTTTCACGAACAGAGGAGGAGACGGGAGCTTGCGAACAGGAGCTGAACTGGTGTTGCATGGCTGATTTGGCCAGGTAGAATTGGCAGACGGGCGCAGATCGCTGAGATGATTTCGATTTGAAGAAGAGGAAGTTTGGGTGTTCGATTGGAGGATCGGTTGGGTCCAAGGCAGTTAAGAGGCGGAGATATGCGAGACTGTTGCAAGCTCGGCGCCGACTAGACTGGCAGATATGGCTCGGAGACGAGGGCTTCAGCAGCTAGGAGACTGGTCGATCAGCTGCTCTCTTCTCTCCCTCTCTCTCCACCGCTCTCGTTGATTAGCTGCTTTCTTCTCCCTCTCTCTCTCTCTCTCTCTCTGAGAGCCGGCCTTCTTCTTATTCTTCTGACTCTCTCTGATCTCTCTCTCCCTCTATATATATATTTATATATATGAGCCGGCAGCTCTCCTTGAGCTGCTTTCATCTCTCTGTCTCTCCCTCTCTCTGAGTGCCGGCGCTTTCCTTGATCTGCTTTCTTCTCTCTCTCTCAAATAGCTAATTTGGTGAATAAATTAAGATCTAGATAATAACATGATATTACTACGATAATCTCTTGATATTTCAAATAAACAGAATAAGATAAATCACTAATATTTCATATTAATGGATATTTAAATTATTTGTCAAAAATCTTCAGAGAAAGTTATTTGACAAAAATTTCCAATCAGTAATCTTCAGAAATCTCCCTCTCCTCTAATCTCTCTCTCCGAAATGTTCATATAATGTACAGGTAGGTAATTAATATATAGCAAGATAGGCCGCTCTCCTCGAGCTGCTCTCTTATACTAAGCCTTTAACATCAGCATGATTCACGACTAAAATATATAGTTGATGATAAAAGTTAGGCACGTAGATAGTTTGGTAGGATATTGAAGAAGTCAAACAACTATGCTTCCTTTTCAGGAGACACTTACTTTCAATTAATATATTAATGATTAGATGGGTGTACTTATCATGACTCCTAACTTTCAAATAATATTATTCTGTGCAGAATCCGGTTATAGAGCTGTGTTCGGATGCTTACGTGGAAAGTTAAAAGTTCGTGATATTTATTTGACTTGCGTATTGATTAAGTATTTATTGTGTATTCATTGCGTAAAATGTGCGTATTGATTGAGTATTTTATTACGTATTTGTTCTGTATTTATTGAGTATTTGTTGCGTATATGTTGCGCATTTTCTGCTTAATTATGGCTTATTTGTTGCGGATTTCTCTTAGTCTACATTAAGTCCGAAAAGACAAACGGATCGGGTAAAAAGTCAAATGAATATCCTAACTTTCCACGTAAACACGCCATGTGTAAGGATTTTACTGGCATCTGAATACAGCTCTTTAACCGGATTCCACACAGAATAATTTCTCCTTACGAGAACTTTCAATCTTTATATTTTTAGTAGTATATATATATATATATATATATATATATATATATATATATATATAAGAAAACAGAAGAAGAATTATTGGCTTATCTTTCTCCAAAATCTTTTCAGTCCACCACTTTCCTTTTTTTTTTTTCGTCCTCTATGCCGTTGGAGACAGTTCGACTATGACATCAGATGTAAACGTTTTAGCTAACCTAATTGCCTCAGTTATCGGTATGAATGCATTTCTTCAAGTGAATCAGCAACAGCAACTAATCAAATGTGAGAAAAATTACAATCAATTTATTCAAAAACACATGAATGATCAGAAAACAATGAATATAGTTCAATTGACTAAATTTATTCATTTATCTTCCACAAATTGGAGCAATGTGGCTTTTGAACATAGGTTTATGATATTGTTATGATCCAAGTAAGAATATTTAAAGGCTAATTATCATAATTAAGGCATTCTAGTCCATGTCATATTTTTTTTAGTTAAAATAAACTTCAAGCAAAATGCTTGCATGCATGTGTATTAATTTAGAAAAAATCGGAAGATTAAATATATAAATATTCAGGTACATTGTAATCCATGCATAACCAACGATTTTCATGAGTATAGTTAGGGCTGCAAACGAATCGAGCCGTATCGAGTATGTGCGTGTTCGTGTTTGAGTTCGTTTATTACCAACTTGTTCAAGTTAATTCGGTTCGAGTTTGATTTGAGGTCTTTTGTTTGTGTTCAATCTTGATTCATCTAAATTAATGGGTGTTCATGCTTGGTTCAAGTTTGATTCATTTTGTGCTTATTGAGCTTTAAACAAACAAGCCTTATCAAGCTATAAACGAGCTCTACTTCTAGATGTACATTAGCTTAACAAATAAGCCTTTTCTAGCCTTCTAACAAAAAATTACATCGAACTTGTTGTGAACATATCTACCGAAGTTTTTTAAACTATTAAACAAGCTTATTCACAAAAATATCTAATGAGTATTCTCGAACTATCAAATGAGCTCATTCATGATCGAACATATCTAATTAGTATTTCTAGCTATCAAATGAGCTCGTTCATGAACAAATGATCAATGATTCATCTTATATTTAATCAGATAGTGGGTTGTTCGCAATTTAAGCGAATGCAGCAAGTAAAAATAAAATAATTATACGATTTTAGACGGGATTAGTGAAAATAAACTATTAAATTATTAAATTTAATAATATATATTTTTTATAACTCTAATATAGTTCTAATCGAGCTTATTAATGGGCTTGTTCATAAGCATAAAACGTTATTGTTCATGAACATAAATAAACCAAATGCCAAGTTGTTCAAACTGGATCATTATTTAGCTATCGAGTATTCATATTAGTACATATTGCAGGGTAGTTAGTGGGAATTATCTCTACCATTTAAGGTTTGAAATCCAAATCTTGAAGAAATGCATTCATACCAATAAATGAGGCAATTAGGTTAGCTAAAACGTTTACATCTGATGTCAAAGTCGAGCTGTCTCCAACGGCAGGACAAAATAGAAAAGGAAAGTAGTGAACTGAAAAGATTAGGAGAAAGATAAGCCAGGAATTATTCTTCTATTTGCAGTACTTAAAGCAATTCTTCATGATTTGGATTTCAAACCTCAAATAGTAGTAGAGATAATTCCCACTAAGTAGCCTGCAGTCTGTACTAATATTGATCATTTAATTAGAATCATGATGCAATATAATCTATATATCTCGATCAACAATCATAAAAAATATTGAAGAATAAGTACTGCAAATTAAAGTTTTTAATTTGAATGAAATGATATAAACAGAAACCACCTTACTGGGGCTTCTCATCGTCAGAATTTTATTTACAAACCTTCACAGAAAAAATTTCAGACAAAAAAAAAAGGACAAGCAAGCAAATTTCGCATAATATCATAACATTTCTTTTGAGAAACAATACTTACGAAGTTACAATGCATGAACTGTTCAGGGAAAAAACATTTTTTGTCATTGATATATCATCAAAAAACTATCATGATCGGGCACGAATCTCGAGGCAAAATCTAGCAGGAAACTTCAAAAAAAAAATTGTCAAATAACTCTCTCTGAAGATTTTTGACAAATAATTTAAATATCTATTAATATGAAATATTAGTGATTGATCATATTTTTTATTTGAAATATATATCAAGAGATTAATTATCGTAGAAATATTAGTGAAGATATTATTTTTATGAGAGGTTGTGTGAAGGTTGTAGCTTTTCAATGAAAATCCATTTTCATTGATAATTAAAAGCCATTATAACATAAGAATAAAATGTTCTGCATTTATTAATTAGTTCAGATGTGCTTGTTATAGCAGAACAGTTTGCCAAAAAATGAGCTGCTATATTACATCAAACAAATAAATATGCCATAATACCAATAACAATCCACTTATACAAAAGTTCTGATATCCGCATCTAAGGAAACTAATTCTTTTTCACTAACCTTCTTCCACCAATTAACAGCCTGCCTTGCATGGGGCAGGGATTCTCCGGTGCAAGTGAATCGTCATTTTGTGGTGTCAGCTTTAACTTTTTTACAGGATTACGTACTATAATCAGAAGATTAATTATCATCACAAACCATTCCATTTTCGTAAGCAGCACAAACATTGTCAACGTTATAGCTAGTTGTTTTAGATTTATCCATCTCTCGCCAAATTAGCTATTTGAGAGACAGAGAGAAGAAAGCAGATCAAGGAAAGCGCCGGCACTCAGAGAGAGAGAGATGAAAGCAGCTCAAGGAGAGCGGCCGGCTGATATATATAAATATATATGTAGAGGAAGAGAGAGAGAGACAGAAGAATAAGAAGAAGGACGGCTCTCAGAGAGAGAGAGAGAGAGAGAGAAGAAAGCAGCTGTCTCGCATATCTGCCCATGCCTGCACTGCTAAAAATGACCTACGTCATCATCCTCTTCATCGTCGGCCTTTTCCTTGTCGCAGCTACTATCGCCTACATCTGCTATTTAGGCTGGCATTACTCCGGTGTTGCCCTTCCCCTTCAGCCCGAACACACTGCTGAGGCAGAGGCTGAGGCTGAGGCTGAGATTGAGACTGGGATTGACAACGAAAGGCTCAGGAGCTGGCCTACGCTCACCTATGCTGAAGCCATGAGTCAAGATCCGCGAGCAGTTGTTGCTAGTTGTTGCCCTATCTGCCTTTTTGACTATGAGGAGCAAGGGGACGATAATGCATTAAGGCTTCTGCTGGAGTGCGGCCATTTATTTCATGCTGCATGTTTGGATCCGTGGCTAAGGCGGCGACAAACTTGTCCTTTGTGCAGGTCATTGGTGGGGAATGAGGCCATGCAGACGCCTTCAGTTGAGATGATTTCTATTGAGATTGAATAATTGTAGATATATATGTTTATATGTTGATCAAATAAGGTTTCCTTATATTTTTTTATATGTTAATCAAATAATTGTTTTATGAAAAAGTAATGTAAACAATGTTTTATATCTATTTTTACATAGATTTCAAATCACCTTTTCTAGAGTTCGTCTATTTATAAAGTTTGAGATATTAATAAACTAATGAAGATTTTATTATGAACTTGATATCAGTAATTATGGAGTTATGATATTTTTATTTTGGCTGCACATATCATAAAATTGTTTTGTTATATTGAGATTTTGCTATAGCATTTTAATGTTATTAGAGAGTCGAGGCTTTGGAAAGTTATGTAGAAGGTTTGTGAGGGAACATTTAGAAGTGCATGCTTTGAAGTGGTTGAGGGAAGCTAAGCTTGAGGCTTAGTGGTGGAGATGGATGAAAATTGTGTTGGTAAAGATGAGGAATATATAAGGGTGAGAGATGATACCTAATTAATGACCCATTAAAGCCTAATGAGATTATCCATGAGGCTTCACCAATGAGTAAAGTAGACTTTTTTTATATATAAAATTTATATAAGGCAAAATATTTTTTATTCAATGAATAAAAAAATTCAAGCAATGACTTTTTAATTAGACTTGTTTTAGTCTATAAAACTTTGATCGAAAAGCCTTAGGGCCAATAAAATACTATTATATTAATTGATAATTTATTTTAATATAAATGTTATGTAGTTTTTAAATATTTTAAGTACATGAATATTCAGATTAATTGGACAAATAAGAAAAATAGAGTAATCATGAAATAAAAATTTAAAATAATTCTATAAATTTTTATTTGATAAGCGCTATGCTATTTGATAAAAATACTAATTTTGATTTATTAAGAGAAATAAAAAATAAAGCAGTATGCCATTATAAAACTCAAAACTATATTATCCTTTAACTATGAAAAACAATGTAATTAATATTGTTTTATCTGCATTCTCACATATGTTTCAAATCACCTTTCACACAGTTCATCCACTTATAAAGTTGGATGGCATCCGCTGACAAATTTGAATCCAACCTATATAATTCGAAGATAATAAACTACTATATCATGGATGAAAAGGAATGTGAACTGACGTTTAATTTGATCGATGTAGAGAAATCTTTCAATTTGAGTAGAAAAATCTTTCAATTTATACATGCAAGGCATCCTATAAGTGCGAGGATGATGCCATGATGGAGATGGAGGTTCTATTAAAAGAGATGCACTTCTACTGTAGTTATCAGGCCAACGACAGCTCCATGCAAGTAGTTGTCAAGTTGTTATCTTAAGTTTATTTTATATATATTCAGCTCAAAAGCAATGTGAAACAATGAAGCGACGATAAATATTAAGCATTATATTTATGGCATCAGCCATCACCTTCTTCAAGAACGAGGTTTTGATTTCCATCCTCTTTGGCGTGGCCTTGTTTCCCATCTCAACATTGTCGACTGTTTTGTTTGCTTTTAAACTATGCTTAGATTGTATGCATCTAAATTTGCATTCTCTTGTATTTTTATTTATATTGATGTTGACCTATCTACTTACCTACCTACCGTTCTGAGCATAATACCTAAACCCTAAAGTTTCTTAGAATAAGTTTATTTAATCACTCAAGTAATTAATTTATTTAGCTATTTGTTTGGTATATAGAGCATTTCTTATATTTTTATTATTTAAGAGGCTTTTAAAATGACATACCTCAATGAGCAATCGATCGGCCATAGACGGTGAGCGGCAAACCGTCTAGAGCTCTTGAAGGAAGAATAAAGAGCAATGTGGCAAAGCCTACCGAAGAAAGAGGGACCGAATGGGACAACAGCTCCTCTAGTGATCGGAAGGAAGAAATGGGATGAGAGAACGAATTATCAGCTGAAGGAAGGAACGAAATGAGAGAACAAATGAAATTCCAAATGCGAGCTTAGGGCAGGGTTATACGGTTTGAGAGGTTTTGTTTCCGCCGTTTGATGTGCGATCAACGGTGCCAAATCATCATCTTAGAACCGGTTTGATTTTTTCAAATTCGGCTGGTTCTCTGGCTACACGATTGAATTGGCAGTTCGGACGGTTCTTTAACAGTTCAAATTAAAGTGGAGTAGCCAGTTTTGAATATATATATACCTGACCGGTTAGCCGACCAATTCTCAGTTCAACCGGTCGGTCGAGTTTTCTAAATCTTGGTAAACATCTAAAATTACTTTGGATATTTTTAAATGTAAATTAAATTATTAAAAATTTTAAAAAACATAAAGTATATATTTTTTTCTTAAGATTCCCAACAACCCCTTAGATAATTGAGCAAGTTTAAATTAAATTTTTAAAGACTAATATATAAATGAATAAATTTGGGAATTATTTTAAACGTTTATACATATTTTTATGAATATGAACATTTCTTATTTTAAAAATAATTGATTAAGGTTTTGATAAAATAATAATTAAATTATGATATTGAATGTTTAATTAATCAATTATCTTATATGCTATAAACTTCAATACTATTTATAAATATAACTGAGATATTAAGCCAATAAATATATGAATAAAATATGAAGTAATTACTGAAATATTAATTCATGTAACTAATTCGTTTCGTTATAAGTGACTGATTGGTATTTTAAATTTGTTCTTGTGTTCAATATTGATGCTTGAAACTGTTTTTAAGTTTTAATAAGCTACAATTCTACGTTGTTGTAGATCACTGGCGATCTTAGGCAAAGCCCGGTTGTGGTGGTTGATTGAGGCATCTGACGGTGGAGATGGTGACTAGTAGTAGCGAGCAGTAAAGACGACGGTGGCTGGAGGTGGACAGTGACAATGACCAACAACAACTGGTAGTTGTACGTGGCCCAAGATATTTTATTCATATATTTATTGGCTGCCAATATAGGCTACTAGAAATTGTACGACTCAAGTCTTCTTATTTCTATCATTTGAATGGAATGATCCTTATTTCTTGTAGTAATATAAATCATAAAATGCTAACTTTTTTGTTTGATTGATTTCATATACTAATACAAATGTACCTTTATAAAGGCAAGGGGAAAAAATAATAAAGGAAATATAATAAAATGAAATATTCTCAATAATGAAAAAAATATTACATAAAGAAATACTATATATTCTAATTATAAATATTATATGGCAACTACTAAATCCAAAAACTATATTTGGATTAGTAAATATTTAGATTTAATTCCATGACACTATTTTACAAATTAAAGGTCATTCTACTTTTTTTTCTTTTTTTTTCAAGAAGCTGACGGCTGATGCCATATTGCTTAATATTTATCGTTGCTTCAGCGTTCCACAATGCTTTTGAGCTGAATATAAAATTAAATTAAGATAACAACTTGATAGTTTCGTATGCATATAGTAGCTAGGTAGTACATCGAATTTTTGCTAATAAATTGCCTTATTTGCAAGTCTTACATTGTCCCTAATTTAGTGTTAATACTCAAACTAAAATCTTTTTTAGATTTGCTTGTCATTATGCAGAAGAATTGGATAGCTTATTCAAGAGTTAATAATCATTATAAAAGAGTTAGATATCCTACATTAGAAGTCCTGGTGGCAACATCCTTTTTAAACTTGATATTACGAAAGCTTACGATAATTTGAACTGGGATTTTTTGTATAATGTTTTGAAGCTTTTTGGTTTCAACCAGTCTTCTATTCAGCTTATTAAGCACAGCATTGATAACTGTTTTTTTTTCTATTATCATTAATGGTAGAAATCGTGGTTTTTTTAAATCCAGTAATGGGCTTCGGCAAGGTGATCCTTTATCCCCGTCTCTTTTCATTATTGCTATGGAGTACTTGTCTAGAGGTTTGGATCAACTTTACTGTAGGTTTCCTAATCTAAATTTTCGTACGGCTGGTGGATTTCCTATTTCTCATCTTAGCTTTGCTGATGATTTCATTATCTTTTCTAATGCTTCTATTAGAAATGTGAAAATTTTGGTTAATTTTTTGGATAACTTCCAGGGTGCTAGTGGTCTTGCTATTAATAGAGATAAAAGTAATTTCATAACTGGTAAGTTGATTAGTACTGTTCGCTCTAATAAGATTAAACGGGTTTGTGGTTTTAATCCTGCTACTTTGCCCATCAATTATCTTGGTACACCTCTGTATAAAGGTAGAAAGAAGATTATGCTCTTTGAGAAGATTTTCACTATTTTTCAAAAAAAATTCATGCATTGGTCGTCTAAATTTCTCTCATTTGGTGGTAGATTAACTTTAATTAAAAGTGTTTTTTGCTCCATACCTATCTTTACTTTACATACTTTAAATCCTCTTGCTAATGTGTGTAATAGATTAGAGATTCTGATTAACAAGTTTTTATGGGGTTCTTCTTACAATAATACTGGCATTAGATGGGCTAAATGGTTTAAGCTTTGTGGTGTTTACGAGGAAGGTGCTCTTGGTTGTAAGTCTATTTCTGATATGGTCAAAGGTTTTTCTCATAAGCTCTGGTTTAATTTGCGTTCTAATATTAGTCTTTGGTCTAAATTCCTTTTAGCCAAGTATTGTAAAGATTTGCACCCTTTGAATGCGCAGTACAAGATCAATGATTCTGCGGTGTGGAAAAGGATTTGTAAAATTAAAGAGGTAGCCGAGTTAAACATACAATGGGGTCTTGGTAATGGAGATGTTGCTTTCTGGCAGGATGATTGGTTGGGGGTTGCGTCCATCGATAAAATTTTGAATACTGTTACTTTGGAGAACGTTAAGGTCAATGCTTTTTTAATTAATGGGGAGTGGAATATTGACAGTTTGCGTGAGGTTGTCCCTTATGAGGTGGTTGCTTTGATTTTAAAAATACCTTTACAATTAAATGTTCAAGATAAAATTCTTTTTAAAATTACTGCTAATGGTAAGTTTAGCTTCAAAAAGTTTTGGGAGCTCTTTAGACATAAAGAGGAGATTAATCATGTTTATAAAGCTTTGTGGCATAACACTATTCCTGTTTCTTATTCTCTACTTTCTTGGCGGTGTCTTAAAGGATATTTGCCTGTGGATACTAGGTTATGGAACAAGGGTTTTTATATTGTTTCTAAATGTCAGTGTTGTGCTAACATTGAAAGTATTTTTCATATTTTTATCAATTGTATTTTGGCTCAGAAAGTTTGGAATCATTTCAGCACTTTGGCTGGGGTGGCTGTGAGTGCTTTTCACGGTGATTTAAAGGATATGCATGCTTTATGGTTCACTAAAGATAAAGGTCACATTTTTAATCTTTTACCCATCTTGATTATCTGGTATTTGTGGAAAGCTAGAAATGAATCCAAGCATGAGGGGATCAAAATGGATGAAAACCAGATTATTGCTAATATTAGGAACAAATTGCTTCAGTTAATCTCTGTTAAACTGATTTCTTACAAGAATTTTAAACATTGTAATGAGTTAGCTGATTATTTGGGTGTCAATGCTGCCGCTGCTAATGTTGAGGTGGGGAGAGTTCGTATTGTTTATTGGGTTAAACCCAATTTCCCCTTTGTCAAGTTAAATACTGATGCCTCGGTTGGGTGCAATTCTGTGGGGATTGGAGGGATTATTCGGGATCACCTTTGTAATCCTCTCGATCTGTTTTATGGTCCGTTGGCTGCTTGCTCTGTTATGTCTGCTGAGCTCCAGAGCTTGAGTTATGGGCTTGAAAGATGCTTAAATCTGGGTTTTATTTCTGTTAATATTGAAGTTGATGCAACCTCTGTTATTTATGCTATTTCTGAAGATAAGGATGATAATCCTCACGATTTCTACACTATTAGAAAGATTAAGTCTATGATGAATGATCTTTCTTGTGTCATTTCCCATATTTACCGTGAAGGGAACGCTTGTGCTGATTGGTTAGCTAAATATGGGGCTCAAAGTACTACTCTTCAAAATCTGTCTGTCATTAATCTACCTTCTCCTCTTAAAGGCATGATTCAGTTAGATAAAGTTGGATTTCCTTATATTCGACATGGTTAACTTTAATTTTTTATTGCCTGGGGCGATGTTTAGTATTGCCTGGATGTTTTCTTACTGCTACTGGATGTCCTGCGGCTTTTTGTATCAGGAATTTCACGAGTTGTTTGTTTCTTCTTTTGTATCATGTAACTGTTTCAATGATGATATGATTTTCTGGGAGTTTTTTATAACCTGTAATGGTAAGCTGGTCATGGTCCTCGCGAAAAACTGGGCTACGGGATATAATTTGGATAATGGTGTTCAGCCTAAGTTGGATGTTATGCTGTCCATGGGGCAATTTCTTATGGAGATTACTGTTTCTTCTTTTAATTTTGCTTCTAAGATCATTTTTTGGAGAGCTTTTTGCAGGTGCTGTTTTCTCGTGCGGCAAATCGTCCACAACTGCAATCCTCTCTCGGTTAGTAAGTTTTTATGTGCTTTAAATTTTGCTTGTACTCTTTTTTGCAGGAAGTATACGCTGAATGAAAGATCTTTTTACTTCCGGTTTTTGGGTTCTGCTGTCTTGCAGACCAGCATTTTATTTTGTTCTTATTGTAATGGTAGAAAAATGATCCACTGGCTCGTAGGTTTTATTTCTCTTTTTGATTGTAGCTCGTATGAGCGTAGAGAGCTGGAGGACCCTTCTAAGAATCCTGTAACCGATTTTTATATTAACGCGTAGGCCCTCTGTGGGTTTTATCTTAAAAAAAAAAAAAGAGTTAGATATCCAAATTATTTATAATTAGAATGTGTTTTTAATTTTCTTGAATTTACATTGATGAGATATAAGTGTATTGAAAAGTACCTCAATCAATGGAGTATTACAACATAAGACCATCAATTCCTCTATTGAGGATCCTTTGGGACTATTTCTTCCATATAAAGAACCTTTGAATGATCCTATAGAACTATTTCGATCTTCCAACTAATGAGCCTATGAGAAAACCTATGAAACTATGAATTTAATGCGTGAAATGTAATATGATTATGTGTAGACATAATCATAATCATAAAATGTCAAAAATGATGAAGAATAAATGTCAGTGATGAAATAACACATTAATTAAAGACTTATGTGTCATCTGAGCTTGTCGAACAGCAACAATGATGCTCGTGGAGTTTTAATATGCACATCTTTTATTTGATTAATAGTAAACTGTAGCTATAATGAAAGTACTTTTTATTCCTATTTCTTTGTAGTAATTCTTTTTGCTTAAAAAGTCTTGCAGATCCTTCTTATTAAATAGAAATAAGAAACAATTACATAGCTATGAGATTATGAAAAGAAAGCAAATTAATAGGCTACTATAACAAAAGAAAAAACAAGCAAGATCATATATATAACACTGGATAATTCTAAAACACTGCCTAGGAGATCATAACCCAACCAAAGAAAACCAATAACAGAGACCTAGCCTCAATGGGAACTGATCGCGACATAATAGCAGATGTAATTATATCATTGACAAAAGAAGGATAGATCGATGAACCATTGCCCATTTAGCAGAATAATTTTACTAATTAACTTGCCAATTGGATCGAGTAGTTTAGGAGATTAGGATCCCATGAAAGGGGGTGGGCAGCCAGCAATAATTCTATAATAGATTTATCATTGCATCAAGGAGATCGCAAAAAATTTAGGGAGAAGGTGTTATTGAAATGGATCCTTAAGGTGAGGCATTGCTTGATTTTGGAGGCAACAGAAAAGAGGAATTAAATTCCAGTAGACTGGAGTACGTTTGGATCGAGGTAACCAAAGAGAATGGAAATTCACTTAATTTCCACCATTGGAACAAGAAGTTGTCATCATTAAGAAACCTCCAGATAAGAAAGCAAAGCAGCCAAAGGTCTGATATATAAAGAGAGTCAATAGATGGGAGGCCAAGGCCTCCACAATATTTCAGTAAACAGGTGTCTTTTGAAGCAACCATATGGAGCTTCTTCTCAGAAATGTCACTCTCTTCTGAAGCAGATTTTACTAATAACTTTGCCTATTTGTCCTTTTTTATGTTCCTATTCATATGGAGCTTCTTCTCAGAAATGTCACGAGAGAAGAGAAATCTGAAGCAGATTTTACTAATAACGAGCCATATTTGTCCTTCTTTGTGTTCCTATTCATATCAATGAGCTGCAACCAGATGCTTAATTTTGAAAGAATGTGCTTCCGTGGCTCGCAGCAACCTGATAAAGAAATGCTGCTATATATAGACAGTATTCAACTTCCGGTGGATTGCCAGAGAGGGGAGCCGACGACAAGAATGGCTCAACACACTTATTGCCAATTCATACGTGAAGCCTGAAGCAGTGGGCATGGAAGAAGGGAGATCATGCATGCTTAGATCATTCAAATTTGGTTAATAAATTAAAATTTTAAAGACTGATATATAAATGAATAAATTTGGGAATTATTTCGAACATTTATATATATACATTTTATAAATATGAACATTTCTTATTTTAAAAATAATTGATTAAGATTTTGATAAAATGATTATTTAATTATGATATGAATGTTTAATAAATCAATTATCTTATATATATGCATGAACTTCAATACTTATTTATAAATATAACTGAAATATTAAATCAATAAATATATGAATAAAATATGAAGTTATTGTGAAAATTATTAAAAATCGGGCAATTAAATGTATAAATATTCAGGTACATTGTAATCCATGCCTAATCATGCATTTTCATGAGTATGGTTAGGGATGCAAACGAACCGAGCCGAGTCAAGTATATGCATGTTCATATTTGAGTTCGTTTCTTACCAGCTTGTTCAACTTCGGTTCGAGTTTGATTCGAGCTTTTTTGTTTTTGTTCATTCTTGATTCGTTTAAATTAATGGGTGTTCTTGTTTGGTTCATGTTCTGTTTATTTCGTGCTTATTGAGCTTTAAACAAATGAGTTTTATCGAGTCTTCTAATAAACAATTACATCGAACTTGTTCGTGAACATATTTACCAAAGTTTTTTAAACTATTAAACAAGCTCATTCAAGAACATATCTAAAGAGTATTCTTGAGCTATCAAATGAGTCAATTCATGAACATATCTAATTAGTATTTTCGAACTAACAAATGAGCTTGTTCACGAACAAATGATCTATGATTCATCTTATATTGATTCAGGTAGCGAGTTGTTCGTGATTTAGACGGGTGCGAGAAGTAAAAAATAAAATTATTAAAAGATTTTAGAGGGGATTAGTGAAAAAGGAAAAAAGAAAAAAAAAGGAAGTACTTTACATGAAAATGAAAAGAAATATAATTCATGGCACATAAAACTTAAAACACGATAAATTTCTTATACAACAAAGGAGAGCCACATATATATGTATAGTCAATTTCTTACACAACACAATTTTTTATTTTAGGGTGGATATATAATACTTTCATATAAATGGATTAAAAAAAATACCATAAAGGAGTGGTGAAGTCGCGATGGTTTTCGCCTGCTCTACTAGGGTTCCGCCGCCCCCTCCGTCTCTTCGACTGTGAGAGCTTCTTTCTTCTTTAATCTTCAGGATTTTTTTTGTGGTTCCTTATGGCATCTACCCGGCTGAGGGATCCCTGTTTTTTAAGTGGGGTTTCGGCACCTCTTTCCTTTAAAGATGCTGTTTCTAGTATTACATCTTCTTCTTTCCCTGATTTGAGTTTTTCTTCTCTTCGTGGCTTGCTGGCTTTGTTAATTTCTGAGGAAGAGGTTCGATCGCTTGCTAAGCCCTTTGAATTTTCGTTGGTTGGTCGTTTTTCGGGAAGGAGACCGTCTGTCGATGCCATTCAGAAGTTTTGCTTTGATTTAAAGCTGATAGGGGAGTTTTCGGTCACTTTTCTCAACCACCGAAATGTTTTGATTAAACTGGTGAATGATTTTGATTATTGCAGAATTTTTGCACATAGATCTTATTTTGTCCAAAATTGCTTTATGAAAGTGGTGAAATGGTCACCCAATTTGGATGTAGAGGTGGATTCTCCTATTGTGCCTATCTGGGTTTCTTCCCCCCTTCTGAGGCCTCATTTATTTTCACCTAGGATTCTTTTCGATTTAGGTTCTCTCTTTGGTTTCCCTCTCAAATCGGATTTGGCTACGGCGTCTGGTTCTCGTCCGTCTATGGCTCGCATCCTGGTAGAAATGGATGTTACCAAAAAACATGCAGATAAGGTTTGGGTTGGCTATGTGGAATCGGGTTATGTTCAAACCGTTCATTTTGATGATATTCCTAGCTTCTGTATGCACTGTAATTCCTTAGGTCATTCTAAGGAGTCCTGCACTATTTTACATCCCAATCTCAAAGTTTCTAAACCTGTGATTGACCCGTGCGGGATGCCTGAGTCGAATGTGCCTGTTGATGTGAACCATGATTGCTCTATGGAGGAGAATGGAGTGCTGGAGGCTGGTGCTAATAATTCTGAGGCTACGGTTTTTTCTCCTAATGCTATTCCTTTTACTCCCCTTGTGGTTTTGCCGGTTAATTCGTTGGATGGTAATTGTCTTACGGATGGGGTTGTTGTGCTTCCTTCTGTGAATCTTTGTGAGAAATCTTTGTGTGTGGTGGACCCTCTGTCTTAGGTTATTGAGGATTTGGTGCCGGTGGAGTTGGTTGCTCCGGTTCAGGTCCCTGCTGTTCTTAATGCTGTGGCTGCAGCTTCGGATTCTCCTTCGCCAGGGGTTGAGACATCATGCAATCCGGTTGAGAATGTGAATAATTTTTCTGAGTGTGAGGATATTGAGAAAGTTAATTCGGTTTGCTCTAACAATTTAGTTAATGTCCCTGTTAATTTGGTTGGTACGCAAACTATGGTTAATTGTTTGGGGGAGTCTTCAGGTTATGACTTGAGGAAACATATGAATTGGCTAGAAGATTCGTCTGAACTTGAATCGGAATCCGAATTTTCGGACGGTTGTTTGGTTTCCCCAAATTTAATTCTGTGGTGGATCGGACCCTGGAAATGATTTTTCTTTGGTTCGTGATAGGCCGGTTTCAGTGGCCTCTCGTGGAAGATTTCGTGGTAGGGGTCGAAGGAGAAGATAAATTCAGTTTTACTCTTCGTGCTTGTGTGGGTTGGTTTTTTTAGATTTGGTCGTTCGTTGGTTGATTGGGCTACGATGTGGCTGGGGCTCGCATCCCATTCGTCTTGCTAGTGGCAACCATTGGTTCAGTTCTGGGCGTGGCTGTTTCCTTCTGGATGGTCTGTGCGAGGCTTCTGGGATGCTGGGAGCCTCGGTCGTTTCTTGCTGAGCCCTTTTTTGGCTGTACTTTGCCTTTTCTTTTCTTGTTTGTTTTGTTTTCTTCAATTGAGGTTGTAATCTTGGACTTATCTTAATATATTTGTATGTTGATATATATATATATATATATATATATATATATATATATATATATATATATATATATATATATATATATATATATATAGTCAACTAATATTTGGAAGTAAAATAACTTGTCTAAACTCTTCTATCCCGAGACATAATTGTTGTCGTATTATTTGAAAATGCCACATATGATCGAAGGACGCGCGTTTAAATTTATGATAACAAATGCACATATGATTGCTATTTGATCCCTTATTTCTATTAATCCTCTCTCTCTCTCTATGCTTATATAAGCATGTCAAATTCTTTGAATTTGTGTATAAATGGCAATGATATAAAGCCTGTTATAAACTTCACTTTTAAACCAAAAGACAAATTATTGAAATGAAATTCCTTTTGGATTAGAACATCTTTCATACTCTCATAAAAAGGCATAACAAATATTATCTTTAGTTCAAGCCTATATATATTTTTTAATGAATCAGTTCTACATGCAAAAGATGGTAGGCTCATTAGAATCGTAACTTTTGATGGTGTTATTATGTAAATAATTTTTTGTTAATTAAATTATTCCCAAACAATGGATGCTAATCTCCATATTAAAAATGGACTTTCATTTCAAAATATTCATTTTAAATAATAATTGTTGTTGTATTATTTGGAAAAATAGTTTCTATTGATACTCTTTGAACCATTACATGCACACATTAAAAAGAATAAACCAAGGGTCAAATCTAAATGGATTATAGATAGATGTATACTACTATAGATGTAAAAGTGAATATAATACCATTTTATCAACCAAAACATTTGGGATTTTCCTTATAAATTCTTATTGTTCATCATTTTCTATTGAGTGTTGATTGATAAGTTAAATCTATTGTTCACAAACTATTTCGTATAATTTCTACCCATAACCTTATGTCTCTTTTTTTAGATAATCCTCATGACAATAATTTTATCAAATTTAAATAACATATGCATTTCTATATTCATTGTACACTTTCAAACACTCTTATTTTCATGTATATGTCGCTCTACCATTTCCTCAAACATAATCATTCTTTATTTATCATTACTAATTTTGACGTACATCCATCTCTGACTATTTTCTTTTCTCCATTCTCTCATTAATTATTGGAGCATAATTATTGAAACTAATTATTAGGATTAATTGCTATTTTATATAATAAAGACTATTAATGTAATTCACTATGAGTAATCATTTTAATAACTTTTTTAATGCATAATAATTTGATTACTTATAAATCAAAATAAGTTTGTAGCCAATGAGATGATTTTCTTTATATAGTTTGTGATTTTTTTTTTTTAATCTTCAATCATCTTTTGGCAAGAGTTTTAAAGAAGAGAATGCAATAACTACAATTGGGCATATTATCGAGAAGAATATAACAATCTTCAATTCATGAGTTAAAATAATTCATTTTTTTAAATATATTATTATATTGATAAAATATGTTTCTTCCTTTTATTTAATTATAAATCCTTATAGATTTTATTTATTTATTTATTTTATAGATATTTAAAGATATATACTTCAAAAGAAAAGATGAACAAAATAAACATGATGCACGATCTTTATTTAAAATATAAATCAAATTTAATTTTTTAATCCAATTAGATAAAAAATTCCTTAATCTCTAATGATCTTTATTTAAAAATAAATAAAAATTATACAATACATTTTTTTATAGATTGAAAGCTTCCATCATGAACATGATCAATCTCATCAAATAATATACTGCCTTCAAATCATCGAGAAGAAGATAAAAACTGGCTACTTACTTCCTGATCGCGAGCAGATGGAATGATAGATAAATACGAATTGCACCATTTCGTTGAAGATAGGATTATAGGGAAAAAAGTTTCCGAATAGCAAAAAAATTAATGTAGATATTGATTTAAAGTTTTATAACGAACAATCAGGATGATATATGAGGAGATTCATAATTGACAATTATAATAGTCGATATAGATAGATAAATATAAATTTAGATATTATTAAGAAAAAAATTAATTACTAAATAATCAATAATGCCAAACTTCATATGTCACATTCATCTAAGATTATGGCTAAGAAATAAACTAATAATGCACATATTAAAATTCTAAAATATACTTATCCATCTTAATTTATGATCACTATAAATTTAGTCATCTTTACTTAAGAATCTTATCTCAAAATTACTTTTAAAATTTTTAAATTTAAACAATAAAATTATGAAAAAATATATAAATATATTCTAATATAAAAATACATCAAAATAAGCTTCAAAATTTTAAAATTTCCATTATAATTAATATTATATATAATTTTTTTAAAATTTCACTAATTTAAACATAAATTTAAAAACTAGAAAATGGCCTAAATAATTACTAGACTCTTTATGAAAAATCAAAATGATCTTCAACTATATTAAATGATAATTTTGATCACTCAATTTTTTAAAGAATAATTATAATAAACCCATAATGAAACTATTTTTATACCTTTTCCCATTTAAAAACTAACCCAAATTTATGAGCAAGCATTTAATTTGACCTATGTGTCAAAATCATTACAATATAACAAACAATAGATTCCCATGGCAGGGGAGTCAGTCACGTATTCCCACAATCCAACGGTCAACATGTCAAAGAAAGAGCATGTGGCTGACGTGGAATGCAATCAGACCGTTGAATGCATACTTTAATTTTATTTCCGTTCATGGGTCGCCTGCAACCGATTTGGCAGGTGGGCTTTTCTTAGCCCCCGACGTTACGCTACGTTAGGAGCGTTAATGCGGTTGACCGGCGATACCCGGTGGATCATTGCTGTCGACACATTAGGGCATCTCCAACCGAACTCCAAAGTCCAAATGCTTGAATGGCTTCCCTGGTCAGCTCCAGTCGAATCGTAAAATTTCCGCTATTTGGCTGCGGGTTAACAGTGGGACGCCAATATTGGCGTTGCACTGTTCATCTCCGCTAATTTTTACCTCTACCGAACTTGCCGCAGGAAAGAAGAGGCAATCGTTACCTGCAAAAGGGTGAAAAATAGAGTTCAATCGGAAATGAATCATGGCATTTTGCAGTTTCACGGTATTTTGGAGTGAAAAATGAGATTTTCGGTTGGAGATGCTCTTATGTAGAGTTAGCCAAATAAAAAAAGATGATTAGAAAAAAAAGCATGTGATTCTTAGCAATATACCTAACACCTGTTACTTAAGAGTTAGAGAAGATGAAGAAGAGGAAGAAGAAGAGGGAGGAAAACTTGACATCATATATAGTATTTATGTGATAAAATAAGGGTTTTAATTAGTAAGGAATGAAGAGGAGAAATGAATCTTAGATGTAAGAGATGACAGATAGAGGAGAGAGCACATTCACTCGCAATGGTGAAACTTAGCTTCTTCATCAATGTAGGATTGTGCTTTCTCTCTTCTGTCATCTGTTCTAATGGATTTCATAGCTCCTCTTCACTTTCATTTTATTTAAACATTCAAACGAGAAAAACATGCATAATTTTTAAGAGAGAGAAAAGCAAATATAGGAAATTAAAATTATCTTAATTTAACTAGTTTTGATTGGTAATGCATTGAATATTTATATAGTTATATTTGAATTTAATTTTCATTTTTATTTTTTATAGAGGGATTCTCACTCTATATTGTAAGGAAAAAGAAGGGGTACAAATTTTCTTATTAAAATTTGATTAAAATTTAAAAAAAAAATTCTATTTACTTTGACAAGAATATAATACATAAATAATTAATCATTTTTATGTACACATTTCTCAAATTAAATACACAAAATTTAACTCATCCTCTTCAAATTTTTTTCAAAATATCTACAAACATCTTTTATTTATGAAAAATATATATAAATAGAAAAAAGGACCAAATATAATAATAATTAATATATATAATTTTAAGAATTGATAATTTTTTCCTCCATTTTTAATAAAATGCTTGAAAATAGTGTCTATCTTTTTAATAGAATATTTCTTTAAAAATTTATTTAACGCCAATAAATATTAAAGCACTTCATAAAAAGAAAAAATTAAAAAAAATTAAATCAACGTAGATAACTCTATTCACAAAAAAAAAAATTATTATCCCCAAATAAAGGATAACTTGGAGTGTGGCCGTGTGGGGGAAGTGAGGTGTGAGCGTCGAAGGGAAAGATGCCCGTATATTTATAGCCGGTCGACGGCAATGATCCACGGGGTATAGCCGGTCAACCGCATTAACGCGGTCCTAACGTAGCGTAACGTCGGGGTCTAAGAAAAGCCTACCTGCAAAAACGGTAGCAGGCGACCCATGAACGGAAATAAAATTAAAGGTTTGCATTCAACGGTCTGATTGCATTCCACGTCAGCCACGTGCTGTTTCTTTGAAATGTAGACCGTTGGATTGTGGGAATACTTGACTGGACTGCCCTGCCTTGGGAATCTATTGTTTTATGGTAATGATTTTGACACTTAGGTCAAATTAAATGCTTACTCATAAATTTGGGTTAGTTTTTAAATGGGAAAAAGTGTAAAAATAGTTTCATTATGGGTTTCTCAGGCCATGTTAGGGTTTAATGGATCTTCATATGTTGGAGAGATTATTATGTGCGGACATCGAACACAGTTTATTGTTCATAGGTCAATCAGGTTCGGCCACGTCTTCCAGTACTGAGCTCGGTAGCGAGCAATACTGAGCCGTGGTATCAAGTAGGGGTGACTTGGCGCGTTTTCATTGGGCTCTGGACGACGTTCAGTGTCCGCACTTAATAATTTCACCAGATGATTCTGACAACGAAAGCTAAAGACAGCTTGAATTTGTTCATCTCACAAAGAAGATTGTCATTTATATGTGATATAGATTTAGTTTGGAATAATTTTTTTGCTACTTTCTAAAACATCTTCTTAATATGAGAAATTTAAAAAAAAAAAAATTGTTTTAAAAACCAGCAATAAATTGCCTTCTCAAAAAGAAACTATAAATAAAGGGAAACTGCTGCAGATTGATGCCCAGAAACTCTTACCATTAACAGTCAAAATCACTATTTAATTAGGATGTGAAAGTGGCACATTTATCTACATGTTTTATTTTTCCTTCTTTATTCTATTAATTAATTTTTTTGGGAATTTATTTTTTTTAAATGTAATTAGATTATATTTTCCATGCAATGCAAATAATAATGTTTCTATGTTTTTTTTTTTAAGTTTGAAATGTGATTTTATTCGAATATTTGAAGGAATACTTAAACTTTTATTTAAATGTTCCAATTTGATATCAATATTTATTATAGAATAAGATTTTAGGGTTGAGTACGACTTTCTTACTGCTTCTTAAAATATTTTTTAGTACAAAAATTAAAATTTTTGTTAAAAAATTTTGTTTTAAAAAATAATAATAAAGCCGTCACAAACGAATCCTAAAAAAAAAGTTTTCGCAATGCTAATTTTAGACTATTTTTAGCATTGGTTTTATAATTTCTATAAAACTATTAATGTATTTTTTATTAAAAAATCTATTAAAATTAGCTTTTAATCTTTATTTTTCATATTTATTTTATTTGTGAGTAATGATTATATTACTTAATTGTGATTAAAAATAAAAAATTGCATTATAATACAATAAAACATACAAATTTATAATCACAAAAATAGTTGTGACTATAGAGTCAAAAAGAATATAAAAAAAATAAATTTTATCATAATTCAGTTTTAAAAATAAATAAATGATAATTGTTTTTAATACAAACAACTTGTTTGCTAACCTACTAAAAAAAAATATGATTTTTAAAATAACAAAGGGAAATTTTTAGTATAATTTTCATATTAAATATAATAATAGTTTAAGGATTAACAAATAAAATATAGTAATTTTCTCTATTTATTAAATAAGGATAGCTAACTCTTGCATATAGATTAAAATTTTCTTGACATCTTTATATATATATATATATATATATATATATATATATATATATATATATATATATATATATATATATATATGAAATTTCTTGAAAGCTTAATATTAATATTTGATTTTCCTAAATCAAAGCCTAATTACAAACTTGACTAATTAATAAATAATATACCAAATTTACAATAAATTTTAATGGAGATATCGAGAAAATAAAAAATCTATTTGTTTTCTTGATTAAAAACCTTATTTTAATATGCATATTAAATTTTGCAATTTATTGAGCAAAATAATTACTATTCTTCAGCACAAAATTCTTAAACAATAATTTTATTCTAAAAAAATAAAGTATAGATCTCTTTCAAAAATTATTTGTTTCATGCTCTTTCAACTCATGTTTAAAAATGTTTATATATATAGCATGTTTTTATTCTATTTATTATGAATTCATTTATTATGAATTCATTTGTTTGATGGGGATATTATCAGCAGAATTCAAGTTGGATGGTTGAAGTGGCGGAATGCATCGGGCTTGTTATGTGATAGAAATGTACCCCTCAAACTTAAGGGAAAATTCTATAAGATGGTAGTGAGGCCTGCAATGCTTTATGGTGCCGAATGTTGGCCATTAAAAGAGAAGCATAATAATAAGTTAAGTGTGGCAGAGATGAGGATGCTTAGATGGATGAGTGGCTTTACCCTTAGAGATAGGATACGAAATGAGCATATACGTGAAAAGGTTGGAGTAGCTCCAGTAGAAGATAAGATTAGAGAGAGTCGCCTTAGATGGTTTGGTCACATAAAAAGGCGGCCTTCCGACGACCCAGTTAAGAGAGTAGAGGTATTAGATTTGACTTGTGTTAAGAAAGGTAGGGGTAGACCTAAAAAGACTTGGTTAGAAAATATTAGGAATGACCTTTCTTTATTAGATTTAAACGAGAATTTGGCTTTTAATAGGACACAATGGAGAAAAAGGATTCATGTAGCCGACCCCACGTAGTGGGATAAAGGCTTGATGTTGTTGTTGTTGTTGTTGTGTGTGACGTGTTGAGCTTGAGCTTAGCTCGTATTAGTTGAAAAATACTAAATTTTAATTTTTTAAATAAACCATAAAAAATTAAAATAAAAAAATTTATTGCTAAAATTTTATTTTAATAATAATCGATTAAGCTCAAAATTTAATAATAAACTATTTAAATATATTATATATATATTTAAACAATTATTTCGAGCATATAGCAACCAAAGTCAATCGAACAAAGCCTCCATTCGTGTTCGACTCTTATAAGCGAACAGATCTTCTATGTGTATGAAAATATGTACATATAATTATCTTTTAATAATAATAATAATTTAAAATTAAAAAATGAAATTTTATTTATTTCATAAAAAAACATCAAACTTTAAATTTATTCCAAGATTTTCTCTCAAATTTATCATAAAATATTTTCATCATATTATGCCAAAATTTTATGTCAAACTTATTATATTACTACTCATTTTACCACTATTATTCTTATTTACAAGGTGGGATAAGCTTTTTTTTTATTAAAAGACCAAACAATTTACAAATTTACAGATATATCTCAGATAAATTACAATAAAAAGAAATTAATAAAAATAAAAAGCTTCAATTTTATTAAAATGAGCCGATCATACTCTTCCCATAAATATATTATTATATACTTATTTTTGTTGAACTCCAATTTGACTTTTTAGCAGTTTCTTTGAGCATTGGAACAAATACTCAGTGGAAGTTTTTTTTATATATATAAAATCAAAGTTTATTTTGTTTATTTACAAAACTATCCATTTTTCAAATTCATTAATCAAATTTCTTCCCAATATTATAATCCACAACAGAATTATCATTTTTTATTCTTAATATTTTATAAAAATTTCATAATTTACAACACACAAAAATTTAAATGTTGGATTTAACATTTTAGTACTAAATGTATGCAAATTTCATGAGGGAGATTGATCAATCATAGGCGAGCTATGTTTGATTTGTAGGAATTAGAAATATAAATTCATTTTAGTTCATAATTTGAAATTATTTATAGATAATTATTATTAAGTAATATTGCGTGTTAAAAATTTTATAAATGTGGAGTGTTTAATATATTAGTTTAATACAAAGACCCAACACACAAATAGTGGTACGAGACATTCATTAGAACTATTTATAAGAAAAACCTAATAACGAAAAAAATCACAGAGCCTCTCATAGTTGCAATAATACACTATATAATTGTATATACAAGAATATGCTCTTCTCCACAATTAAAAAAGACGGGATCGCATAGATAAAAATAATTGTCTAATTTCCTTTGTAGGGATAACGGAAATCGGTCGTCCACATGAGAGCAGATGAAATCGAATAACATAGTGGATGTTTATAGCCAAGAAACAATAATCGAAAGACGGAAGTTAGATGATTATGACGACGATTATTATGATGGTCATCAATGATGATCACCAAAAAAATATAATTGACTTAACTCTCTCAAATCTCAAACCTACTTCATTGAATTCGTTTTATCGAGATATTTAATTTGACAATAAACTTATTAAAATAAAAATTCAGATTACCAGAATTTAATTCTGAAAATTTTCAATTCAAATCTTACTTTAAGATGCATGTTGATCGAATGAATTTCATGCACATATATCAAATACATATTTTTATAAACTTCCCATCCAAACCTAATACTCCTCAAAAGACCTAAAAAAAAAAACCACATTCTAATCAACCAATAAATAACAAAATAAACCAATCAATTTCTCTTTAAAAGAAACAAGTGTGAACATTAATTTAAAATCAATTCCTCTCTCATTTACTCTTCTAATTCCTTCAAACCAACAAGTCCTAAGCAAAATTTGGCTATGATGAAACCCATTATCTCCACCATTATAAGAAAATAATGCAATAATGTTTGGTTTTTGTTTTAATATATAAAGATTTGAATTTGATCTTTTGATATTCAAAATTGTGAAAAGATGTTGCAAATTTTATGGTTGTATGAATCTTTTTAAATGATAAAGGTAGAGCATTAATGACCTAATAGTTTGTTGCAATAATTGCCCATATCATAATGAAATAAGAATATTACAATAAAGAGAGAAAAAAATAAATGAAAGAGTTTCTTTTTTTTATTTTTGGATACAAATATCAAAAGTTGATATTTTGATGTTGCATAATGTGGTGTGAATCTTGGATTTAGTTTGTGACAGCTTTTTTACTACTTTTAGTATACAATTTTTTTTTTTAAAAAAGAAATTTTTGAAATAAAAAATTACTTTAAAAAGCAATAAAAAAGCTGTCCTAAATAAAACTTTATTATTGCTTCATTTGAGACAACTTTCCTAATAATTCTTAATGCAACCTTTTAGTACAAGAAAACTATTTTAAGAAGCAGTAAAAAAGCCGTCCCAAACAAAATCTAAATGATTAGAATAATGCATTAGTGACCTAATAGTTTATTGCAAGAATTGTACATACCATAATAGAATTAGGAGATTCCTATGGACTGGGATTAAGGTCATGAAATTCAGTGGATTACTGACAAAATCTGGACATTTTGCTTCTATGAGATAGATTGATTCAATTAACAAATTAGCAGAGATAAAAATGAAGGTGTTATGAGATTGCTTGATGAATCCAAAGTGGCTATGCCTTTAACTTGAAGCCTGTTTAATGGAAAATAAAGTTTGAATGCTAAGTTGAGCTTCAATACTCTTAAAAGATTATGTGCTAATGATCATTAAAAAAATACCTGCAGGAAAACTCTTACTGTTGTAGAATGTTCAATACTCTTAACAGGAGCTTATAAAGAATTCAGCATTTCTTCAAAAGAAAATTGATGTTGACTTTGCTTCTCTGAATCATTTTTATTACTTTGATGTTCTGATACTGAATCTTTAAGCACATCTAACTCACTGGTCTCCTTGCAAGCAGGCCTAATCTTAGTCTTCCATCTAATCCCAATTGCTTCTGCCTGGTCCGCAAACAAAATCTTCGCCGTGGACGCCGACGAGCTACAAATGTCCCTGTAAGTATCGTAATCAGCAGCACGAGTGTTGCCGCCTTCCAATAGCTTTGCAAGAGGATGCAAAACCGATACCGGGCCATCGTCTTTCTCCAACATGTCCTTCAATGCCAAGAAATCATTCACCAGCTCCATTTTGTTAAACTGAATAAGAGCTGCAGTTCTATCAAGAAAAAACACAGAGATCACAGAAGCTGTGCCAAACACCTTGCACAAGCATTCCTCCATATCATTTGGTTTAAGCTTAGATGAGAAACCCCAGATAAGGGCAATGTTTGCATATTCTATTTTTAGATATTTGCGTTTGTAAGATGAAACTGGGCTCTCTGAACCTGTTCTTAAGTCGATTACTGTTCCACTGTTCCAGCTAGGGTACAAGATATTGATGTAGCTCTTCAGATTATCATTCCTTGCCAGATCCATTATCGACGAGTCCTGCTCGAATTTGATACCTAAATGACTGCAAGCTTGAGCAAAGACACATCCGGTCATAAAAGCATCAAATCCAGCTTCATGCTTTGCACCTGAATTCCAGGAAGATGATCTACATGAGAGAGAATCAGTTACACAAAGCTAAACCAAAAAAACTAATCATAAACACTAAGAGGTAAGCCAAGTAAAATAGATTACTTTAGAGAAATAAAATTGGTAGTTTTCAAACATGGCAAAAAATAGTTTTTTTCTGTGTTTGCGTTTGCCAGTAACTTAGCAAAGTTAAACAAAATTGCTTGCTAAAATCTGAAAATCAGTCTCAAAGTTTGGTTCACATCAATGTTTGATCCTCTGAGCTTTAGAGGAAACATATGACGTTTCAGAACCTTGACGACTTTATTAATCAACCCATATCCAAAATGGTTGTTTTTAATGAAAGCCATACTACAAACAACCAAATGATTCTCAAGAAACAAACTACAAAATATACTTCAGTAAATACTCTCGTTACATTTTTTTATTCTGACTGTACTCCATCAATATAGATGACATGTTTTTATTTAATAAAAAATGTATGGCATTACACATTAAGAAAACTTGAGCCTAACATCAGCTAAAGGCTATGCTATACAACAACAACAACATCAAGCCTTTGTCCCACTACATGGGGTCGACTACATTAATCTTTTTTTCTCCATTGTGTCCTATTAAAAGTCAAATTCTCGTTTAAATCTAATAAAGAAATATCTTTTCTAATATTTTCTAACCAAGTCTTTTTAGGTCTACCTTTACCTTTCTTAATATAAGTCAAATCTAATACCTCCACTTTCCTAATCGGGTCATCAAAAGGCCGTCGTTTTATGTGACAATACCATCTAAAGCGACTCTCTCTAATCTTATCTTCCAATGGAGCTACTCCAACCTTTTCACGTATATGCTCATTTCGTATCCTATCTCAAAGGGTAAATCCACTCATCCATCTGAGCATCCTCATCTTTGCAACACTTAACTTAGTATTATGCTTCTCTTTTAATAAGCAACATTCTATACCATAAAGAATTGTAGGTCTCACCACCATCTTATAGAATTTTCCCTTAAATGTGAGGGGGACTTTTCTATCACACAATAAGCCCAATGCATTCCTCCACTTCAAAGATGATATGCATGGACTAAAAAGGGAATTAAACACAAAATATACATAACTGGAGCTCATAAAATGCAAAGATTTTAAATGCCTTTAAGATGTAACTTGTGAAACAGAAGAAAATTGTGGTTGTTCTTCAAAGTATCAAGAACATCCCGATGCCTAAAATTCATAGCTAGATGTAGGGGGAATAAATATACATGCACATTGAGTGTGTTGGTTTGTGTGTTTCAGTGTACCATATTAAGTATGCTAATCTAGGCCATTTATGAACAATAGCAAGACATTATACTGTAAAACGGCAATAGACAATAGCAAAAGAAAGACTCCTTAATGAAGATAGAACTACTACCCCAGTTCATCAGCTTGAACATCGACTTTAACAAATGAACGAGTAGAAGCCAAATTCTGAGATGTGGAAGATAGTTGTGGGCACAAAAGAGAGAAAGCAGATGACAATGATTTCTTTTTCTTCTTCATCAAATACTGAATAAAATTGTTAGAACTTATGAGGTGCTTGGTGTCGATAATGTGGGGAAGTATCTTGTTGACTGATAAAGCAAATTCCTCCATCGACGAAGGAAGAGGACCAATAAATTTCTTATATATGTGGGCAATATCTGTTCAATGAAGAAAGATTAAACGTGGATGCTATCAATAAGACATAAGAAAATGTTAACCAAAGTTAAGAAACTTGCCTAGAAAACAGTTGTGACCAACAATGAGCTTTTCTTCGCACATAAGAAGATCAATGACGTGCCTGAAACCCACTGCTGAATGAATCTTTAATTTTCCACTCCTGAGTTGATCTTCTTTGACCTCTTGCTGAAGAAAAGATCAAATAAAACAGCATATTTACAACAGAGACATTTTTGAAAGCATCATCCGCAACGAGTCATTATTAATTAGCTGCAATTAAAACTAGTTTCCCTTCAGGCGTTATAGCGCATGCTCACTTGCTATATGCCCGATATTAAAAAGGCTTCTGCATGTTTTGCTTGGAGCCTGATATTCTAATTAACTAAATACATCACCTTTTCCTAAGAGCACCTCCAACCGAATGTCAAACATGCATATGGCATCATTCGGTCGCTCCAGCCGAACGTCAAATCTTCCAATATTTGCTTGCGGGTGAACAATGCGATGCCAATATTGGCGTGGCATTGTTCACCTACGCGATTTTCCTTTCTTAACCGGATTTGGCGATGAAACACTCGAAAGAATAGAAAGACGGTTACCTTCACAAAAGCGTGCAAATTGGAGTTCAATTGGAGGTTAATTACGGCATTTTTTAGTTTCATTGCATTTTGGAGTGAAAAATGCAATTTTAGATTGGAGATGCTCTAATAAAGCAACTTTACTTAACATAATTGTCAAGCTGTTGTCTGCAGTATGAAACATTAATTGATTGATCAATTCCAAAGAACACTGCATAATTTGACAGAAATATTGCTAACCACATTAGATTTTTTTTTTTTTACTTCAAAAAAGGCAACGCCAAAGCGGCCATATAAGGTTACAATCTTCGTTCAGTCTCATATAGGCAAATATATCTCATTTTCCAAGGAAAAAATAAACTAAACTAATTCTTTTTTAAAAAGGAACAAACAACTCAGATAAACATTAGTAACCCCATAAAAGTTACATGGAAAGCTACAATTCTTCTTTATTAATAAATATCCATCAAAATTGGCAAATAAGTTCAGCATTTGAGTATAAAAACAAACTTCACCTTTCATTTTCAATTTCGTACCATAAGAGATGCCCTATCCTCCTCAGAGTCCGTGTAAACTACTAGCTTCTGTGAAGAACAATTTTCACCACTTACACATAAATACAGAAGGTCCTTGAAGTATTTTCTTAAAACCTGCACAGTAATAACTGTCTATCCGTTGGTTCAAATTAAGAAACAAAAAATTATGGTCACTAGGACAAACATGTAAAAGGCATTTCTTGGCAGTAAAATTCAAATAAAATCATTACCAGTTGAGTCAGCTTTAGCTGGTGGGAGGTGAATCCATTCAACATGATAGCTGGGTGCATCTTGAAGAAAACCATCTGAAAGTCCACATTCTGGCCACAATCGTTTCCTTTTAAAATAGGATCTTCTGGATATTTCAACACATTCTCACGCCATTCATGAAACCTAATTTTCATCCTTTCTGTAAAAAAAACATCTGCAGTTCGCACTGTAGGTATTTCAACGTATTCTTCAAACTCGCTAGAGAAACCAAGCAAAGCATTCTCATAAACCGAGCACAGGTTCTGTAGAGCCTCTTCTTCTTGTGTTTTAGATAAATAAGATATTCCTGAAATTACCCAAATATTGTAAATACATAAATAGTCAGGCATATTGTCCTGGTTTTGCTTGTAAAGGATGATAATGATCTTTTGTAGAGTATAGATGAATAAATCTGATAGCTAGGCAATTTCCGTAATTTAAATACCACAAACATAATTGATAATAACTGAAACATTACATACCTTCATGTATGCAAGCATTGAAATCAAACTGGTATTTAGCTAGAAAACTTATTGAAGTTGTCTGGCAAAGAAATTCATCAGTTGGCCCTTCAACTGACAGCTCTTTTCGAGGAAATATATAAAAGTTAAGCCTGCCACACGTTAGACAGAACTTCATCATATTTAATAATTAAAAAAATTAAAACTTAGAGAGAGTATACACAAGAAAATGACATATCACACATACAGAAATAGAGTTGTTGGGTCACAAGATACTTCATATAATTATGTTTCCTAGCATTTGAGATACCAAGTATTGTAAAACAATAGATGTGTGAAAGGTTTCATTGAATAATATAGGACAATATTTTCACACAGTTATTGTGCCAAACCATGTCCGACAAGGCAAGACAAGTAAAATTATATGGAATAATAGAACATACTTCCATTTGAGTTGCAATGCAAAGCTTTGTGGGTAGGGGTGTCAAGTTTCGACCCGACCCGAAACCCGACCCGGAAAAATCCGGGTTTGGGTCAACCCGTCTACTAAACGGGTCGTGTCCGGGTTCAGATTTTTTATTTTTGACCCGTTTGAAAAAACGGGTCAGGTTCTGGTTGACCCGACAACCCGCGGGTCAACCCGAATTGACCCGTTTCGCGTCTGCGTCAGGTCTCGCGAACTCGCGCGCGTCCACTGTCCAGCGGTCCAGCCCGGCGGCCGGCGGAGAGCCAGCACAGCCGCGGAGCGCGGAGCAGCGGATCCCGATTCCCGCGTCCAGCACTCAAGCCGGACCTGCCTGCACCCGCGTCCAGCCAGACCGACGTCCCGACTCCCGCGTCCGCGTGCAGCCTGATCAACGTCCTGACTCCCGCGTCCGGGTGCACTCCCGCGTCCGCGTGCAGCCTGACCGGCGCGACGGCGTCCCGACTCCCGCGCTCCGCGTCCAGGCGTCCCGCGACGGCGCGAACCCGCGAAGTCACCCACTGCCGGGTCGCGGGTCAGGTCGGGTCAACCCGGCAACCCGGCCAGGTCGGGTCCGGGTTGAAATGTCCGACCCGTTTACAAAAACGGGTCGGGTTCGGGTTGACCTGTTTAGATCCGGGTCGGGTTCGACCCGAACCCGACGGGTTGACCCAAATTGACACCCCTATTTGTGGGCATTGGAGAAAAAAGAACAATAAAATATTAACGATAATGCAAACTTAATTTAAAGAACAAAGAATAGTACAGACAAGAAACTTATGATTTAAATGAATTTTTCTAACATGAATGCTTAAGTTTTGAATAAAATTGTCATTAAATTTATAAATAATTTTGTAGATTTATTGCATTTCCTCTAGTATGTTTTTAACAATCCAAAAGAGAAACTTGGATCCTCCAAATGAATGCATAACATAAACAACAAAATGATCTCTATGTACGTCATTCAATACTGATTTTACTATCGACGCACCCATGCATTTACGAGAAGGACAAAGTTGTCCAGGATCAATGTTATCAATGTTCTAAATCGTCGTCATCACAAATTATAAATGTAAGTTTAAGTTGGAGTGAGTAGCTTGATATTAAAATAACACAAATAAGTTAAACAACAAAGTTTCCCTTTGATTGTTTTTCTAAAATTCATAAAGAACATAAATGCCTTCAAATACAGCATTAAAAAAAAAAACTGTTGGATTAGGTAAATTTAATCAAAGAGGGGGACTAAAATAAAATTCATTTTACCACAAACTTTTAATTATATGACCTCAATATGCTGTTATACCTTTGATTACGAACCCAAAAAAAAAAAACATCAACAAAAAGATATGCCTTTCTACATAGGCATCAGCCAAAGTAGCCATTTTTAAGAGAAGCAAAATTGAAATAAACAAGAAAAAAAAAAACTCACGGGTGGGCGATGAAGGAGCCCTGGCAAGCATCCCACCGAAAAGTGCAAAGACCAAACTGGACAACAGCAAACTTCTCGGCGGAATCCTTCACCTTGAGATACCGCACGTCCGAGCGATCAAACTCGAACGAATCACGCCACGGCGCGCTAGTTACACCCGTCATCTCCAGATCGATGGCAACGAAATCCGCCTCCCGGATTCGGATTCGCAGGTCATCGAGAACCGAACAAAAGTTGGACAAAGTCACCTTTTTTACCGCCACTGAGACGCCAGAACCGCCGGAAGTGGTGGTGGAGGTGGTGGAGGCGGCGGAGGATAGAAAGCGGTGGAGGTGGCGATATTGCGCAGAGGTTATGGTTTGGGTAATGGCGCGGCTGCCGAAAGCCCTAAACCGTGAAAGCGCCATGACCTACTCATTTACAGTTTACATCGGCTATGGAGTTCGGGTATTATTTAGCTTGAAAGAGTATAAAGCAAGACTTTTTAATCTTATTAATATTTGATTTAAAATAAAATTAATGTATTATAAATTTTTTTAGTATTTAAAATCTATCATTTAATTTATTTTTTGATGTATTTAAATTTCTTCAAATTTAAATGAGTTCTAAAATATCAAAAAATTATTTCAATTGTCGCACCAGCCACCATAGCAGCTACCAACAACCACCAGCCACCGATAAGAAAAATATTGGCCACCTGTTATCATCTTATTTGTACTTTATATTACATTTATTTTATATCAAATCAAACAAGAAAAAAAATTCCATGCATTTCTTTTATAGTCGTCCAAACAACTCCAAATTATTTCAGTTGAAGGGATAATAAAAATACAAATAATATTTTTTAGATCAATTTTATTATTTTTATTCAAACATTAAATTCATAACAATCATGAAATTCTCATTAATATGATCTGAATTCAATAGTTTATTTTATTTTTAAGGAGAGTGATAAATTGATGAAAGAAATTTTGATTTTTATATAAATCACAAATCACAATGCATTTAATTTGAGAAAATATCTTGATTAAGAATGATAAATTTATTTTAAAAAAAATTAACATTATATAACTCGAAATGCAAGTAATTTGAGAAATATCTGTGCTACGAAAAATATGTTTAAAAGGTTCTTTCTCATGAAACTAATCCCAATAAGAGATAGTATAAATATCTCGTAGGTGCAAAATGACCAGTGTTTGAAATTGGTTCGAACCTCTTGAGAAGGTTGGTTCTTCTCAGATGAATTCAATCTTGCTTGGATCAAATCTCAGGGATTTGCTTTCCCTAGTGAGAATTTTTTTCTCTTTAAGCTCTCTTGCCAAGAGGACATTGATATAGTTTTGGAGGTGATCATTTCTTCTTAAATGATTAACCTTTGTTTTTTCAAGAAGTGGATGTTGAATTTTATACATGTTAAGGGCTAGTTTGTTGATTCCAAAATAGAATAAATTTCCAACTTTTCTTCAAGCTGGTGAAATGAGGATAATTTATCTAGAGTTGCGAGCAAATTAGGCCCACCTCCAACAACTAATGATTTAAGTATTTAACCATATCAAAATTCAGTTTCACTTTTGCTTGTGTGTGTCAAAATTAATCAATATTCTACCCTCCAAGACTTTATTCCTATTAAACTTAGTGGGATCATATTTAACTAAGGAGTTCATGATGATTGAAAACCTTAAGCTTGCATGGCTTGTATGTTTTTTGCCCATGATAACAACTCATGCCTCAAAATCGATTAATAAATGCAAGTCACTATGTTTAGGAGTGGAGGTAAAAGTCAAGCTCCCCAAAAGGATTTTTAAATGCTTAAGCCCACCCCAGGTAGTTATCCCTTAGAATTCTTTGACCAGTTGTAAAGTCTAAAACTCTTCATGACCCTCATCAAAGAAAACTTATTCCATTTCTTATGACATGGGGACCTTAACGAACCTCGAGCCCCTCCATCTATATCCTCAAACACTTTCAATGCATCCCACTCTAAATAGTCTCTTCCAATGGCCTAGGCCACTACTACCATATTTTTTAATACTTTTCAATAGGAAACTCCTAAGAATCAGAATACTTCAAAACATCGCACAAGAGAAAGGCAAAAGACTTGCATAACAAACAATAAAAACCCTTTTTACCATTATGTGAATTCCCTCCATTAGACTTTGGAATATAAGATATATTCTAATCACTATTTTGAACCTAGGTTCAAACACATATTCAACCTAGTACAAACATGATTCATATCTTATTCAAACTCAGTTTGAATCAATGTTCAAACATGAGTTTGAAATCAATTCAATCCAATATTTGAACCTAATTCAAACCTCTTGAAAAATGAGTCAAGTAATCATCCTAAACCTCGCTGGCAAAGTTGAGCACGACTTATATCCTCAACATCATCATCTTCATATGAAACATCGTTACCATTTTTACCAAAGCTAAGTTTGAACCGACCTCTGTCAGTAGTCTCTACTTTGTTGTTGTGATGACCTATGAATGTTTATTCTTCTCTAATTAATTCGATATTACATGAGCTATATTTGATGGATATGCTTCTTTCAATTGACCTCATTATCAATCCATGGTCTCCTCTTCTTCTATTTTTTACTATAGTTGACATCACTAGCTACTCCACAATCACAATTTCACCCTCACATTAATCCATAACAAAATAGAGATGATGAGAGACAAATGCGTACATGCCGCTAGACATCTTCCACTAGCAAGTTCTCATTGCAAACTATTTGCTTTACCCCCTCTCCCTTTTTTTGACCAACCATTGAGTTCATCACTATTTTTGTTATAGTATTTCTCTTCTTTTTTCAACAACTCGTTGGAGTGGTTATATGCCCCTTCACTCTTCTCTATCACGACATTTCCCCTTTTTCCTATAACCTAACTTTCATTAAAATCTCAATGCTATGAATCTTGATCTTTCAAATATTTTCCCATCAATCTTTTATTAAAGATCAAGGCTCTTTTCTTCAACTATATTGTATGTATTTTGCAAATTAACCAACAATTAATCTTAATGGGATATAATTCGTTATTAATGGAATATGCATAATTTAACCAAGAATTTCAAAATGATTGGAAACCTAAGAATTTAATCTTAAGGCACATTCATATTAATCTTAATGGGATCAAATTGAACCAATAATTTCTAAATGATCAGAAACCTAAAGCTTGTATGTCTTGTATGTATTTTGCAGATGATAACAACTCATGCCCTAAAACCCATCAACAAAAGCATGTGGCTATCCATTGGGACAATGGTAGGAGTTAAGCACACCATTAAAAAAAAATTATGTCTGAGCCCCCTTCAATAATTATCCCTCATAATCATCTAGCTATCAATTTCCCTAATAAGTTTGAAACTCCTCTTAATCTTCCTCAAAGAAAACCACTTCCTCTTTTTCAATGGTGAGATACCTTAACCAACCTTCAACTCCTCTATCTACTTCTCTGAAGGCTTTCAAAGCCACCACCTTTGAATAGTCTCTTCCAAAGTCCCATAGACTAACCCAAACTAATCTAAGAATCACCATAATACCTTAACAACTATACAAAATTGATTACAAATGATCTCTCGTATTGAAGTTGACAAAAATTAAAATCCAAAATTGATCTTAATTTACTTTCTATTGTATATAAAATTGATCCCAATCTATTCCCTAAGGAATTATTTAAGATCAATTTTGATATGCACTAAAGCTAAATGGGTTTGATATTTTGAGCTTTTTTTGACATTTTCTCTACTGTTAAGTCTCCACCCCTTTTTTTTTTTTTACATTTTCTCTATTGTTAAGTCTCCTCTAATTGTTCTTTTTCTAAGCTTCCTGCTATGTTATTCTTTAGTTTTTTCAAGAGAAGTTACGATTTTATTTGTATATTTTTACTTCTATATATCGTTTTGCCCATTTTGGTAACTTGTTTTTTTTACTAATGAAGATTGGATTCTGCTTTATTTTTAAAAGAAATCTTTATTGGTTCTACCTCCTCTTTTTTATGAGGAGAATGAATCTTTTTCTCGAAGGATCAGAAAAAAATCGGTCCGGATCTACTGCAGGAATGAGTTGGAAGATCCCAAACTAAAAACAGCGGTATTTGCTAGCAACAACATAATGGAGGCAGTCAATCAATATAGATTGATCCGAAATCTGATTCAAATCCAATTTTTCATAATAAAATCTCAGGTCAGAAAAATTCTTAAAATTATTTTATTTTTCTACTCTTTTTTTTTTCTCTCTGGCCACTTGAGAAAAAAATTTTAATAAAAATTTAGCAAAAATGATCAAATAGGAAAAATTCTTTGTAAAATAATTGCCTAATACCGGCTTAATTTGGGGCAACTTTTTTATTAATTTCTAATACAACTTTTTAACACAAAATTTTACCTAACAACTTTAAAAAACAGCTATTTTTTTCTTTGCTTTCAAGATATTTTTATGCTAACAAGTAGTTTTACAAAGCATTAAGAAAGTCATCCCAAACAAAACTCAATGCTTCATTTGAAAAATATTTTTTACTACCTTTTAAATGAGCTTTTTAGTTGAAGACATTTTAAAAAAAAAATTACTTCATAAAATATATAAAAAAAAAATATCCCAAACAATCTCACTCATCCAATTATTTTATGAAGCAACTTGCAAAAGACCCAATTAATTTATTTGTTTTTACAAATATTTGAACCTTACACCTGTACAATATCACTGAAAAAAACAGCCACAGATTGTCAAAGGCCAATTTGTTCAAGCCTAATTTGAGTGCAGTGTATATTAGAACATTTTTTTTAACTCCAATTGATTTATTTTCTTCCATGTTCCCTATCAATTTTATATTATTATTATAAATAAATAAATAGCTTCAACTCAACCCCTTTCTATGGCAACCCTCCACAAACTGCACACTCTATAAATGTGGTTCATATAAACTTACTTTTATCCACTTTCTAACAAACATAGAAAAACTCATTTCCAAAACTTAATTTCAATCAATTTTAAATACAAAGATCCAAGGTGTAAGTGAGACCATGGGCTCATCATCAAACACAGCTCGACTCACTAACAAGCTCGCAAGTCAAACTTATTGAGACAAGTTTAAATTTAAACTTAAATTCTAGCTCATATTACACAAGCTCCAGCTCGACCCGACTAGACTCGTCAGCTTGTTGAGCTGGCTCGATTAATATAAATCAACACATCAGTATTTATATAAGCCTAATTAATCATGTTATGTCAAGATTCAAAATAAGAAATCAAAATCTCAAGTTTTTTTTTATTGAGATCGAGCATAAGTAAAGCTCAAGCCTCCTATTTTTCAATTGAGTCAAATTCAAATTCAAACTCGAGCTCAATATAAATTAAATGAGTTTGGTTTAATCAAGCAAAAACTCGACTCTAATCGTTTACACCCCAACAAAGATAAGAACAGTGTTACCTCCAATAAAAGTAAAGCATGTATGAAGGTAAATTATAATATCTTTGATTAAGACTTCATTTAATTTTTGTAATAAAAAACTGCTTTAAAAAACACTAAAAAAATTATCTCAAACGAAGCATAAATTCCTTTGTGGAATCAAAAAATCAAGGTTTGCAAAAAATTTTCATATTATAGACATTTAAATCACCTATGGCTTGCAGCATAATTATGCCTAACATTAATGAATACGTGCTCAACCTAAAATTGTGTAAGAAATTTGTCATGAACCTTAAATTTATATATTTACTTGTGAACCACTTTACCATCTAAGGCTTCGTTTGGGCTGACTTTCTTTCTAACTCTTAAAACAGCTTTTTAATATAAAAAATAAAATTTTTTTAATAGAAAGCTGCTTTTATAAGCATTAAGAAAGCAGTCCCAAACGAAACCTAAATCACATAAAATAATCCTTTACAACTTCACATAGCTTTTCTTAACACAGGCACAAGTCATTACCAAGCTTACATAAAAAAACTCTTAATTATTCATCAATAGACTCAAAAAATAAACAAAAACAAGGTAGGTATCAGTGAAGTCTCCTGGAACCCAAAGCATCCTGAGCAAGAATCTAAAAAAACTTTATAGAATTCTTCAGTAGATGAACAAACTTTCACAAGGCTAATTTAGGAAAATAGGGCATCAATGGTCTTTCATTCACTAGTACTTAATATCTAAAATTTGTTAAAGGAGTTGGATAAAAACCAGCAACCTGAAATTCAAGCTTATCTTCCAGGTTTCGATCAATGGAGATGCTTAGTATTAGTTGCAATAATGCTATAAAACATGATTAATTATTCTCTGTGGACATCGAACGACGTCCGAAGAAACAATCAGAATGCGCCACATCACCCCTGTGCTCGGTACTGCTCGGTACCGCGGCTCGGTATAGCTGACGTGGCACGCATTCTGGTTGGTCTCCGGACAGAATTCTGCATCCAGTCTCCGCACAAAATAATTTCTCTTAAAACAGAGGACATATGAATGGATATGAAAAAATAAATAAATAAACCATTTGACTTTGATGATAAGAATTTGGACTAGATTTAAGTTTTTGTAACCTGAATATGATCTCATTGGACACTTGAGCATGAAATTGAGGAATCATCAGCAAGATGAGAGCAGATTTTCATGTTGAATGAATGGATAGATATGTCATAGTGCTTTCAGCCTCAACCCCATTTGGTGCTTAGAAGGAATTGCTCACAGATCGGATCAATCTAGCTGCAAACGACCCATCCATAGAATGTTTGATTGGATCAGAATTATAGAAGCCGTTTGCACTGACAAACCCAGCAGGAACAAATCTATGTACAGGATCCACAGCAAATTCCTGGAAGACTTTTAAATGTAAAGATTTTCCATAGAAACATACAACAACAACAACAATAACAACATCAAGCCTTTGTCCCACTACGTGGGCTCAGCTAGATGAATCTTTTTTCTCCATTGTGTACTGTTAAAAGTCAAATTATCATTTAAATCTAACAAAGAAAGATCAGTTCTAATATTTTCTAACCAAGTCTTTTTAAGTCCACCTCTACCATGAGTCAAATCTAATTCCTCTACTTTCCTAACCGGGTCATTACAAGGCCGCTGTTTAATGTGACCAAACCATCTAAGGCGACTCTCTCTAATCTTATCTTCCACTGGCGCTACTCCAACCTTTTTACGTATATGCTTATTTTGTATCCTATCTCTAAGGGTAAAGCCACTCATCCACCTACATTAAAAATAAATTACTTGTTACAATATAAACTTCTAAGGTTAAAAAAATTTATATCAGAATGTTGATGTTGCCACAGATTATTTGCCCTGCACATTGTGTGACGCCCCAGGCATCCATAGTGAAAGGATTCGTCGACAGTCTTGATCAATCATCACTTCCTGCTCCCTTGCTCAGACCTGAAAATATTAACCACATATAATGAGCTTCAAAAAGCCCAGCAGGTCACCTAATACCTACAACTGAAATCAAAGCACGGCACTGAAACAATATGCATGTCAGTCAATCAAATCCGTAACAGTCAATTGCACATGATCGGTGAATCTATGCAGCGGATATGAAAATCAGTAATCAATGCATGATCGATACAATCCACAATCATCGGTAAAAGAATCGATAAACAGTAGGAAGAAATCCATAAAGTTCAATAAATCAGTACATACGTCAAATCTCGGAAGAATCCAATCAAATCAATTAAATCATAAAAATCAATCAAATCAGTACATCAATAATCACGTGCTATAAGAATCAATACAATGAATCAATGTATCAGTGGATCTGTAGTATCGGTATCAGTATCTGTAGTATCAATAGTGTCCATGAATCAATGAATCCATAATATCGGTATCTGTATCCATGAATCAATACGATATCCATATCCATATCGGTGCGAGTATCCAGTGACATGAATAACATGCAATATCAATGAAATCGTACAGTAACAGTAAGCCCGTAAATCCGTCAGTAAATCAATTCAGTAATAAATCAATTCAATACAATAAATCCGTCGATAAAATCCGTCGATATCAATCATGCGTAGGGTAATCAATAAATCAATCAGTAATCAATAGATCAATTCATATCAGGAAATCCATACAAGGCAATGTCAATAAAATCCATAATGAGATCATAAGGACAATACCGTACACATGCAATTCAATACAATAGTCTTACTGAACAAGTACAATCACTGGCTATTAAGGCGTTTTTTGAATTGATAATCCATAGTGCTGTTGTAGAATCCATAAATATATCTGTTGGCTCAATAAGAGTCGTCACTCTGTGCCCGTCGGCATAATAATCTCCTTATGGCTCCCAATCGTTATATCAATGATCAATAGAGGATATCGCTAAACCCTTTTTAAAGAAAAGCCCGTCGGCCCACCATCCTGTACATGTCAAGTCAATCTCCAACCAACGGTTCAACCAGTCTTCACTTATCTTTCAGTAACAATAACAATAATTCAATCATTTATTCACATTCATATGAATATCAATAAGGTATTGCAATCAATAAATTCAATTTAGCTCAATGTAGAAAAACTCCTTAAAATATCGTATAGCAGACAGACGTCGTTTCAAAATGCACAGTTCCCAAAAATTACCAAATTACCATAAATTGAATAAAATAACGTTTCAAAGCTTTACTTGTATTGAAGCAATATTTTTCAACATCCTGATAATTTTTTATTCGATAAAAATTGCACAGAACTCAAAATACCCGGTGAAAACTTTATAGAAAATACTCAAATCATGTAAAAATATCATATCAGAAACATATCAAAAGTTATGCGGTAAAACTTTCGTCAATACAAAATTATGCGCGTTTTTCGGTAACGGAAACACAAAACTGAGCACAGAATTATCAAAACTCAAAATCTTCGAAATCAGAAATAGGATTCGGAGTCCTTACTGCGAGATAAACAAATCTTCTAACAGCGACGACGAACGAAAAGCGCTCCGCGGGCTCCAAAACCAAGCTTTCCTCTTCTCTTTCCTTCTCTTTCTCTCTCCTGCCTTTTCTCTCTCTTCAAAAATAATCCAAAATATCTCAAATCGGATACTTATCAAGCAGGGTCGTCCATGACGATGCCCAGTTCGTCCTGGGACGAACTCCTTTGGACACGGATCGTACAGACGAAATTAATTCCAATTTATTTCGTCCCTGGACGAAACTCTCGGGGTTCAGTTCGTCCCGGCCCTTCCAGGTTCGTACAGACGAAAATGACAGATTCTTTACAATTTTCTTCAGTTCGTCCGGGACTAAGGCCAGTTCGTACGGATTGACAGCACTCAAAAAATCAGCTTTGGAGGGGTTTTACACATTGGTTCAAGAAGCATTTATAATAGGAGAAAATACTTTACTGTCAAACAACAAGAAGCAATAGCAAAGTTTTAATTAAAAAACGGGAAAATAATAGATCTTCAGTTTCCTCTTTTTCTATTCAATATGGAACTATGAAATATTTTGCAATAATCAGCTCATACCCGATGCCTGAGTAGGAATGCTGCAACCCTCTCCTCATTTTCCTCGGGGTCAATGGAGCAAGTGCTATAAACTAGAATCCCACCAGGCTTTACCAACCTATTTATGAAATTATATCAGGACAGATTCATAAGACTAATTTGTTTCAGAGCAATAAGAACCGTTGATTATAAATTATGGAGTAATAGTAGAAGCAAAGCGTAAACATCTGTAAGACTTGATAGGACAGGCATGACTGCATGATCAAATTTTTAACAGAAGATTCAGAGAGAATAGAGCGCTTGTTTGTCTTTTAACACCACATTCATACAAACAAAGTTCCAGGAGAGGTGAAGAACATGGCATGTAGGTGGGTGAAATAGTTTAAGAGAAAAAAGTTGATAAATTTTGCATAAAGTTCGAGAAGTCACAAATATTTACTTTTTGCATAAATTTTGCAAAAACTTACAACATGATTGCTTAACTACCACTTTTAATGTTTGACAGCCTTCATTAATGTCCTAGCAAAGCTTCCTCTATTATACACAAAATATAAGTTTCCTTCAAGTGATGCTAGTACAGTTGATGCAAATGTCTAATCTAGGACTTTTTTTCTAATCCAAATCTAGCACGAGATGCAAAAAGCCACACAAAAGATCAAAATAAACAATACATCAACTCTTAAATTAGGCAAAAACTTCATCTCTTTTGATTTAATAAATAAAAAATAAATCAACAGAACTTGCTTCAAAATGATAATTTTAAAATTATCTAAAATAAATTTATATGAAAAAATTAGAAACCGATTATCACATGACAATTAGGATTCACACCACAAGAAGAAAAAATTAAAATATAGAAAATATGACTTAATCTCAATCACACATATAAAACGAATCAACAAATATACAGATGAAATAAAAAATTAAGATATAAATCACCAGATGGAAGATCCAGACGCCACACAAATACAATAGGCAGCTTTTCTAGAAAGTTATCATATCAGTTGCAACAAATTAGTAGAACTAACATCAAACAACACACTAGTTTGAGAAGAAAATAGACTGAAATTTTGCATGCTTTGATGGTTATATAATAATTAAAGATCCAAAAATATTGTTATATCAAATCTCAAAATTTACAAGTCCTGATTTCAACAATCTTAGACGATGGCCACAACAACAACATCAATCATTTATTCCACTATATAGGGTCTCCATGAATCTTTTTTCTCCATTGTGTCCTATTAAAAGTAGTGGGACAAAGGCTTGATGTTGTCGTTGTTGTTGTTGTTGTTGTATCCTATTAAAAGTTAAATTCTCACTTAATTCTAATATAAAAAAAAAAGTCATTTCTAATACTTTCTAACTAAGTGTTTTTAAGTCTACCTCTACATTTCTTAACATGACCCGACCTACTACATCAACTCTCCTAACTAGGTCATCGCAAGGCTAACGTTTTATGTGTCAAACCATACTCTCTAATCTTATCTGTCAATAGAGCTACTCCAATCTTTTCACGTAGATACTCGTTTGCACTCTAAGTGTAAAGTCATTCATCCACCTGAGCATCCTCATCTATGCAATATTTCTACTTCGAAATAATCTTTTTTCCCTATATCACTCTAAAGCTCCTCAATTCCTATTTGTAGCTAAATCAATCAATGCAATTACAAAAACCAGAATATTTTACCCCTTAGACCCCAAAATCCCCCTTTCTCCTCCTTCAGCCATAATCAGTCTCAAACCACCCCAGGTGCTGCTCTAGGACGAACGCTCCCAGCAAATCCCCTGCACGTCTCATTTGGCTAGGTAGAGAGCTTAGGTATAAATGAAATTAACCATGGCATAATACTGATTTACACTATGCTTCACTGCCACAAAATTCCCTCACATTAAATGCATGAGACCCTTAGTGAGTATCCCAAATTTGGATACCCCTGCTACAATGCATTAGTGGAGTAAACAGTAACTTAAATTTTAGTTTAGGAAACAATTTTATAAAACTAATTTAATTCAAAAGTGCTTATATACTTAAGATAGCCTATATATATATATATATATATATATATATATATATATATATATATATATATATATATATATATATACACACACAAATGATCAGGACAATTTATAGAATTTTATAAAAAATAATATTTATAAATTCCAAAATATGCGAAAAATGGGATATATTAAATTTGAGACTTTTATCTTTTAAAATTTTGAAATATTACAACCCTCTTCATGAATCCTCCTATCAATCCCATTTCACCTACTGAAATAGAGTTAATCTTAAAGCTGATTGGATGAGGTAGAGTTCCAAGGGCCTCAAGCTAAATCTAGAGTTTGAGATTAGAACATAAGAGCCAAGTTGATATTGGAATATGAGAACCAAGTCATAACTGAGCAATCCCACAGCTTAACTTTGAGATCAAATTATTTACATCCCTAGACAGGATTCCAAGTCTTATGAGGTATGGCACCTTAATCTCTGATGTAATTCTTCAGGGTTAAAACTGATAGATCATATTATAAGGCATTAATAATTCTAAACATTTTGAAATGCCCAAATGTGTGAACTCACCTGGAAGCAGAATCAAGAAGTTCATCCTGTAATTGCTTCAGCTGCCCCAAGTCTTCTAATCTTCTATTCCACCTCAAATCCGCTCTCTTACACAAAAAGCAGGAATGAAAATGGGAAGACCAATAAGCAAGCTTTCATCACAAAAATTCAAACAAGTCTAACAATGTATATGCCAGGCAAATTACTAGGACGGATTTGTAAAAGAAACCAAAATAAAAGAAAAAGGAACCTCAAAATGATCAAGGCACATATCGAACAGCTATAAATTTGTAGAGAACCGAGCTTTTTTTTTTTGTAATCTAAAAATCAAAGACTCTAAAGTTAAGCAACATGAAATTGTGTTTTACCAGCAAAGACTAGTGAACTTTCAAAGTTCTCAATCATGTTTCCATGGCAATGGATTTCCATATAGTATTTAAGACGAAGCAAATTTCCAAAGCACAAATGAGTTATATCAAAGTAAATCAAGATAGGAATTTTACCCAAGTCCTCAATTTTCTTAGCACACACTATACAATGAATCACAATTCTACTTCTATATTTCTTTTGTTATATCAAAAACTCTCTCATGCAATGAAAGAAACTTATAGCTTGCCAAACAGTCCAATATGGTTCAAAGATAACTAGTCGAGGATTATAATCCAGTTTCCTGCGGAAAAAAACAGAAGGTTGGTACAAGTAAGAAGTACCTTGGACAGGACACCCAGACCAGAACAAGGAGCATCCAGCAATACTTTATCAGCCTTCATAAGATGGTTTACCTGCAAGGAAAATCAAAACTATAGGTAAAATGGTCCAACAGCGTTTAGGTAAAAATCTGTTATTGGAAGATTTGCTGACAGCGACAAAAAATTATCTAGGTTATAACAAAAGAAATGGATTGAGCTAGCACTTCACATAGATCTAGCGATGGAGACCATCAAGGGTCATTGCAACTACTTGATGGCCAATACATCACCCATCAATAAAACTCATTTGGCTAGTTGATTAGTTTTGATTTCCTTTTATATCAGTATGAGTATATAAGTATTCAAGAGTTGATTTGTTCATTATTAGTCCATTTGGATCATCAATTTATTTTCTTCATTTCTTATTGAGGAAATTTTATCTTATTATAAATAGCCTACTCAAGATTTACTTGAGGACTTTTGATAATTTTGATGGTTCGATTTATTCAAGTGACTTGAGGGAAATCAAGAGTAATTGTTACTTGTCTCTATAATAATATGATAGTCGCAAGTTTGAATTGCAACATTAACCTCTCTTCAATGTCATGACAAGGTTGTGTAAATCAACCCCTTCCTAAACCAAAGCATTGAAGTGTCGTGTCGGATATGTGTCAGACACTGCATGCCTTTTTTAGGAGAAGTGCCGGTGCATCATAGATTTAGAGCATATTGTATAAACTAATGTATTTCTATTTCTCCAATGGAGAATAAACCTAATTTAACCAACAGAAAGAGTTTTAAAGAGCTCTGAAATTTAATATGGAATTTCATACACCATGATATCTGCCTAAATGTCAATGATGTATGATACTAGGACAATACAATAGTAAGTATTATATTGATGCAGGACTACTTAGATGCAATGTATATGAGTTTCATTTAGGCTTTGCACAACTCTTAGATTAGAATAAGTTCAGAATAAAATTACTAGCAATTATCCACGGAGAGTAAAACGATGAAGGAGTTAATCTTGCATAGGCTAAATCACATGCGCCAAATTTTGAACATTCAAGATAATTAAGAAAATAAAAACAACACAGAATAGTAGCTTCCAACTTAATCCCTAATCTAACAATGAGATTTAGGATGCATAGAACGCACGCTCAATTCCTATGATTTACTAAGCTTAGCAAGAGCATTCGGAGTAGGCTTTAGCGAATACAATCTTAAGCAAACGAGAATTTAGAGTTAGAAGAATTTGAAGACAAGTAGAAAGAAAAACCTTTCGTTAAGAAGATTTTGAAATCCTCCACTCAAGACCTTCAAATGCTCTTCAATGGCTTCCGTCAATTAGAACAAAATACGATCTACGTATTCTTCGATTGTATGATCGATCTCCGGGTTCACATCGAAGAATGTAGAACGGAAGATGTTGGTGTAGCCGTCATCGTCCCACGTGAGGCCGTACTCAGTCTCCGGATCCGCCATTCATGAAGGTTAGAGGGTTATTCTTCCTTGCTTTGCTAAGAGCTTTGGGTGGTTGGAAGAGAAAGAAGTTTCTCTTATGGGTGGGGGGTGAGATCAAGTATTCAAAAATCTGAAATAACTTTCAGATTTTTTTTTTAACAAGAGACGGTGAGCGACTAAGAGAGAAAGAAAGAGAGAATTCAATTCAGTTTTGGAAAAGGGAGGAGTGCAAAGCCTGAATTGCTCTCAGGATTTTCCCTGGAAGGAGCTTGAGAATTGAAAACAAATCCAATAGGAAGAGAGAGGGGTGTTGGCGGGATGCTAGGGATGGCTGAGGCACGTTTATGTTAATTCCCTAAATCACGGAGTGGATTCAGGGAATAATTTAGGGATTACGGCTTTGGGAAATTCGGCCAGAGGTTTAGGAATTTTGGAGAAATATTTCCATGGGCATTGAGTGGAGTTAGGAAAGAAATCTCAAGTGGTCCCCCATTGGGAGCCGGCGGGATTTCTGAGCCAGGGGAGATTAATGAGGGCTAATAAAGCTTATTAACTCAAGTTTTAGATTTAGGAAAGGTTTAATTAAAATCCAATTGAATTTTGAATTTCAAATTAGATTAAAATAGAATCTTTCCTAAAATAGATGAGTTATTTTAGGCAAGATTTTGAAATTCAAATTCAAGAATTTGAAATTCAAAATTATCCCAAATCTCCTCACACCCAAGTAGGAAATTCATGAGGGGAAAAGGGCTTGAATGTGGCTGGCGGCTAAATCTATGGCCGGCGGTTTGGGCTCGGGTGGAGGGAGAATAGGGGTTTGAGTGAAGGTTGTGGGGAAGGGAATTGGCGGTGGTTTTAGGGGAAAGAAGAAAGCTCAGGTGGGGAGGAAGTTGGCGGTTTAGGTGATGGCGAAGTCAAAGCAATCAAGCAAGATAAAGAACCACGAACCCGGCCGTCTCCAAGGTTGGTGGGTGATACGCCAATCTCCCTCTCCAAGGGATCTCTCCAAAACTCTCCAAGAGCTCTAAAACACAAGTGCAGGAAAATTTTCTCATAATCATTCATTCCTTGAAAATAAAACAAATGGGCTTTAAATAGCCTCATACAAAAGACTCTAACTGACATGACACAAATGCCCTTAGGCTTACACATGACCACTCCCATACAAAAGGGTAGAAAGGGAAAATAAATAAACACACATAAGCAAATAATAAAATGCATGAAAATAAAATACATCGACTCAAAAATATAACGAATCGATCGTGGCCGTAGATCGGCGGCCACGTCGCTGGTAAACTTTCCATGATGATCTGATGTCCCCATCATATATGCATTAGTAATATTACTTTCTGATATCATAATCCCCAACGGGAGAGTAATAGACCAAATAACTTCTGGGCCAGATTTTGTCCTGTCAGCTCGACATTTCCAAATGGCTAGACCCAGTCCGGCTTAGCATACTACATTGCTTTTGGCAGCCTCTTCCGGGGCATGACCCATACAGGTTTGGTGTAGCCCATGCCTGGTCCAATATATACTAAAAAATAATTAACTTAATTTAAAATATATTACATATATACAAATAATTCACATGGATCCTCAAATGTCTTCAAGATTTGGGTTGGATCTTAGACCGACATTCCAAAGAACAGAAACCTCGATCTTAAGCCTGTAATCACTGCCAACTTCAGGTTGTCCTCAGATGGAAAAAGCAAAAGCAAGATAATTTTATAAGTAAATAAAAACAACTGAAAGTTTCAAGCAAAATGATAAGCATTTACAGCAAATAAGCAATAGTTTTGGTACTATAACACTATAACAGTGTATCAATTCAGCTTGAAAAATTTACTCACACAAAACAAACGAAGGTCCGCATGAATGGCAGTGATAACAGTATCTACATTGTGTATCTTGGATGTTTCTTTTAGCAATCTCAAACGGGCTTTATTTATATCAACTGCCCACAATCTACCTGCCAAACAATACTGCAAATGATTGCCAAACTTCCACAACCTGTATGATAACATGAAGCCATGAAGCATGGACATGCTACAAGAATGTTGATGAGAAGTAGAGAAAATTATCAAAATAGTCTCTGATTACTTGTCTCAAACTATATAAAAGTCTGATTTATTTCCCGGACATCTTAAATAGGAGATAAAATAATCCCATCATCAAAAGTAATTCATATTAAAGTTAAAAATGAATGAAAGGAGTCAAAAATAAAGGTAATTAGGGAATACATATCTTAAATTTTTTTAAAATCTAATTTTTTATTAACCTTATTTCCTCATGTGTGGCAGCTAACTTCGCATATAATATGAGTGGATTAAATCATATAGGTCGTGGAGTAAGATGTTATAATAAATAATTTTGTTCGATATGTTTCTATCTTGATTGCATTGTAACAAGATACAATGGGTTTAATGTTTAATGTTTTTGAATATGAAAGTTTAAATTTTTATATTAATTTTATTGAAATTATTTTTTAAAAAAGAATTAAATGTGTTTTAATAACTTAATTCTTTACATTAATATAATAAACAAACTTAAAATTGAAGAAAGACTCGCAACAACAATAAAATCAACCCTTTATCCCACTATGACAAATACACAAATCATTTTTCTTCATTATATCCAATCAAAATTGAAGAAAGACTCACAAATATCTAATATTAAAAAATATCTTTAATCATATATAAGTGAGCATTTCTTCAATTTTGAATTTATTTAATATATTAATGAAAAGAATTAAATAATTGAAACACATTTTATTCTTTCTAGAAAAATAATTTCAATATAATTAATATAAATATTTAAAACTTTAATCTTCATAAATGAAAAAATTAAACTAAATGTCTTTCATTACAAATAAATTAAGATTAAAAATTGTCAAACAAAGCCCTTCATTACAAAGATCATCTCATTTCGTAACCTGCATAATCTCAATTCACTCTTGATGCACACACAGTCAACCAGTGTACATAGGAAAACAACAACAACAACAACATCAAGCCTTAATCCCACTACGTGGGATCGGTTACATTAATCATTTTTTCTCCATTGTGTCCTGTTAAAAGTCAAACTCTCATTTAAATCTTATAAAGCATATCATTTATAATATTTTCTAAACAAGTTTTTTTAGGTCTACCACTACCTTTCCTAACATAAGCCAAATCTAATGCATCTACTCTCCTACTTGGGTCATTGGAAGGCCTCCATTTTATGTGACCAAACCATCTATAAAAAGACTATCTCTAACCTTGTCTACCACTGGAGCTACTCCAACCTTTTCCCACACATGCACTTTTCGCATTCTGGCTTTAAGAGTAAAGCCACTAATCCACCTAAGCATCCCCATCTCTGCAACACTAAACATAATTTTATGCTTCTCTTTTAATGGCCAACAAACAACAATAAAACATTGCATGTCTCACCATCTTATAGAATTTTCCCTTAAGTTTAAGGGGTACTTTTCTATCACAATAAACCTAAACATTCCTCCACTTCAACCATCCAACTTGGATTCTACTAATAATATCCTCATCTATTTCACCATCACTCTGAACAATAAATCCAAGATATGCAAAACGTGTACTTTTATAAATGACTTAATCGCCCAAAGTCACAATCCCCTGATTATATCTATTACAACTAAAATTATACTCCATGCATTCGGATTTAGATCTACTCAAACGAAAACCTTTAGACTCTAAGGTTGACCACCATAATTCAAGTTTACTTTCAACCCCCTCTCTAGTCTTATCAACAAGAAGAATATCATCAGCAAAAAACATACACCAAGGTACATCCTCTTGCAAATGTATATTAAGAGCGTCAATGACAAAAGCAAAAAGACATGAGCTTAAAGTTGATCCTTGAGGTAATCCAACTGCAATAGGAAAATACTTGGTCAAACCACCTTGTGTTTGAACACACAATTTCTGCATATATATCCTTAATGACTTGAATAAAAGCATTATTAACCTCTTTCTTTTCTAGAACTCTCCATAACACTTCTCTTGGAATTTTATCATATATAGATCCTCCTTATTCTCTCTATACTTCTGCATCAAACCTCTCAATAAATGTATAGCTTCCAAAGTAGACCTACCCAACATAAATCCAAATTGATTTCGACAAACTTTAGTTTATGTCGTAAACTATATGTAATAACTCTCTATCATAGTTTTAAAGTAAGACACAACTTAATTTCCCTATAATTCACACACTCTTGTGCATAAGCTTTATTCATAAAAATAAAAATCAAAACACGTCTTCAAAATAATATTGAAAAGTTTCGTAGGCCAAGAAATTCTTTCATCTCCTAAGCATTTCCACACTTCTATTAGAAAATGATCAAATTCAATAGCTTTTCTATATTTCATTTTCTTTAAAGCCAATCTAACTTTGATTTTATTAATACCCTGATAAAAATAAAAAACTTTATTTTCATTTAGAGTGCTAAGATCACTAACTTCAATCGTATTCTCATAATCTTCATTTAAAAGCCTATCAAAATATCTCATACACTTAATACATATATATATATATATATATATATATATATATATATATATATATATATATATATATATACACACACACACACATATATAATATCCTCTTCTAATAAAAAGACTTTAATTTCATCCTTAATACATTTTACTTCAATTAAATATTTAATTCTTCTATCTCTTTGCTTGACTAACTTATATATACATCTTTCGATCTCCTTAGTATCTAATCAATTATATAAATCATTAAAAACTAAATACTTTGCATCACATATTGCTCTCTTAGACACCTTACGAGCATTTTTATATTTTCCAATTTTTGAGTTTTTACATTTAAACCAATTTCTATAATAAAGCTTCTTATTTTTTTAGCTTTTTTGTACATTTTGATTTCACCATTAACTATTTTTTATAATTAGGAGCTTTCTAATACTCCAAGCACATTATTTACAATATTTTGAATATCAATAGTTATTTTTCCCACATAACATTAGTAAAAATCTTAAGATCTTGAATCATACTCACAAAAATATTTTTTGTTAGTGTTATTTAAATGCTCCAATCTAATCTTGAGACAATATTTTACTTTATTTTTCATATCTCGCCCCTTCATCTTAAAGTTAAAAACTAATAAGCGATGTTAAATAGATAAACTTTCACTCAAAATAATTTTACAATCTTTGCAATCTAAATGGCTTATTTTTCTTAAAAGAAAATGATTAATCTTAAGTTTTACTATATTCCTCTCTTTTCTTAAATAAAGATGTTAGTAATTACAAATCATAAGCTAAAGAAAAATCTAATATGATTTTATCACCTTCATCAGCCACTTCAAACCCATAACTATCATGAATGTTTTTAAAATCTTCTACATCTCTATCAATATGTACATTTAAATCTTCTCAAATAAAAACACTTTTTTCAATATGTACCTTTTGTATTAATTCTTCTGAGTAATTCCAAAATTTAATTTTAAACACAAATACAAATCTATTTGAGGAGCATAAATACTTATAATATTTAAAAATCAGATTAAATTTCAAAACAGTCCCCCGACTATTTGTATGTGGCCATTTTAATCCAATACTTTGACGTTACTCTACAAATTATTCAAAAATGGTCTGTTTAGAACTAAATTGAGATCAATTTTGTAAAGTTGATGGATTAAATTAGGATCAATTTTATATCATAATTATAATATAAGGGGTTATTTTGGATCAATTTTGTATAGTCGATGAACTAAATTAGGGCAACGTGATACTATAGGACTAAATTGGCCATACACGAATAGTTTGGAGAATATTTTGAAATTTTTCTAATTAATAATCTTAGCATCAATAGCAATCTTTAAAACTATAATTCTATTTTCAATTCTATTAATTTCTACAATATTATCGGTCAAACTCTTATATATAATAACGCCTACGCCATTTTTAATATATATTTAACTTAACTATAATAGTTTAAATAATAAACTAACCATCTCTTTATCCTTCTCTCCAAACCATTTAATTTCTTGAATGCAAAGAATATTTATGTTCCTATGAATCACAATATTTATTAATTTTATTAATTTGCTTGTAAAAGAATCCATATTCTAAGTTCATATCATAATTCTAATTTCATGGACTAACTTCTTTGCCCACATTGGTCCATGATGTGAGAACCATTGCTTATTTAACATTGTACCCAGGCGTAAGTACAATGACCCTTGCACACTTTTCACTATATTCAGGTCATGCAACATATTGTTTCTAGGGAACGCCCTAACATTAACACAATATATTAAAGTATTCATGTTATGATTATTCAATAAGTTTTACACTGACTGTCTACTAAATGCAACCTTCTACTTTTCTCATCCAGAGCTTGGGACCTAGGAACGATAATGTTTGTACACAAGAAAACAAGATAATGAAAATTAGATTTTGTAAAAAAAAAGTAAATTATGATGTATATTCCAATATTAACCTCATATTTAAAATAATCAGATAAATTTAACTTCAATTTCCATAATTTTTTTAAACAAGTCTATTGGGCCCATATTTAAATATTCATAAGACTAAATCGATTATTTTATGAACTATGGGACTAAAATAAGCAACATTATGATTATTTTCTCATAAAATATATATTTATTCATATCTATTAAAGATACCAAAAAAAGTCACATGATCATTTTGATCCTTTTCTCCTAAAAGATATGTTCATTCATATCCATATTTGATATATTTAAGAGCATAACATAAGCCCTTCCATCTACGTTAACACATATGAAGACTCAATAAAATTATGTGCAAATATAAACTTCTATAAGGAGAACATGAATATAAATATTAATGCAGATGGATCTCAACATATAAATATTTGCATACAAGTCCATCCATTTAGTTGTTGCACAAATACAAACGCAAACAAGAATACTACCGCATGCCTAATGAGACATACATAGATACATCCATACTTATAAATTCAAGCACATTAACTTGCAAATATATGATATATTTGTATAGATACTAAATTATCAGTACAACAATGTTAGTGTTCACATCCATATTAATATCAACTGCCCATATTCCTACCAAACAATATTGCATATCATTGCCAAATTTCTACAAGCTATGAGATACATTAGCCATGAAGCATGGACATGCTGCAGGAATGTTGATAAAATATAGATTAATGCACATGCATATTTGATATATTTCCATCTATTTTGATGCAAATGAAAACACAGTAAAATTATGTTCAAATATAGGTTTACTAATAACTGCATGAATATAAATATACATATGGATGGATATATACATAAACATTTGCATACAAATAAAATAGGCCAACCTATTTAGCTAATACAAAGATACAGAGGGGGAAAAAAAATACTACCATATGTCTAATAAGACATATAGATACATCTATTTACATATTCAAGCACATTATCATGCAAATCTATGATATACATGTACATATACAAAATTATCAGTGCAACAATGTTATTGTTTGTCACGACCCGACACAGAGACGGAAATTAATGAGGCGGGAACAAATGGCCGATCAGTTGATTTAAATTTCATCTACTAACAATATATTTCCAATACACTGAAAGAGACACTAAAACCTTAAAACAATTTAAAGTAAATGCTATAAAAACCATTCTCTTGAAGCATCGCGCCTAAGAACATGTTTTCTTCTCTTCTACTAATTTAAATTATTTGAATAATACCTATTAGTATTTTGCAAATATAAAGTGAGTACAACTCAGTGAGTATACCATGCTTCGAAATTATAGTAACATAAGGCCTTTGGAATAATATGCATGCTCATTTTAAAACATAAAATAATTCTATTTAAAATTCATGTTGAAAATGATCATCAATATAATGCATATGTCATATATTTATCATTTTTCATAAATAATACAACTGTCATAAGAGACACCGTTTAAAACGGTACTAATAAAGGTACATCTATTTTCATTTTCTTTTCCATAACCTTTTCTAATTATACAGTTGGATACATTGCGTCCCCAACTAGTACCATAAGGGGGTGTGCTCCATTAATCAACATGCACATGCAACATTTTTATATAGTCATTTCATTTATGTAACACTCAAGAACTTTCTATAGTAAATCTGTTGAACAATCATATTGTTTATCAATAAATTCAATATGATCATTCATTGAAATAGAAAAAAAAAAATAATGCTAAAATTTTATAATAATCATTGCTAACCAGTGCCAATTAATTCAAGGTAATCTAACAAAGCAACATAATTACTGTAAAAACAGGAACATGAAAACTCACATTGTAATTGGATGTTTTAACAATTCAAGTTAATCAACACCTTATCATTGTCAGCTTAACACCTATATAGTTAGGTTCTCATCATTATAATTTATACTTAACTCCAAAAATATTTTCTATATCTAATATTTAAAATTTTCCCCATTTATTAAACTCATTACTTAGTATACTACAATTCTAATAACTAAAATCATAAATATTATTTTTTTACAATATAAATTGCTCTATATTTCTCTCTAATTAGCTAGGTAAAGCAATAAATGCTCTCATATTTAATCAATTTCTAAAAGTGCTAATTTTATCACTTAATTTAATGAAAAAAAATCATTCTCCTCGGTCTATCATTTAAAAATATCATGATTATTCGAAAAATTTTACATTGGCTATCGACTACTTAATGCAATCTTGCACTTTTCTCATCCAGAACTTGGGACCTGACAACATCATTGTTGTTGGGACATAATAGAGAAAAAAGATTCATGTAGTCGACCCCACGTAATGGGATAGATGCTTGATAATGTTGTTGTTGTTGGTCTATCATTTAAAAATTGCAAACTCAAAGAACAGGACAAGAAAGATTGCATTTTATGGAATGAGCATGAGAGGAGGCATCAGCAAGAAAATAAATAAATTATATTCAAGGAAATGAAACTCAACTAACCACTACCTTGAGTTCTCAAGCGAGATGCCATAAACACGGCCTTTCCACCAGGTGCCGCACAGCAATCAATTATGGTTTCTCCTGGTTGTGGATCCACTACAGAGACCACAAGGCCTGCAGTAAATTTGTTAATTTAGAAGTATAGGACAAGAAGTTGGTGCTCTCAATCTACAAGATGCAAAGAAACATCTCCAAGTTTGCAGTAGAAAAACATTAACTTCCTTGTATATTTTAGGCATTCATCAACCCGGCAAATCTGGCTTAGCAATCAGAATAGAAAAAAAAAACATTAATGCCCAGTGCCTAGAATGAATGCTAGCGATCAACATTTAGAGCTAATCCTTTAAATGAAAATATCAAGGCTCGGAATCAATATTAAAAAATACTTCAAATAAAAGTATCAATAATTTGTATTTTAAAATTAAATAGTCTAATATCAGCTTGCTTTCAAACTTTATATTAGCCTAACTAAAAACATAACACAATCAAAGCCACCTCAAAACACAGTCCATATGGATTATCCATCTATCTATGATAAACTTCATGATTCTTTCCCGGCTACATGATGCCATAAAGAACAAAACATCTCAATATAATGATTTCACGAGCTCAATAGAAGGAAGAAAAGAAGAATGAAAAAAAAACGTACATATGTTGGAAACCCCAGCCAACTCCTCCCACCCATATAAAAAAATAATAATAAAAACAAAGTGCACCAATATATCCACATCCACAAATAAACAAATAAAAATTTGAGACAAATACGGGAAATTTTAATGAAATAGGAATCTAGATGGCTAAAGATGAAACCATAATATTCCTGGTAGAAAAGACCTTTTTCAAAAATTTTAAATTTTAACGCACAAAAACTCAAAAAACATAGATTTTGTTCCAAATTTAGGATGCTTTTAAAAATGCTTGTTAGTACAACTGACCTGCACTCTCATCCTGAACCGAACAGAAACCATCTTTCAGCAGGCCAGCCTGAATAACGGCCTGAATGCAAGAAAAATGAAAGGAAATTCAGCAAAACCTACAAAAGAAACTACAAACACCATAACAAAATAAATTAACAAAATTGAAAGGAGAAACATAAATATATCAAGGCAAATGGACTATTTTCCAAGAATTTCAAACAAGATGGTTGAATTCTTGTGGTCATTTTTTATTTTAGCCAAGTCCATAAGTGATGCAAGCACCTATTTTTTTGCAAGCAAATGTTGCTCTTCCTAGGATAAAAGAAAAATATATAAAATGCCCCAAAATAGACAAAATATGACATTTAAAACAAAAACGACTTCACCTTTATAATATAAAACGACTCTTACAACTTTTGACGTTTACAAACACAAAATAAAGACACCTAAAGGAGCTTGCATTCGCCAGGAAGAAAGATACAGGTGGAGTGGTCACTTGCGGAGAGAAGAACGAGAAAAGAAGTTCGAGACGTAGGAGGAGAAGCTCGCAAGCTTTTCTAGAAGAAAGGAAAAGAGATGGAACAAGCTAGCAAGCTTTTCCAAAGAAAGAAGAAAAACCCTCAGGTTTTTTGCTCCAAAAATCACATTATAACTGTCTTTTTTTAATACAAAACACCTAATATTTATAGGAGAAAAAGAGGCAGCCAAATAGCCACCAAAAGAGAGCCCAAAGGACAACTTTAGCCACCCAAAACAGCCAACCAGCAATCAGTCCAGAAACAGTCAAAAAACAGTCCAGAAATAGCTCCTAAACAACCAAAATTAATTCCATAACAGCATCCAAAAAGACAGCACAAGAACCGGGTAAAGCAACCACGGGAAACAACAACCAGGGAAGAAACCAAAGGGGCTGCACAGGAACCGGACCAGCAGTCAAGCAGGGAACTGGAACAACAGCTAATGGACCGGAACAGACAATGGGGGAGGAATCAGCCATGGGAAGGAGAGCTAGGTGGGGGAACCAAAGGGGCAGCAAATGAGGGGAATGAACCTCAATTTATGAGCTAAAAAAGGCTCTCTACTAGACATTAATGAGCTGATTCTAGTAGAGAACCTAGAAGCTCTCCAAATTTATAATTCAAAATGTTTTGACCCCCCTTTGCCTACATCAATAAGTCATTCGAGACGGAGTTTGTATGATATTATATATTATGAGTAAAATATAACAATGTGATGCCAAATCACTTGTGAAGTCGTATGTTCCAAAAGCATCAGAACCAGCTGATTTATCCCATCCATGATTCATGCATTTACATATCTGTTGATACATACAGTTTGCTTGTTTCATCATCCAGCCTTTTGCTGTCCTTCCTCGTGAAATCACTACCTCTAATGCTTTATCAAGAGAAACCCCTCTACCTACCAGCTCGCCTAAATTTCTTCCTACTACGGCATATACTTCCCCATCCATTCATGCATTCTCATAAGCTTAAAGGTGAAGTACGTCTGCAATGTTTTTGGGAGTCATTAAATCAAGGCTGGAAGTACATAATATTATATATTGTTGGTGACAGACCCAACTCAATTCATGAGATACTTATCAGATATATAACCTCAAAACACACTGCTAGTTTTAATATGAAAAGCAGAGAGTTGTGATAAACAATTCATATAATCTATACTCGCCCAAACCTTTCAACCCTTGGAAGCCTTAACCAGAATATTATGGGCTTGCATCCGCTCCAAAACCCCTGCAAACTGAATCATTCCATAAATAAAGAATAGATGTCTGCATGCATAATTTGGAAAACATTCTAAACTTACAAAAGGGATTGCTACATGTTCCGTGCTTATCTTTATCCTAGACTCTTCCTAAACAAGATTATGACAAGGTAAAGAGTACAACAAAAAATACTGCATTTACCAAGAACTACATGTTAACTTCACCATTTTAACAAGATAATTCAATAAGGGGCTATTTAATTGCAAGTATTCCAAATGTAGGTGTATTTTAGATGCAGCTTAAAGTAAATTCCATGCATTAAAAATACGTTTTGGCATTTTGTTAGTTATAGAATAAATCCAAAATATTATTTTTGTGTTTAGCGCATCGTAAAGTAAGCTATAAAATTTTAATTTTCTACAAATTTTTTCTAGGTATTACCGATGAAGCATCGCCAATGTGGTTCCAAGCGCAGTGGGGGAGTCATGTAAGAGAGAAGTGTCATGAAGCATCCTGGAACCATTATGCGAGGAGTTGTGGTACAGGAGGGGGAATTTTCCATGCGAAACTGTAGTAATGGAGGTGATGTTGCACAAGAGAAGTGTTGTAGGAGACATCACCCAAAGAGGTCATTGTGCTAGAGGTGACATCACACAAGGAGGAAATAGTATGATATGCCTTGGAAGTGAAAACAGCGATAGAACAAAAGAAGAGCTGCAAAAATTCTAAGAATAATAGCTGATTTTGGATAATAACTTTAATATAAAAGCAAGATACAAATGATCTACGATTAGAGAGGTAAATCGGTTCTCTCAATCAACCTAATTGCCGCTAAGAATCCCTCAAAGAAAATAAACTACAGTAAAAAACAAATCAATACATCATCTGAAAATACAATATGATTAGCCCTAAATAGGCTTCCCAAATTCCACTAAACTAGCCCCTTTTCATAATTTATTCCCTCCTTAATTTGAATTTGATTTGGATCTCTTTCCTAAATAAATCTCCCCCCCCCCAATTATAATTAAAATCTTCCTGAATATCTCTTTCTCTATTTCTCTTTCTTAAATATTGAATTAGAACTTTCTCGAGCTCCGCAAGGAGGTCGAACCTCCCTCCCTGCTCTACTGGTTCCAGCCCGTAGGAGGCCCAATCCTCTCAGTAGAACGAATCTCCCTTGATGTAGCAGTCGGACTCCCCTCAATGTGTAACTAGGTTGAGAGTGGGTTTTGTAGCAAATCGGCTCCGATCTTCCTCAGTCCTTCATCCTGTTCACTCCCTTCTTTCAAAGCTTCTCAATTTAAGATCATGGGTACTGACAAGGCTCTAACTGAGGCTCCTCAAGTCGCCTGGGCAAGGCGTCTGCTGCTTTGTTTTTTAAGCCCGATCGATTCTAGGTCTTAAAATCATACTCAAGCAACTAGAATAACCATCGTTGATGCTCCTTAGTGACCATCCGTTGTTCCAAAAAATACTTCAGGCTCCTCTGATCTGTCCTAACTAGAAAATATATCCCCAACAAATAGAGCCACCACTTCTGAATAGCCAAGACAATAACCATTAGCTCCCGCTCATGCATAGACTCGAGTCTTGCCCTAGTTGTGAGCACCTAATTGAAATAAGCAATAGTAGTTGATCATGCATGAGCATTGCCCCCAATCCGTATCCTAACGCATTTGTCTCCACCACAAATGGTTTGTTGAAGTCAGGAAGTGTTAACATTGGCATACTGGTCATCACTTTCTTCAGTTGCTCAAAAGTCTGCGTTGCCACCTCCACCCACTTGAAATTATCCTTCTTCAGCTGGTCAGGCAATGGCCATGCTATCGTGTCATTCCCTCGCATAAACTTCCAGTAGTAATGAGGCCTAAGAACCCTCTCAACTCCCTCAGGTTCTTAGGTAAAGGCAAATCCAGCATAGCCTCAATCTTGGACAAGTATGCTGCTACCCCTACTTTGTTTACCACGTCCCAGGTACTCCACATATGGTTGTGCAAATGAACATTTTTTCATGTTGGCATACAACTAGTGCTCTCTCAATGTCTCCAGCACCATCGTCAGGTGTCCCGTATGCTCTGCCTCGATACGATTATAGATCAGGATGTCATCAAAAAAATACCAAGATAAACTTTCTGAGATAGGGTTGAAAAAGCTTATTCATGAGGGACTAAAAAGTGACTTGGGTGTTGGTAAGGCCGAAATGCATCATTAAAAACACATAGTGACACTCGTGAGTTCTTAAAGGTATCTTTTGTATATCCCCTGGCATCAATCTGATCTGGTGGTGCCCCAATTTCAAGTCAATTCTTAAGAAGATGACCGCCCCAAATAGTTCATCCAACAACTCATCAATCACAGAAATAGGAAATTTGTCCAACACAATTTTCTTGTTTAGGGCTCTATAATACACGTTTTAGGAGTGTAATTTTAGCAGTAATAGTCCTAGTGAGGGGATTGTGACTTTGGGCGATCAAGTCATTAATAAGAGTACACGTTTTAGGTATCTTGGATCTATTGTTCAGAGTGATGGTGAAATAGATGGGGATATTATCAGCAGAATTCAAGTTGGATGGTTGAAGTGGCGGAATGCATCGGGCTTGTTATGTGATAGAAATGTACCCCTCAAACTTAAGGGAAAATTCTATAAGATGGTAGTGAGGCCTGCAATGCTTTATGGTGCCGAATGTTGGCCATTAAAAGAGAAGCATAATACTAAGTTAAGTGTGGCAGAGATGAGGATGCTTAGATGGATGAGTGGCTTTACCCTTAGAGATAGGATACGAAATGAGCATATACGTGAAAAGGTTGGAGTAGCTCCAGTAGAAGATAAGATTAGAGAGAGTCGCCTTAGATGGTTTGGTCACATAAAAAGGCGGCCTTCCGACGACCCAGTTAAGAGAGTAGAGGTATTAGATTTGACTTGTGTTAAGAAAGGTAGGGGTAGACCTAAAAAGACTTGGTTAGAAAATATTAGGAATGACCTTTCTTTATTAGATTTAAACGAGAATTTGGCTTTTAATAGGACTCAATGGAGAAAAAGGATTCATGTAGCCGACCCCACGTAGTGGGATAAAGGCTTGATGTTGTTGTTGTTGTTGTTGTAGGGCTCTATAATCCACGCAAAACCTCCAACCGTCAGCCTTTTTTTTCACTAGTAAAATAGATTTGGAAAATGGGCTCACACTTGGTCTAATAATCTATATCTTGAGCATCTCTCTGATGAGCCACACTATCTCATCCTTTTGGATCTGCAATACTGGTACGGTCAGACACTGATAGGAGAAATTCTCTCCTTCAAGGTAATCACGTGCTCGTGCTGTCGGGGTGGTGTTAATCCCTAGGTTGCTGAAAAACCTCAGAAAACTGTTGCAAAAGCTGATGTACACACTCAGGACCTAATCTGCCTATAATCTTGGATCCCCTCCAAGCTCTGTAGCTCTACCAAGTAGCCAATTCTTGCTCCTTGTATCGCCTTGACCGTGATTTTGAATGAAACCATAGTTATGCATAGGCTGGCATCCCCTCACAGCACCACCTTCTCCCCCTCCACATGTATCTCCATATTCAAAAACTTCGGTCCACCTTGGTCTTCCCAATCATCTGTAACCACTTCATCCCTAGGATTACATCAGTGCTCCTCAATTCAAAGAGAATAAAATCTTCCACTATCTGTATGCATTGGAGTGCCAGCACCAACCCTCTACAAATCCCCCTACTCCTCTCTACCTTTCTTATTCCCATCATGACTCCAAAGCCCCTTGTATCTACTAACTTTAATCTCAACTGGACCACGACCCAATTGGAGATGAAGTTATAAGTATCCACACTATCCACCAAAACCACCATTGGTTGTTCCCCGATTTGCACCCTCACCTTCATGATGTGATTTGGGGTAAATTTCACCGTGGAGTTCAAGGACATTTCTAACAAGTCTAGATGTAACTGCTTTGTTTCCTCTATGATCTCCTCTTGATTGTCCTTGCTCCCCTCTTCCCCTTCACAGACCATCAAAACTTGAAGGGTTCGATTCCTGCACTTATGTATCGGTGCAAATCTTTCATCACATCTAAAGCATAACCCTTTTACCCGCCTATCCTATACCTCCGCTTTTGTAAGGAGCTTGAAATTACATCCAGGACAAACTCAATGTTATTCGATCTCCTTCGATGCTTCCCTCTGAAATGACACATCGTCATGGAGGCATTCTTGTAAGCCCCTCCCATGGTGTTGATCCAGCTAGCCTTCTCTCTCTGATATTTCTCTTCCACCCTTTGCACTAGTTCCATTGTCTCCCTCAGCCCCCAAAGCCTAAACAGTTTGAGCTATGCTCGTATATCTTCCTTAAGACACTTCATGAAATTCTCTTCCAATCCTTCTTCAGAAATTCCCCTCAACCTATCGACAACAGCTCAAATTTATCCCAATACTCCATGATTGTCACCTCCTGAGTTAAGGCATAAAACGACTCATAGAGGTCTCCTTCCAGAATAGTTCGGAAATGTTCCAACAAGCAATCCTTAAATTCACCCCATGAATAGATCGGATACCTAGCCTCCCTCCACTGAAAACAAGCTAAGGCTTTGTCCTCCAAACATAACCCCGCTGCCATGAGCTTTTCTCCTTCCGTCAACCCATTGATAGCAAAGTAATGCTCCACCCTATACACCCACCCTTGAGCATCTTCTCCTTCAAAAACCAGCATTTTTAGCTTTCTTAATATTGCATCCATACTGGTTTCTCCCTCCATTAGTTTCTTCAGTGCAGAGATTGTGCGATTCTCTCCCTTCCTCCCTTAGCTGATTTGGATCCCGTGGTTCAGCCCAACCATTGCTTCCTTTGATCCACCTTCCCTCTTGTCCGGTGGTCTCCAAAAAGGTTCGGCCTCGCCCCTTCTTGATGCCCTTTGTCTGGGATACCCTGATACACCTCCTATCAGAACACCCTGGAATGATCCTTAAGGGAAAATACTCTCCACTTCATCATCGTCCTCCTGAATTTTCTTTCCCTTCAGATCAGCCCTAGGAATAGTCAGTGAAGCCTTCAACTGCATCTCAATCAATTTCTTCATCATGTCTTCCAAGTTCTCAAAGCAGTACTCAATGGATGAATGCCTTCCTTCCACCGTTGTGAACTTCCTCTCCATTCTGGAATATTTTTCCTCCATCCCAGCACTTGAGTTGTTCTATCTCACCTTCCAATGCCTCCATCTTCTTTGTTGTCATTTACCTCGCTCTGATACCAATTTAATGTCTTGGAAGTGAAAACTGAAAACAGCAATAGAACAATAGAAAAGCTACATAAATTCTAAGAATAATGGTTGGTTTTGGATAATAACTTCAATACGAAAGCAAGATACATATGATCTACGACTAGAGAGATAGATTGGCTCTCCCAATCAACCTAGACGTCACAAGGAACCCCTCAAAGGAAAGAAACTATAGCAAAAAATAAATCAAGACATCATCTGAAAATACAATATGATTAGCTCTAAATAGGATTCCCAAATTCCCTCCTAAACCAGCCCCTTCCCTAAATTGATTCCCTCTTCAATTTGAATTTGATTTGGATCTCTTTTATAAATAAATTCTCCCCCAATTACAATTAAAATCTTCCTAAATATCTCTCGCTCTATTTCTCTTTCTTACATTTTGAATTAGATCTTTGTCGAGCCCCATCGGAACCCCCCTCTCTGCTCTACTGGCTCCCACCCAGCATTGGTGCTTGGTTCGGTTATCCTGAACCGGGTGGGAGACTCCTACCCGTAGGAGGCCTGCACGTAACATAGTAAAGGAGGAGGCATCGCGCATGGAGTTCGCATCATCACGCATATGTAGTGTATTCTAAATTTACCCTAATTAAGTGAATAGCAAATACAAGAAAAATGATCGATCAATGGGTCCCAAATCTCTCATCAAATTACTTGGAATTTTTTTTTCTTCCAACAAAAAAAAAACCCATTCCAAGACCATTGAATTTGGTTAACCTTACCCTTCTAACACATCCAACGGTCCTAAATAGATTCCAAATTTTATATTGGACATTTAACACTGATAGTGACAACATATTAAACCTTTTAATCTTATCGTCAAGCCGAATGCTTGCTCAAACAAATAGCGCATGGGATCATGAAACTGAAACTTGGACCAAGAACGAAAGCACTAGAAATTCAATATAAACATTCATACCTCAACAGACCTTAGGTTAGGCCAAAATGCCTTGCATTAACTACCCACAGAAAAACAGAGCAGGATGGATTGTGAGCATAGGCAGGTTGAAATGAGTTCAACCATATACGTACGGGAGCACGGCACACTTCACTTCGTCATATACATGCTACTACAAAGATCTCCTGACAAACACCAATTCTACTAACAGATTCCAACCTAGGCATTTTCATGCACTAAGTTCTACCACTAAAAACTTTGAAATGAAAAATTCTGAAAGGTTGATATAATGGAATATGTATCAAAATCAAGACACAAGCTTGTTACAACACCTATAGATTTGAAGCTTAACATCAAAAGATTCACACGATACATGCTAAGACTAAATGTGTCGTGCAGTTCATAACAAAGGGTTTCATGCAAATAAAACTCTCTTTCAAGGTTGAAAACCAGTTTATGTATGTATTGATTTATGAATATGTAGATCAGCGTACCTGACACCACCAATATTTATAATTGATAGTGCATTGTCACTTCTTGCAACTTCATTTATGAACAAAAACAATCGGAAAAAAGTAGTTTTTGACATATTAACAAGAATAATAATAGTCTTTGTAAAATGCATCGCTAAGGAAAAAAAGTTCTACAAAGACAACTTCTTGGCATTATAAGTGTAAATATTGTGTGGTAAACGCAAATACTTAATTCATATGGCCATTCTGAATCCATAAACCAACTAATGAATAAATAACTAAATATAATCCCTGATGTTATGCTTTACAAACCTGCATGCCAGTTTGTAAGCGAACAAAATCATCCAAATACATAGACACCTTATGAGGAACCTGCACTTAAAATAAATTCATAATCTTAGTCGTTAAAGACCTTAAGCAGTCCAATCAAACCTAAACATTTCAAACTATTCCTATTAAATTAAGAAGGGTTCATTCCCCATAGGATCAATATTTTACTTTTACAATAGAAAAAATTTCACAAAAAAATTTCTTCACTCAAAAAATTACTTTTACCAACTCAAAATGTGATAACAAGTTGCATCAATAGTTTGGATAGGTACTGGTTGATGAAATCAAAAGAAACTATGGGCCAATTGCAATAAGAAAATAATCTCCTATGTGCTTGATGATCCAATAGAAAGGAAGAAAGCCTTTTAATTGCATTTACTAAACAGCAGTAGAAAGGGATGGCGATATAATCAGTGGACATAGAGCTTTCAGGCAGCGTACTTCCCCAAAATTTACACAGAAATTTGTACAATGAAGTTGTATTACTATTTGCGATTCTTTTTTAATTATCTAAAGTAAAATAGCAATTACCTTCATATCTTTCAGCATCATCACAAAGTCAGCTCTTGTATAACCTTTATGAAGGTTCACCCTAGCATCAGTTGTTTTTACCCAATTAACAATGGAATTTTCAACTAAATTAAAGTAACTAAGAAAAAAAATAATATTCAATATAGACCTAAGACAGAAGCTTGGATCGGTATTGTTCCAATTCATCAGCTTCACAGCTTCCTCCTGCCCGAGAGATTTTGTCCACCTCCTCACCATCCACTATTTAAACAGATAATGCAAAGAATTTGCACTTATGCTGTTTGTTCACAACATTCTGAATAACCAAAACTAATTCTAGCAAATATTGTGTGGAAGCATCGACATCTTGGCATGTAAACTTACAACAGGATGAGAGTGAATGGTTGCAAGAGCTCGTGCTTGTGCTCGTTCATCACCTTTCTACTTTAGGTAGGGGCAGAAAATTCTTTTCCTGTATCAGAAAATATAGAGTAAGATAATATTAAACCCAAAAAAGTGAAAAATGATCAAGAAAAGCATATTCAAGAAAAACCAAACCTTATTCAGAACAAGCTTCCGCAAAATTCCATTTACCATGTTCCCTGCACCAGGTCTAAGAGAAACCTTAGCAAGTCTAACATTCTGCAGTTTACGAAATTATGTTACATGTAGATAACATTTCAGAATGATCTTTCTTTAAATATTAGAAATGATCTTTATTTATTAGATTTGAATGAGAATTTGACTTTTAACATGACACAATGGCAAAAAATTATTCATGTAGCCGACCCTACGTAGTGGGACAAAGCCTTGATGTTGTTTAGGGTTTTTGTTGTTGTAGATAACATTTCCTAATGTTATATATCATTAAATTCTCATTAATGTCAAATGGATAGTGAATCACAAGCATCAAATAGAATATACTCAGGGCAACAAAAGCAAAACAGTAATGATAAAAAAATAAAGAATATCATCATAAAAATTTTAATTTCTTGTCCTCTTCTATACTTAAAGAGCAACAACAACAACAACAACAACAACATCAAGCCTTTATCCCACTACGTGGGGTCGGCTACATGAATCCTTTGTCTCCATTGTGTCCTATTAAAAGTCAAATTCTCGTTTAAATCTAATAAAGAAAGGTCATTCCTAATATTTTCTAACCAAGTCTTTTTAGGTCTACCCCTACCTTTCTTAACATAAGTCAAATCTAATACCTCTACTCTCCTAACCGGGTCATCGCAAGGCCGCCGTTTTATGTGACCAAACCATCTAAGGCGACTTTCTCTAATCTTATCTTCTACTGGAGCTACTCCAACCTTTTCACGTATATGCTCATTTCGTATCCTATCTCTAAGGGTAAAGCCACTCATCCACCTGAGCATCCTCATCTCTGCCACACTTAACTTAGTATTATACTTCTCTTTTAAAGGCCAACATTCGGCACCATAAAGGATTGCAGGCCTCACTACCATCTTATAGAATTTTCCCTTAAGTTTGAGGGGTACATTTCTATCACATAACAAGCCCGATGCATTCCTCCACTTCAACCATCCAACTTGAATTCTGCTGATAATATCCCCATCTATTTCACCATCACTCTGAACAATAGATCCAAGATATCTAAAGCGTGTACTCTTATTAATGACTTGATCGCCCAAAGTCACAATCCCCTCACTAGGTCTATTACTACTAAAATTGCACTCCATATATTCCGTTTTAGATCTACTCAAGCGAAAACCTTTAGACTCTAAAGTTGACCTCCATAATTCAAGTTTACCTTCAACTCCCTCTCTAGTCTTATCAACAAGAAGAATATCATCAGCAAAAAGCATACACCAAGGTACATCCTCTTGCAAATGTCTAGTGAGAACATCCATGACTAAAGCAAAAAGATATGGGCTTAAGGCTGATCCTTGATGTAACCCAACCGAAATAGGGAAATACTTGGTCAATCCACCTTGTGTTTGAACACAAGTAATAGCTCCTGCATACATATCTTTAATGATTTGAATATAAGCATTATTGACTCCTTTCTTTTCAAGAACTCTCCATAGCACTTCTCTTGGAACTTTATCATATGCTTTTTCTAAATCAATAAATATCATATGTAGATCATCCTTATTTTCTCTATATTTCTCCATCAAACCTCTTAATAAATGTATGGCTTCCATAGTCGACCTACCCGGCATGAATCCAAATTGATTTTGAGAAACATTAGTATCACGCCGCAACCTATGCTCCAAAACTCGCTCCCATAGTTTTAAAGTATGACACATTAACTTAATACCTCTATAATTCGCACAATCTTGTACATCACCTTTATTCTTAAAAATAGGAATTAACACACTCATTCTCCACTCATCTGGCATCTTCTTAGTCTTCAAAATAGTATTAAAAAGTTTAGTAAGCCATGAAATTCCTTCATCTCCTAAGCATTTCCATACCTCTATTGAAATATCATCAGGTCCAACAGCTTTTCCACCCTTCATTTTCTTTAAAGCCTCTCTAACTTCAGATTTACTAATACGCCGATAAAAACATAAATCTTTATTTTCATCTAGGGTGCTAAGGTCACTATAGTCAATCTTATTATCAGAATCTTCATTAAAAAGTTTAGCAAAATATCTCATCCATCTTTGTTGAATATCATCTTCTAAGAAAAGTATTTTTTGATCTTCATCTTTAATACACTTCACTTGAACTAAATCCTTACTACTCCTATCTCTTTGTTTGGCTAACTTATACATATATCTTTCTCCCTCTTTAGTATCTAATCTATTATATAAATCACTAAAAAGCTAATGTCTTTGCATCGCATATTGCTTTCTTAGCATCCTTACGAGCCACTTTATATATTTCCCAATTATCAGAATTTTTAAAATTAAACCAATTTTTTATAACAAAGCTTCTTATTATTAATTTTTTCTTGCACATTAGGATTCCACCACCAACTATTTTTACTATTGGGAGCTTTTTTCCCTTTGATACTCCCAAGGACATCTTTTGCAATATTCTTAATATCACTAGCCACTTTTTCCCACATAATATTAGCATCCTCATGCACAGACAAAATCTTAAGATCTAAAATCTTATTTCCAAAAATATTTTTGTTAATATTCTTTAAAAGCCCCCATTTAATCCTAGAAAATTGTTTTACTTTATTTTTTATTTTATGCCCCTTTATCTTAAAGTCCAAAACTAATAATCGATGTTGGGTACATAAATTTTCACTCGGAATAACTTTACAATCTTTGCAATCTAAACGATTTGATTTTCTAATAAGAAAATAGTCAATCTGGGTTGTATTATATCCATTTTTATAAGTGATGAGATGCTCATTCCTTTTCTTAAATAAAGTATTAGCAATTAAAAAATCATAAGCTAAACAAAAATCCAATATGGTCTTGCCACCTTCTATACTTAAAGAGCAACAAGCAAATAAAAATCATGAAAATTTCAGATTGCATAATAAAAAAGCTTTAAAGTTCTGCATAAACCAAATACAAAGTATTGCTTTAAAAAAAGGTATTATATGCCATATAATACTTTTTTTTCTGCTAAATGTAAAAAGGAAAGCAAACAGAAGGGGGGGAGGGGGGCATAAGAACAAGTGAAGAAGCCATGTCCAATAAATATTCTATCTAAAGCATAGCATCATAAAATTTCTACTATAGCAAGATTTTAAATAATAACTTCATATCAATCATTACAGTTTTCATGCTCAAGAATCATCGAGAGTCATGAACAACAAACTCATTATGTACAGATGCTATAAAACAGATGTTAATCATAAATGAAATCACCTCATTAACAACAGCATAAGGTGGCATCCCTAGCTTGATGATCTCAAAGAAACCAATGCGAAGAATCTATAATTAGAAGAAAGTGTTGTTTAATCAATAAAATTTGACAAGAATATGATCACTTAAAGTGTAAATCACTGTTTTGAAAACTGGACCGGACCGGCCGGTTCAACAGGTTCAACCGTGAACCGGTCCAGTGGCCGGTCCGATCCAGCTTCAGAACTAGCTCTGCAAAGAACCAGATCAAACCAGATTGAACCGACGGTTCAACCGGTGAACCATTGAGCCGGTCCGGGTTGGAAAGAACCGGCCAGTTTATAAATTTTTTTTTTTTAATTAAAATTTTAAATATATATTTTAGTTTATTAAAATTTTTTAAACTTTTTTAAAATATTATTATTAAAAATAATGATTAATTTCATCATAACACATGCAAGATATCTTAAATATCTCACATAATTTGTTTTGCAAAAAGAGTGTAGTTCTCACTTTATAAAGGGTTCAAGGAAGGATTTTCAAACTCCCCCTATGATGTGGGACTAAAAAAATTGCATACTTACATGAATAGTTTAAAATGTGAATTTGGGCTTATTTGGGCTAGTTGGACTTCAAATTTTTTCTTAGTTGGGCTTCAAATTTTTGCTTAGTTGGGCTACAAATTTGGATGATATGTATTATAAATTTGCTATAATATATATTATAATAATTATGTTATAAAATATTAATATTATAAATTTTTTTATATTATATTAAATATTATTCTCTTAAAAATATTTATATATATTATTTTTAAATGATATTTATATTTATAATTTTGTATTATATTATATATATATATATATTTTTAAATTTATAAATATTATTAAATGGTCATATATTCAATTATTTATATTATATTAATGATCATAAATTTTTATATTATAAAATTTATATATTATATTAAGTATTATTCTTATAAATATATTAATATTAAATGATATTTATATGTATAAAAAATTTATAAATATTATTAAATGCTCATATAATTATATTATCTGATTTTTTATTTTATTAAATTTTAATGATATATTTATTTATTACGTCATCCGGTTCGACCCCGGTTCGACCGGTCAAACCGGTCGAACCGTGAACCTCTCCCTCTTCCGGTTCGTTGTCCAGTCCGGTTTTCACAACCTTGGTGTAAATACAGATAAATGGTTTTTCATTTAGAGTTTCCCAACATTCGGGCTAAATAGGATGTCGAGCTTCACCTGTAGCAGGAGTGGTTCCATGTCTCTAAATGTCTTCTCCCCATTACAAAGAGACATGATAAGATGATCAAGATATCTTCTCCACCTAACAGCACCTCCAACAACATCTGAAACCTAAGAGGATAAAATGCGCAAATTTCATAGAATGAATGGCAAGTTAATTAGGGAGAAAAGAAGGGGCAAAAAAAAAGCAATATATATGCGGACAATACCACAAGCACAATAAATATAGTCAATTAACAAACTGTGATACTGACAAACTTTAAGGCGCAAAAAGTTTATAATAACACTATTAAGACAACTGTAGAATGTGCAACAAATTTTGAACAACAATGCAATGTGTTAGTCAGTTAACAAGTAAACAAATATTCTTGAGGCACATTGGTTGCTTGAAAAGATAAAACATGTTTTGATTATTTCATCTTTCACTCATTTCGTGCAAAAATGAAATCATCCTGGCTGAGAAACTTGTGTTTGTAGTGTTTATAAACAAATAAACAATAATGATTTCTAACCACATAATCTACTAAATCAATTTTTTTTTTTTTCCATACATGATTTATAACTTCAACAAACTGAATGGTCACTAATAATGAAATGTCTTATTCAACTTCGCAAATTTGACCCAAATCGTTAAGATGGTTATGCACATCTCATTAACACATGGATCTATGATAAATCAATGATCAACTTATAAACGGGTTGCGCTTCACCATTCAGCATTAATTCAGCATGGCTTAAGTATTTTCATCTATTTCTTTGATCAATAGAAACTTTTTTAATTACAACAGACATTCAGCTAAATGCTTCTAATTAAATACATTACCTTTGTCATGTTCAGGCTACAATGTCATGATCTGACATAATGTGATATTAATGTTATTTCACTTTAAATTGTGGCACCACAAGTAGAAGAAGATAAACAGCCCTCAAGGTTTCTTTATTTTGAGCTTCATGCGATATTGAAACCTAAGAGGATCAAAAAATTTCATTCGTGATTAAAGAACATGGAATCATGGATTACCCTACAATTGTAAAGCTGCCTTATACAAGTTGCAATACTTAAAAAATGATTTTTTTTTTGCAAGAAGTGCTGGTTTTCTAAGCCCTACAAGAAAATCAAGTTCTAGATTTCAATCCCATATTTAGATTCAAGTAATCATAAAATGTGGTTATTCCATTATAAGAAAAAAACCAAAACATTTTGACAGAATGTAATAAGAATCGGTTCATATTTCTTTTGCCATAAATGAGACTGGTACTACCATCACTTCCATACAGATAAAATAGGGATAAAAAAAACTCTCACAAGTTATCACAAGCAGATAATGCATAACCCTCCCCTGTGATTTTCATAAGAATAGCAGGAAGCAAAGAGGCTAGAACCAGAAGAATTTAAGTACCAATCTAACATCCCTATCCTCCAACTCCCGGGTCCGAAAACCAAGTGTCCTCTCAACATAATCCATCTCATTCTTCAGAGCTTTCCGACCCTTATCACTCAATAGATCAGCAAACGCCCCGCCCTGTTCGATTCTCAACAATCTCACTGCAGAAACTGCCACCCATCGAAAAAGGCAAACCTAATAACTCAACAGAACTATTACAAATGATAATATACGAAAGAAAAAAAAAAAAAACAGTTTTACCTGCTCTATGAGGAGAAACCTCGGTGTTCACTTTATGGGTCCTCTTCCTTGAACTTGGAGGCACGCAAACTGGGCTCCCATCTGTGAAACATGAACAGAACTATAATTTCAACGATTGTGCGCCCAAAGAAGCAAGGGCTTAGGTCTGCACCTGATGTGTTTGGCGAAGTTCCAGAGTGAAGCTTAGGCGTTCTGTCGGTGCTCGAGGAAGCCCCCGCCATGCAATCGAAAGCACGGGGACCGAAGATTCTACCCGAGCGTGTATAGTGATTGGGATTTGGGAAACAATATGAAGAAACGTAATACAAGGAGACGGTTCCCTCCATTTTCCTCTGCAAGTCTGCTCTCCCCGCTGCTTGTGAAGGATAAGCGTTTTCACTATGCCTCTTCTCGCGATTTATTTATTTAGATTAGTAAATAAATTAGAACATATATATTTTTCGTTTGACATATAAATGAACTTTGGGGTCATGGTTACATTGAAACTCATAGGCATTGTTGTCCTTAGTGGCCTTGGGAACTCATAGATTTTGCTAGCCTTGAAACACATATGCTTCATTATATATAATCATCCATGAAATCATGAGTTGAGCTAGCCTTGAATGCATAGGTTTTGTTATTACAATTCTGACATTTAATTCATAGATTAATCATAATACTCCATGAAACTCATATATTGAACTTTAATTTACCTTGAAATCTATTTGCTTGACTTGTATATGGACATCCAATTTATTGCTTAGGGTCCATGGTCGATCAATGGTAACACGTGTGGTGTGCTATGTAATACTCACTGAAACAGTGTTCAGTTGCACATGTTATGACCTGATCCAGTAAGCCATTTTCTTAAGAAAATTCATTAATGCCCAAAAATTATAATAAATTGCATAACATATGATGAAGTAACAAAGATTTTACAATGAGAATCCATGTCAACTATCTCTTAAATGAAGTTAAATAGCTGTTATAATTTTGGTCTAAGTAAGAAGCTATTTAAATCAGGCAAAATGGCAGCTATAACCAAGAAAGATTAGTCACACTAAAAGAAAAGGTGATTGTGTGTTTCAAACATTTGATAACATAAAAAAACAATTATGAGGGATATTAATATTGCATTTAAAAAGAGAACCTGCCATTTTTAATCCCTCTAAAGCAGTGATCTAAGCAAAAGAAGAAAACCTTAGTGCATATCCTTTAAGCCAAATGAATCTATGCTAGTCCACCATCGGGAAATCACTAAAATAATTTGAGATAAACATCTTAAATGACGATTTATCATATCCATGCCAGGAAATTATAGAGTATGTGTTATCAACAATATTAGTATCAATAATAACAAGTTTAACATTCTCTTGATAATCGATAGGAATTGACCAAGTGTTATGCATCATAAAAGAGCTTAATAACCATAGCCACAATTAGAGCCACATCCCATGAAATCACTTAATACTTTGCAATCACACCAAGGGTCCCAGAAAACTGAAGGGTTGTTGCTATGGGTGACTTTGAGAGAAATAAAGCTTTTAATATGAGAATCAGTGGAATATAACAGCTTCTAGAAAGAAGAGGTTTAAGATGAAGGGGAGGTAGGCTTTCAAAGTGAGCAAAATTTTGCCCTATACCAAGTAACCAACTCGTTGTGCCTATTGTATATGCATCACATCAGAGAGCATAAGAAGGCATGGCAAAGAGATTGGATAGCAGGTATACTGAATCCTCTAAGAGTTCTAAGTTTAGTTGTTTTATTCCAAGAAATGATGTAGAGCTTTTTTACATTGATGCTAACATGGAATAGGAATCTTGAACATATCTTATTGATGAATTTACAACAAAATTTGGGTATGATTGAACCTCAAATCCAATATGCAAGGGTATTTAAGATAGTTAACCAAAGAAATTGGATTTTGCCAACAAAATAAAGAACTCTAGCCTCCAAACCATCAAATAGAACAGTGATAAAGTTCAGGATGAGTTGAAAATCATATAGAAGAAGTCTTTTTGGGGATATAGGAACGCCAAAATACTTTAGAGAATTATCAACTTGAGTAAAGAATATTACAAATGCTAGAGGTAGCATTGGTGTCTTTAGAGTGGAGAATGTCACTTTTATCACATTTTATATAAAGACCATAGGAGGTAGTAAGAGTTTCTAAAATGCTTTTAATGAGAATGGGCATTATGAGAGAAAGCCTTACAAAAAATAAGTAAGGCATCCACATACACAAGATGGGTATAAATTTTCTCAGTAACAGTGATACCATTAAAGGGGTATTCATTAAAGGTGTTTTCTTCCAACAAATTAGAAAGTTCATCCATTATGATGCAGAAGAGGTAGGGGGGCAATAAATGACCCTGCCTCAAACCTGTGGTAGAACCAAAGTAAGCTTCAAGTGCACCATTGATATAAATTGAGAAATTGACATTTTCAATACAAACTTTAATCCAAGAAACAAAGAGCCGAGGAAAACCTTTTTGCTCCAATCTACACAACAAAAATTCCATGGAAGCAGTGTCAAATGCCTTTTGGATATCAAATTTGGCACAAAAAATTCCTTCTAGCCGTCAAATTGAATTCCCCCATAAATTCTGAAGCAAGCAAGATATTGTTGGTTGAAATCCTCTTATGTATGAATTCAGATTGGCTTGAATGTGTAATGAAAGTCATTATGTACTTCAATATATTAACTAAAATATTAGCTATAATTTTATAAAAAAAATATTACATAGGGATATAGGTCTAAAGTCTTTAATATAGCTGTCATGAGGTTGTTAAGGGATTACAACAATAATAATAGCTTTAGTTCTCTTGGGCATATGGCAGTGAAAAAGAAACATTTAAAAGCCTACAAATATGTTGTCCAATAATATCCCAAGCATCATATAGAATTCAAATGTCAAGCTATTACGACCTTGAGACGAGGAAGGGGCTAGAGAAGATAACACATTTTATTTTCTCATAGTTACAGGGGCAACCATGGAAGGAGTAAGGTGGGGAGTTAGTATTACTAACGGGGATGGAGGAGATCGATGTAATAGTGGTTATGTTGGCATTGAATAATTTTTGGGACTGCTGGATGATGAAGTTGGATATATCATGGGTGGCAGAGAAATGGCCTGTAATAATCGAACTTTGTTTGATTTGTTTATATTATTTCTAATTTTAGCATATAAAAACTTTTAAGCTATTTTTTTCATTAGATAATCATCTAGTGCTAGATCTTTGAGACAGCCAAGAACCTCAAGAAGAATAGCTATAAGTAATATTAAAACTAGGCTTCATTTGGGGCGACTTTTTTACTATTTCTTAAAATAAATTTTTAATTAAAAAAACTGTTTTAAGAATTAACAAAAAAATTATCCCTAACGAAATTCTAATCTCCTTCGAGCTAATATTTAATGAAGGGTCAACCAAATATGATTATTATTATTATTTAGTTTAATCCAGCACACCTCCATAACCAGGCTTCCCCGCGGTCTCTCGATGCTGCTGCTTACTTCCCCCCCTCGTATTTCTTACACCTGAAGGCATCACGCGCTTCTTCGATTTTCTTCCTCAACTAATCAATTGATCGAGTGTTCCGGGTCACGCAGCCCGGTGACTTAAGTCCTGCGACAGTGGTGGTGCGGCTGTTGAAAAGAAAGAACATCGGTCTAAAGCTTGGGTTGATTTGGATGCTCGATTTTGCCGTTCTAACGCATAGATCTTGGATCGACATCCACAGGAAGGATTTGTGCAGGAATTGATCTGATTGTCTTTACAACTTCGTATTTGTGTATGCACGGTTTCTCGATAGATCTGTGTTATTTTTCGTGGATCCGGCAACTAGGGTTTCGGAGATGTACGCCAGATCCGGGCAATCTTCTTACCGTGATCGGACGCAGGAGTTTCTTAATGTAGCTGAGAGGTTAAGGAAGTCGCTTTCGTCTGCCTCAAATGCGCAGAGTAGTAATGTTGGGTCAAAAGTGGAGGACCCGAAGTTGGCAATCTCCATCCAGTCGGAATTTAGCAAGAGAGCTTCAAAGATTGGGCTCGGGATTCATCAGACTTCGCAGAAGCTTGCTAAACTTGCAAAATGTAAGACCTGTGCTTATAATTTCTTAGTCTTTGGCTGCTAATTCTCTTAGGAAGATGAGTTCTTATGAAGGGACTATTTTGTCTCCTGATATGCTGAGGCAATATTCTGCATTGCTGTTATATGAACTCAAGTATTAACTGCTTGTTAAATACGGTCTTTGAGTAATTTAAATGATGGCAGTTTAGTTATTTGGAATTGATTTTTTTTTCCTGTTTTTTTTTTTTTTTGTTTTTGCATTGGTATTATAACTATCTGATACTGAATTCTGCGTGGGAAAAAAATTATTGTGAATATAGAACCATGCATTCTTGCTACTAATTATCTAAAAACATGAGAATTCATCAAAGCATGAATGGGAAAATTGCAGACAATCACATGTAAAAAAAGGAAGGGGCAGAAGTTATACAAGGCATTTCTTCATTATCCTCTTCTTCTTCCTCCTAAACATAATCATTAACCTTACCAAAATTGTTCGGTGTCTCTTTTATGAATCCTTTTGTATTCATTTCTCTTATGTTTTTCAACTCTAGCATGCACAAATCTCCTGATATTCTGCACTTGGTTGTGACATCGTGAAAATTTTGTGAGAAAGTTTTGAATACCTAACATTTTACCAATTAGCACTACTTTCATGGAAAATTGATTCACCTTTGTTACAACCGAGTATCTTATTGATAGAGGAATTGACATTAGCATGTGCAATGAAATTATCAAATAAAAATAAATAAAATAAACAAAAGAAAAACTATCAAAATAGTGAATTTCTAAGTTGTTAATGTTAATACCTCAAAACATTAGGTTATCAAATCCTCAGGTCAACAAAACTAGTGATTTTGCAACACCTTAATTTAGCCAATTGGAACCAATGAAGTAAAAAAAAAAATAGTCATAGAATTTATTCGCGTCGAATAAGGCTAAAAGACATGATAAGTGTAAATAATGTGTTATATTTTCAGTGAAAATATATTGTTTTAGTTGTATTGTGCAAGAAAAATATATAAAAGGCATAAAATTATAAGTTTCATATAGGTCCACGACATGAGAACAAACAACACCATCAAGAATATAATCAGAGCGCCAGAACATCGACATGGCAGCGCCAACTTCTCTATCAGATAGCGCCGTGATGCAACAACTGTAACTTCCAAGGACACGATCTGTCAGCAAAACGACGCGACTGTTGACTAAGTAATTGATCCAAGTTAGCAAGCGCCGCGATGGAACTAGAAAATCAACTCAACGACATTAATTCAATTGTTGGGAACAACGGTGCCAATATTTCAAGCGCCACAGCGCCATATGACTACTTTGTGTTTTTCTATAAATAGTCACTGTGTTATGTTTGTTAGAAAGTTCAGTCACTTAGATATTTTTAGTATAATTCAGAGTGCTTCTCTAAAATTTTCTTAGGATGACAACTAAAGAAATTTAGAGAAGTACTTGATAGCATCATTTAAAGTGTTTGACTTATATATGTTGAAGCAAATCTGCAAGTAAAAAGGAGTGTAGAGGAGATTTATTGAACCAATCAGATGAATATCTATCTCTTGTATTTTTTTCTATCATGCTATTAATAAAAATGAGTTTGCTTCAATTCTACTCTATTTATGGCTCAATTCTCTTGTTTTGAATTGATGATATAAGTACCATATGTAGTACTAATAAATTCTTTTATTCATTAAACGATTAAAAATATATTTTAATATTACCAGATCTTTATTTAATGCACACAATGACATATATGTAGTTAAAATTAGGTGTAATGTGGGGCCTCGACGGAGGGAAGCAAGCATAACCAGGTATATTGAATTAGTATGCATAATGCTTAGGCATAGGGTATGAAATTACTAAATTATTATGAAGATATAAATGTAGGAAGTCTGTAGACATCCTTTGTTCCTACAAATTCAATATAGATCTAGGAATGCATATGCTCTGAATAGCATCACAATTAAAAGTGATTCATTAGGAAATATATTGTTTGCATTCATCAATTCAAAATATTATATCCATATAGTGTATTCATTATCTTTATCTAATTTTAATTTAACTGATTGAATATCCACAACATATATTTTTATTGGGTAGAATAATTCTTATAATTTTAGTAAATAATACTAGTGTTTGAAAGTGAGCATATCTTTCTCGTGAGATCGATATTCTACTCTATCACTATATTACTTGATTCAGCACATATACTTGCTTATATTAAGTGATATTTTTATAATTTTTTCATATCAAAGAAAACCTAAGCATTGTTAGAGATTGATAGAGCCCTAAATCTTTTCACAATTTTATAGGTTACTGCACATCCCTCGTTGTTTTATGGGATTTACAAGCTATATATGGTTTACCTATCTTGGGGGATCCTTATGAAGAATGTATTCATCTAAATCTAAATTATGATCTTTTTAGTCGTTAACAGGTTGGTCAACAAAGGAGAAGGTGGTCTTCATCAAACTTTGACTCATTATCATCATCTTTATTTATAGCAGAATACAAATCACATTCCCCATAGAACTATTTTTTTTAAATGTTTAGGTTGAGAGCTTTTTAGGCCGAAAGGCACATGTTGCTCACTTTGCTCGACTTCATGATTCTTTTGGTAATGGATTTCATTTTACTGATAAGTTCATAGAAGAAATGCTTCAGCCTACATTAGCAAAGGGCGTATACTCCATTTTGGCTAGGGGTGCACTGAGGAGATGTTCTTTGTGGCTTTGATGGCCACATGGTTATGTTACTTTGTTTTTCCTGGTCAAGATAAATTTTTTCGTCTCAGAACTCTTTTGATGGCTAGTTTGATTGCACGTGGAAAGAGGATTTTTTGGGTCGTGCAATATTTGCACAGATATATCGTGGATTTAAGTGAATTAGTATCATGTATGGTTCACATCAATATAATGTGGAGGTCCCTTGGCATTATATTCATGGAGAGATCCATTTTCATATTGCTGGTGTTTTTAGTTGTCCCGAGTTACCTAGCTATTTTACATACAAACGTTTCTCTCTTATGATGCAACTTACCAGGGCTACGTCTGTTACAGATCAAAACTATATTTGGATGTTCTTGTTTTCTCATTCTCACATGATTAATTGTTTTAAACTTATCCACATATCACCCATTGGGCATCTATTGCTTCAGAGCTTGGGTATAAGGTTTTTTTATTCTAACATTCGAGGAGGTTGACCTTTATTTTCTAGATATGTTTATCAACCTATTGTAGAATATTTTGTTAGCATGAAACTGGGTTTACTATGTTATTGTCGTCATGATTCTGTGATCTTGGAAGGATACATTCCTAAGAGGGCAGCTCGCCTGTTTGTGTTTACTTTAGCAACTCCCTTAGACGAGCTACCAATAATTCTTGGAGTGGTTGATTTTCGTCGCTTGGATTCTCTTCCATTGCCAACTCTCATTGAGACGGCTTCTATGACTTGGGTTTTTCTTCTTCGTTTCGGTACAGGTGCCTATTTTTTATATTGCGCCTATGGATGTTCAAACTGGTATTGGACATTTACGGTTGTCCTGGGTTCATCAAACGTTCTCGACTTTTTTTGAATTGGGGATTCAAACATATAGCATGAGAGTTAGAGCATCGAAACGGCCGAGACAATAATCATCATTGTTGAAGAATTTAAATAACAAAAAAAAAGGAAAAAAAGAGTGAGAGAGAGAACTCACCATTCATTTTTTTTAAATACCAACTTTTTATCCTTTGAAAAATGACTCTGGTAGATATATATAATAAAATATAAATATTTATTTTCAAAACTTTTTAATAGATTTCATAAATTAAGCTTATTTAAATTAAATTAATTAATTATAGATTGACATTATCACTTAGCATGATGCGCATGAGCTCACATCTCATGGTTGTTTTGCTCTCGTAACTCTATCTTGCTCGATTTTATTGGCACGAGACAACTCCATGACGCATTGGACATTTTTTTTTCACACAAGCACGATCTGCGAGCTCCCTCTCTTTCTTGATTCTAACGCACGTGAAATGACCCCCCTTCCGTGCTCCCTCCGTTTGATTTCGACCCATGTGAAGCCCCCTCAGTGCTCCCCCATTCAATTTTACCTTACACAAAGCCCCCCTTTGCACCTTACCCTGCTCGATTCCAACGTACGTGAACCCCCCCCCCCCCCCCCCTCTCGCAGGAGCCCCCTTTCTCTTTTCACAAGCAAAATAGCCATCGCTTGCGCCCTCTCTCGCTCGATCTCCATGCACGCGAGGTCCCAACAAGCTCCCTCTCGATCAATCTCTACGCACACAAAGCCCAACCTTCGCGTGACTCTGCCCCAGACGCTCGACCGACCTCGACTACACGCTGTAATTGTTCACCCGAGTAAGAGAATGGAAAGGATTTTAATTTTCTGAACTTGAAGGGTGTGAGGGTAATCAGGAGTTTGGAGATTGAAACTACATCAAATTAATCATCTTTCCTCTTTAAAAAAATATAAATATAAAAGAAGAGAAATTAAAATAAAAAAAAATGATGCTATCAAATATTTCTGTAATTTTATTTTTATTTGAACAATAGTATATTTTATGTTCTTTTCTTTTTTTTAGCTATCTAATGATGGGAAAGCATCCAATGAACATGGTAGGTTGTGCAAAGGGCTTGGTAGACCTTTGGTTTGCTGGCTCGATTGGTCCTTTGGCTGCTGCTGGTTCACGGATTAGTTGTTTGGAGCCTTTGGTGATAAATGGAGAAAGTTGGGGTTGAGCTCATTCCCTTAGTTGTTTGAGCTGAAATTTAGTTGGTCATTAATGTTCAAAAGGTGGCTCATTATGAAGGATTCAATTTTGGGGTGGACTTGTCCCTTCTCCTTCCCCTTTCTTCTTATCTCTTGGGAACCCGTGGCTTGTTTTAAATGATGGCTGAATTCTGTGACTTGAATTCATGTGGGGTTGCTGTTTCCGAGCATTGTCTCCTTGGTTCCTTCATCGGCTGCTGGTTTTTTCGAGCCTGGGGAAGTTTCCCGTGGCTTTGGCGCCTTGGTTCCGTGCAGCCTCCTTGATTCCTGTGGTTGCTCCTTCGGTTTCTTAAGCTGGGCTGTTTTTCGTGAAAAGCAAATGGGAAATTCCATAAACTTGGTGCTTGGGTTATTGCGGAAAATTAATGTATGTGACTAATGGTATTCTCCTATCTTGCCTATAAATATGAGAAGTTGTTGTGAAGGAAGGGAGTTGATTATTTGAGCATATTTGCTATTAACCTGCGGGTTATTGGAAAAGCTTGTGAGCTTGTTCTAGGGGTGCAAACGAGTCGAGTCGAGCTCGAGTCAAGAGGTGTTCGAGCTCGACTCGTCAGTCTATTATCGAGCTCGAACTCGAGTCGAGCTCGAGCTCGACTCGCGAAATATAAACGAGCTATCAAGCCGTTCGTCGAGCTAATCGGTTTCAATTTCCCGCCCTCCATACGCGTTTTCCCGCCCGGTTTCTCGGTGAGTGAGCCAGTGCACGCGTACAGTGCAGACTGCGACGCCTCGTTGCACGCGGTGTTCTTTTTTCCGATGGATAAAAACAGATGGCAAGCTTTTTTATTATCTCTTTTGTAAACCTGTGACACTTGACTTCTTTTAGAAATATTTTTTAACTAGAGCAATTAATGCTCTGCTGCAACTTCTATTAAAAGATTCAAATCAAACGCCTTGGAAACAGTTTTTTAATAAACTAATACAACAATGTATTTTTTAAAAGATTTAAAATTAATAAAATAATAATTACTTAATTTTTTTAAATATTAATATTTATTCGAGCCGGCTCACGAGCTACCGAGCCGAGCCTCATGAAGCTCGAACTCGAGCTCGTTTAGTAAACGAGCTCGAGCTTGAGCTCGAGCTCGACTCGTGAGCTCGATAAGCTCGGCTCGCGAGCCGGCTCGGCTCACTTACACCCCTAGCTTGTTCCATTCTTCTTTCTCATCCCCTCTGGAAATCTTGCGAGCTCTTTCCTACCTTTCGTCTTGGCTTCTAACATCTTTCGTCTCTCCGCAAGTTCCACTCCATCTGTATCCTTCTTCTTGAGCTTTGGTGGTGATTGTTGGTTGATTTGGAAGCATTTGTTGGAAGAATTGGACGATCTTGCAGTGGTGGGCCATTGGTTTGCTAGTCCTATGCACTTTTCTTATTTAACCTACAATTCGATGCATGTGAGGAACCCGCTCTGACGGTTGTCTGAGGATAGCGTTGTTTTTTTCTTTCTTTATTTCTTTAAAAATCCCTTAGAGTTTTCTTGTTGGATTTTGAACGTTTTAGTTGATTGCTAGTTTTAATAGAATTTGGTTTCATTTCTATCCATTGTTCTCTTTGTGTCGGTTTTCTTGCTTTTGTGTATGCATCAAAAAAGCAGGAGAGACACTAAGTGTGTGTGCGTGCATACGCCGTGTGGGTGTAAGCCCCAATCTAATTAAATTTGGGAATTCTAATGGATGTGATCCCAACCCAATTTAAATCATGAAATTCTAATGAATATAAGTCTGAAACTTAAATTACATTCAAGCCATCTTTTATGCTGACAAGCTCACTAAATTAATTAAACTCTAAAATTGTATCAAGCTAAAATCTACACTCAATCACCTCGGTCTACTCGTGATGTCTGAGAGGAGGCAACCTATGGCTACTAATCAAATTCCACGGATGTTATGACTTATAGGTTCATAGGTTGTTAATGTTTTTAGACTGAGATCATTGGTATTCTTAGGATAATGGAACCATAGGATCTTGATCATGTTTACCTTCATCTCAAACAAACATCTCTCATTTATTCAAATAAATCTCAAGTCACTAATTTTGAAATTAAAATTATATCAGAGTAACTCATTCTTAATCGAGAGTGCTCTCTCATGAGTGGGATGAGTAATTAATTTTGAGGGTTTGCACTCGTAGGAAGTTGAGGTCCCAAATCTAATATAGTTAATAAACATTATTTTTCCTCATAAAGAATGGAATCCTAGCTTAGAAGACGTTCGTGCATCATTTTTCTTGAGCGAACATGCATGTATTATTCAAATGTTGTATTACTGTAGCACCTTGAATGCCTTATATGATTTGATGTTGAATTTTGGCTAATAGGGAAGTATGATTCTATGTGAAATCTAATTTTAAAATTAAATTACGTCTTTGGATTAATTGAAATCTAAATTAAGCTAATCCTTTGTCAATCTTATTTATTAATCTAGGATATAAGGAGCCTATAAATAGTTGTTTGAGGCTGATAATTGAAAACGTCCAATTTTTTTTTCTTTTTGCTTTAAATCCTTGATAAGGTCAACTTGGACGTGTGATTTCTTTGAGCGTGGTACAATTACAGTAGTTTTATTCTGAGGAAGACTTCTCCTTGTACTGTGCGAAACCTATTTTTTCTCTACTATGATAATTTTTTTTCTTTGCCTATCTCTTCTGTGTACTTTATTTTTGTTTTTCTTAGAATTCATGACTTCGATAAAAAAATTGGTATGATAGAAATCTAATTTTGCAAAAATTAATTAGTTTGCTCACTAATTTTTTGTTTTTTCAAATTCTTCTGAAAATCTTAGATATTTTAGATAATTTTATTTTCAATTGAGTTTGAAGATTATTATTGCATGCTTTCATTTAAAGAAAATGAGTTGTATTAATTAATAACTTATAATCTACAAATTCTTTATTTTACTTTGCATGAAAATGTATCATGCAATATGCATCTAGTTGCATCAGAAATTGATGCAGGACTACTTAGATGCAATGTTATGAATTTCACTTAGGCCTTGCACAACTCGTTGATTAGAATAAGTTCGGATTAAAATTACTAGCAATTATCCACGGTGAATTAAACAAAGAGGAAGTTAATATTGCATAGGCTAAATTACATGCGCCAAATTTTGAACATTCAAGAATAATTAAGAAAATAATAACAACACAGAATAGTAGCTTCCAACGTAATCCCTAATCTAACAATGAGATCTAGGATGCACAGAAAGCTCACTCAATTCCTATGATTTACTAAGCTTTGGCGAGAGCAATTGGAGGCGGCTTTCATGATTAATCTAGCCAATCGAGAATTTGGATTTAGAAGGATTTGAATGTAAGTGTTAAGGATAACCTGTGCTAGGGAATCGTGGCGATTCTCTAGTCGTGCCTTCGTTGTACTTGTCCATAGCTCCCGGCATTCATTGATACTTGGAAATAAATCTCTGTGGTCCAAAGGATAACTCTCAAGTAGCGGCAATGCGTGAACTCCAAGCTTCCTTCCCAAATCTGAAATTGTCTTCTCCAAAAATCTGAAATAATTTCTGGATTGGTCTCAGAAAACTGAGAAAATTCTCAGTTTTGTTGAAGAGGAAAGAAGAACTTAAAATGTTGAGAGGTAAGGAATTAATCCATCGGGAGAGCTACAGGTGGTAAGGGGATTTGAGAGGGAGAGGAGGCTCGGGAGAGGGACGGCGGGCTGATGGAGGAGCGGGACTTGAATTCCCTAAGCTGATTAATTGATTTGGGAAATAAATGTAGACAGGATGGGATTGAGGAAATTCAGCCGAGAGGGAATTGTGGATTTAGAATTATTTCCTAAGAGAGGTGTTGGATTTAGGAAATAAATTAAAAGGGGATTAATGGGGGAGGGTAAAGAGGGGCCGGCGGCATGTATGAGCAGGGAGAGTAAATTGTGGGAGCAATTAAGTATTCCAAATTTAGGTTTTAGAATTAGGAAATAATTAATTTAAATCCTATTGAATTTAAAATTCAAAATTAGATCTAAATCAAATATTTTCCTAAAATAGAAGAGCTAATTAAGGAAATAATTTTGAATTCAAATTTGAATGACTTTGAATTTCAAATTAATTCCAATCAACTCCAACCCAATTAGGAAACAAAATAAAGAGGCAAGGGGTTGAGGGGGGGGGGGGGGGGGGGGCGGCGGCAAGGGGTTGGGGATTCTTGGGCCGTGGGGATTGGAAGGGGAGGGGGGATCGGGTGAGGAAGTTCGGCGAGGGGAAGATGACAAAGATAAAGAAGAAAACCACGAACCCGGCCGTCTCCAAGGTTGGTGGGTGATACGCCAAACTCTTCCTCTCCTAGGAAGCTCTCTCCGTTAGAATTCTCAGACACACAACTCTCATGCAAGAAAGAATTTTCATAAGTAATCATTCATTAACCATAATAGAATAAAATGGGGCTTTAAATAGCCTCCTACAACATGACTCGAAACAAAAGACACAAACGCCCTTTGGGCTTACATACGATAACTCCCATAAGAGGGGTACAACGGGAAAGAAAACACATAAGCAACTAAATAAAATAAAACAAAATACAACGACTCATAAATATAAAGACTCGATCGTGGCCGTAGATCGACGGCCGCGTCTCTGATAAACTCTCCATGATGATCTGATGTCCCCATCAGAAATCCCTAACCTTGAGTTGTCATACATTAATATCTTTGTATCTTTTGCATTGTAGATTAGCTATACTAGTCCAAGCACCCCTACACACAGCCAGAACCACCCTTCTCCACCCCGATACAAATAGGCACAGCCCCTCGCCAAGCATCACTTGGATAGCTTAGAAGATCCAGCATTTCCACTGTACCTTCTTAATACCTACTTGATAAAAACCTAGTGCAACAATCCATGCAACTCCTACTGATGGGCTTGAAATGAATGCATCCTATCCTCTTTGCACACTCCCTCTTTCCAAGTTAGATAATGCATTGCATACGCAATAATCTCTCTCTTGGTACATTTTAAAATTCAAATTCATAAATAAACTCTTTATATATCCAGATTGCATTAATTGGATGACAGACAATGTATATTGCTTAATTATAGCTCCTTATTCATTGTAAAAATAATGTTATAATAATGTGGACAACGTAGAATTCAAATGACACAATATCCACTCCAACTACATTTTAAAAGTATAATAAATAAATAAATAAATAAATATATGAAATCCTATCTATCTTGATCTTTATTAATTGGAGGGCAAATAACACACTGCATAATTATTAATCCCTTAATCATTTTAAAAATGATGTTATGATGAGTACAGCTAAAAATTCCTGTAGCACATATTTTTTGACTTTCTTGTTTTCTTGCATTGAGAATTCAATAGCCTGATTTTTTTGAGGTATAAACATCAACAGTTTGAAGATTCATTATGTTGGTATCATTTATTTTTGTTTCTTATTTTCTATTTATCTGCAATTATGTTGTGTAACATGAGTTAATTTAATTGTTTTGGTCTCATTTACATCAATTTCAAGCTATTTTTTGCTTTTAAATCAATTTCATGCGCTTCTTTATTCATCCCATAACAAACGTTGAACATTCATATTCTATGTCCTTTCCCCTCATGAAGCAAAACCAATGAAGTACATAATCTCTATGTTGCTTCTCTCTCTCCACACATCTAGCCCTCAATCGTTAAGTATCCAAAAAAAAAAAGGGGGAAAAACCTAATTCTTAGAAATGAAAATCTATTTTCTCAACAAACCACCCAAGATGTGGGGTTTTGATTTAAAATTCATATTCCCCCCTTAAAATTTGAATGTAAGTATAATATCGTATTTAACTCAAATTCTTAACCAATTTTCAGAATCCATCCACTAAATTAGTTCATGTAATCTAAATCAAATTCAGATTTTGTTCCTTGAGGTGTCTTTCTTCACTCTCTAAGCGATCTCTCTCCTAATCAAGGCCTTTTACATGATAAGAAATTATTAAAAAAAAAGTGAAAGAAGATGAAATATATGGAGGGCTTCTACTTCAACTACAAAGATTTCTTGAGATACCAACCAGACGTCTTCCTAAAGATACGGTATCAGGATACAAGTTTGATCATTCTCTGTGATGAGGTCTCATTGCTATTATAAATTGAGTGCTTTTGTTTATTGATTGGCAAATCCAATGTCATGTATATTTCCTTATTTTAAAAAATGCACATTATAATTAACTTAATATTAACTTGTATGTATGTGTGTGTTAATGGGGAACTTTGTTTTCCTGAGCTCCCAAATTGTGTGTATTTTTATGTATGAACTATTATAGGTTGGCTTTATTGTGTGCTGAAAGGATTCCTTTATATTTAAATTCTTGTTCGCAATTGAAGTTGCAACAAATAAATTAATTTAACAATATATGTAGGGTTATCCGTTGGTTGCGGTTTATGTAGAAGTTCTGTTTGCATTTGTATCATCAACATTATATATTTGATTTTGACTTTTCAAGGTGTAAATATGAAATAAAAGTGAGGAACAAATTGAGTAGATAATAGATATGATAACATAATAGTAAGAATGAGTATGAGTTCAAATATAAATAAATGGAAATCTAGAAGATAAATTTAATAGAATATTGGGTAAGTTAGATGAGATGACGGCCCAAATGAAAGTCTTAAGATTTCAAATTAATAAATAAAAGATTATTGTAAAGGAACTTCTCAGCATGTTCCATCCTTGCCTAATGACCTTATAGGGAACTCACTCTATAGGACATCTTCATCTTTTCCATATGCCTTAAATGACTTGATAGTGTGTTTGACAATGTGTCTCTTAGGGCATCCATCATAGAAGCCATGATGCATCTTGAGATCTTAGGTTGTCGAAGTTGTCCTTAGGTTGGGTCTATATATCTGTCATGCCAAACCCAAGACTAGAAACCTCAAAACAACATGGATCCCTGTGATCATCGGGATTATAAACCAAAAAGAACATAGAGATCACAGGCCTGTAGATATTATTGAAGATTCTTATTCTAGTGATGTTTAATATGATTAACACTATAATGACCATGAAAGAGATCATACGTTTCATTATGAATTTGAAGCAAAAATAATGGCAAAGGTCGTTGCTCTCAATTTTAATGATAAATATGATACAAATGTTTTTCTTCATTCGTTTCTGAACTTGAGGGTCTCTGTGTTAAATATGCCAAGACTGGGTTGGTAGTGTTTAGAGATTTTGATTGTGAGTACACCATGGCCGACAATTTTGATTAATCTCTTGTTTGAACTTGCATTGATATGAAAGCTAGAATGAGAGGCAAATACCTACCTTCTGGTGTTAAGATACATAGGTTTGCATCAATTCTGAATTTTCATTCACAAATGTAGTAATAAGAAGTAATTTCATGACATCTTCGTTGATCTTACTCATGCAAGAAACTTGGGGTGCCTCAACATAACCTAATCAGCTAGAACATAAGTATGTTAGCATTGTATAGTACAGCAAAATTGTAGTAGCGTTTCCTGTTATATGCTGCAAAGTTTTTTCTTTGAGTGTGTTTGTATTGTTTATCCCCAGGACTGAAGTTGCTTTCATTTGACAACTTCTAGCCTACTGAATTTCAACATTGAAAATGTTCCATCTGCCTTGTTCTCCTTAGATTATGTCTTCAGATGGAAAATACCTATTCCAATTGATCTTCTGTCAGTAAACTTTGTTAGAACTGAATCCCAGAAAGATTTTGCCATCCAGCAAGTTTTCAGATAAGCTTTGAATCACAATGATACCCAGCTTGAGCCTTGAAATCCAAATGTTTAAATGGATATATTTGCTTTACACGCAGGAGCCTCTGAATTTGATAAAGAATTATTCTAAACCCTTATTGTCCTCATAGAATCCCAGCATGCGCTTAAATCTCCTTGTATTATTTTACTCCACTTTTTCCCCTCCTTTGGGCTATCTAATAATATTGTTATGGTTTGAAGTGATTTTAATCTTGCATCTCTATTTGACATGTCCCTAATTTTTACCTCATACCGTATTGTTCAGTGGCAAAGAGAACATCAGTTTTTGATGACCCAACTGTTGAGATACAAGAACTGACATCCGTCATTAAGCAGGACATTACTGCTCTAAACTCTGCAGTAGTGGACTTGCAGCTCCTCTGCAATTCACAAAATGATAGTGGAGATATTTCCAGTGACACATCTACTCATTCTACCACTGTGGTTGACAACTTGAAGAATCGCTTGATGAGTGCAACAAAAGAGTTCAAAGAAGTTTTAACCATGAGGACTAAGGTATGTCCTAGAATTCAGTTTAACATCAAGGAATTACAAGTCCGGAAAAGGATTGTAATTAATTTTCTCTATCTCTTTTCCATTATGCAGAACTTGAAAGTACATGATAATCGGCGACAATTGTTCTCTTCTTCAACTTCAAAGGATTCTAATAATCCTTTTGTTCGACAAAGACCTCTGATCTCAAGGGCCACATCTGACTCAGGTGCACCTCCAGCACCATGGGCAAATGACTCGGCATATACTTCTGAGTTGTTTCCCAGGTAACTTGTTATAATAACAACACTTAGAAATAGCTTAGTTAATTTTCTTGGACATGTAATGGTATTAGATAAGGTAAAAAAGCCTTAGTTTCCAGTTTTTGAGCCTTGGTCAGTTGGAAGCTACTTGATTTATTAACGGTCAATTTTCCTGCTTTTGAATGAATAAAGGTGAATTTGGAATAGTGGATCATAGTTTAATTTCTGTAAATGGTAATGTCATTTTATGAAAATTTCCATTATTATTGCTGTGAATTTTCAGGAAGAAAACAAATGGGGATCCATCCTCATCAGCTCAGCCCTTACTGCAGCAACATCAGTCGATGGTTCCACTACAGGATAATTACATGCAAAGCAGAGCAGAGGCCCTCCAAAATGTTGAATCTACTATTCATGAGCTGAGCAACATCTTCACTCAGTTAGCCACCATGGTTTCCCAGCAGGGAGAGCTAGCTATAAGGTTCTGAAAAAAGTTTAACTTTTCTTGTGGATTTTTACAGTTGAATTTACTAGTTTTTCACCTAAACCTTCAAGTAATTTTTATATACCACCCTTTCACTCATCAACGTTTATAAAGATGCCGCTGGTTAGTTGTTATTACCTTAGGGCATCTCCAACCGAACTGCAACCGCTTGAATGGCATCCCTGGCCAGCTCCAGCGAACCGCAAATTTCCCGCTATTTGGCTGCGGGTGAACAGTGGGACGCCAATATTGGCGTTGCACTGTTCATCTCCGCCATTTTTACCTCTACCGAGCTTGGAGCGGGAAAGAAGAGAGGACCGTTACCTGCAAAAGTGTGAAAAGTGGAGTTCGGTTGGAGATGAATCTCGGCATTTTGTAGTTTCACGGCATTTTGGAGTGAAAAATGAGATTTTTGGTTGGAGATGCTCTTAAAGCATATATTACATCAAAATTCTTCTTTTAAATAACCATTAAACATCTTATTTATAAGTATACCCTCATGATCTGAGTAGACAAAGTCTTAATATGACCAAGGCTTCGTTTGGGATGGCTTTCTTACTGATTCTTAAAATAGCTTTCTAGTATAAAAAATTTAACTTTTGTTCTAGAAAGCTGCTTTAAGAAGTAGTAAGAAAGCCGTCCCAAACGAAGCTTAAGGCTTCGTTTGAGATGGCTTTTTTACTAATTTTGAAAACAGCTTTCTAGTGTAAAAATAAAAATTTGTGTGCTAAAAAGATGCTTTAAGAATCATTAAGAAAGCCACCCCAAACGAAGCCTAATTGGGTCATCAACTGATAATAGACTTATTGTCATATCAAAGAATTGGAAATTCCTTTTTCTCCTTAACTTTATATGCCTAATTTGACAAACATTTCAGTGAAATTATTATGCATATTTTGATAGGATTGATGAGAATATGGATGACACATTGGCTAATGTTGAAGGAGCACAGGGCCAGCTACTGAAGTACCTCAACAGCATATCCTCCAACAGGTGGTTGATGCTGAAGATATTCTTTGTATTGATAGTTTTTCTTATGATCTTTGTATTTTTTGTTGCATAATTTTGTTCCAAGGCATCAACCTCTTCCTTTTTCCTATTATTTTGCTTTTCTTTCCTTGGTTAATGGCTATGGTGTTTGGATCTCATTCCAGAATAATATATAATAATTGTTGCTCCCCTTGGAATGAGTGCTATGATCACAATGTTGCCTGAATTCCATTTCTGAACTTAATATCATGATAATTGTTTCTGATTCTTTCAATATCTTAAATTTGTTTTGCAGATGAAGTTCTTTGGTAAGGAATTGAAAATATTAATTGCATAAATCTTTCTCTTGCTATCAATTTTTGTTATTTAAGATAGTAAGTACTTCACATTAGGGTTTTTTTTAGAAAGCTATTTTAAAAAACAGTAAGAAAATTATTTCAAATTAAGATTTCGTTTGGAATAGTTTTTTTAGTATTTTTTGAAGCAATTTTTTATTATAATAATTTTTTAAATTAAAAATTTTTATATTAAAAAATTATTTTAAAAAACAGTAAGAAAACTATCTCAAATGAAGTCAATTTGAACTGCTTCTAAGATGTTTAGTTTAGGATAACTTTGGTACTATTTTTAAAGTAAATTTTTAGTAGAAAGAAAAATTTTTAGTTCTTAAAATTTTTGCATCAAAAATAATTGGTTATTGCATTGATCTTTAATATTTCTATGGTTGAGGGTTTAGGAGAAAGGAATGTTTTCAAGTTCGAATTGCAATTTTCTTATTAGATAACTTATAAAATTTAGAAAATAAAATTAACTCTATTTTTGTGCATGATTAAAGTTTAGTTTGTGATTACTTTTTAATTATTTTTTAAAATGAATTTTTAGTTTAAAATTGTTTAATTTAAGAGTTTTTTTATTAAAAAATTGCTTTAGAAAGCATCAAAAAAATTATCCCAAATGAATCTTAAGGTTTCATTTGGGATTTTTTTTATTAAATAAGGCAATTTAAAAAAAAATTATAAAAAAATATTTTAGAAAATAAAAAATAATTCCAAATTAAGTTTAAATGCAAAATAAGAGATGTTGACCTGAGATCTTTGTATGGTAATATTTAGCACTTAAGTCAATTGCACCCTTCAATATTTCCATAGCATAGGAGTCATATGTTCCTCGATCTTAGTTATAATTAAATCAGCCACTAATAGAGGAATAATCAGTCCTCTTGATTGGTGAGCTAGCTCGAAATAATAGTTTGCGAGTTGTGCTCGATGAGTTAATAAGACAGTTTGAGCTAATTCTAACTCAACTCATCAGCTCATATCTGAGTTGTTTTAACTCAATAATTTTAGTATAAATTTATTAAAAAATATTTAAATATATCTTTTTTTTTGTTCTTGGTTAAGTGTTTTTTTTTTATTACTCTCTTTTAAGTTTCTATTTTTAGGATGTTATTATAATAACGGTTTGAATAAGACTAATTTCTCTCTTTCATAATAAATGAGTTTGCTCATGAACCAATTTGAACTTGTAGAATTAAGTTCGAATTCGAGCTTCAACTTTATTAATTAATCAAGCTTTAGTCAAAACTTGCTTGTGCTTGGGTCAACTCATTTACCATCAATATTAAACAAAGCTATAATCTTTACAAGTCACATCGATCGGTATTGTGTAAGCTTTTCACAATTGATTTTTGGGTAGAAATTATAATCCACTTTGGGTCGATATTTTTTTTCGCTACTTTTGATGTGAAACAACTTCTTATAATTATATTTACATGCAACTCACTTAGTTTGATGGTCGGGAGTTTTGGCTACCAAATAAGTGGTCTTGATTTGAGTCTTGTGTATGTGATATATGTATGATTTTATCTTAATTAGCCTAAATGTCCCAAAAAATAATTATATTTACAAAAATGTGATAGCTATAAAAAAAACTACTATTCAACATTTAAAAAAAATCATGATACTTACATCAACTTTAAAAAAATTAATTTTTTTTTTTCAAATAATTCTACAATATCTCTTACAAATGCCCCAAATATTGTAAAAGGTATGAATAAGGCTGATATTAGTCCTAAAACATTTTCAATCAAACATACTTTCAACACAATAAAGCTTTATGAATGAAGGCTTAATTTGGATATATAAGCTTTTTTACTGGTTCTTAAAGCAGTTTTATAGTACAAAAATTTTTTAAACTAAAAATTTGTGCTAGAAAGCTGCTTTAGATTGCAATAAGAAAGCTGTTCCAACCGAAGCCGAAGTCAACACCTAATATATATATATATATATATATATATATATATATATATATATATATATATATATATATATATATATATATATATATAATACATTTTTAACATATAAAAGTCATTAATTAAAATACTTTAGTTATAATAGGCATGCTACTTGTAAATACACATGTTGATAAGGTAGTGACCAAGCAAGTCTTGAGAGAGAGAGAGAGGGAGAGAGAGAAGATTTTTGGGAGGATAGAAAAAGAAAGCATGTGGTAAATTCCTCTGCACACATTTTCTCCTTTATGTGCACAAACTTTAATCAGTTCCCTTAATGCTCTGAGGCAGAGACCCACCTGCTGTCTATTTTTAGGAGAAAAGAAGGAAATGTTCTCTGTAAAGTTTCCTTTGTCTAGCAATATCCCATCTTTGGAGTGTCTTTTCTCCTTTTCCTTTTCTCTACACTAAAAAAAAGTTCATGTGGAGGGAAAAAGAAGCCTCCTTTGTGGTTTTATGTAAGTCATTTCAACTACTATACCTATGTTTCTTTATTGATTTCTCTCACTCTAAGGCTTAGTTTTATACAATTATATTCATGCTTTTGCTTTTGCTATTTACAAAATTAATATCTTTATATTTCTATTTTTTTAAAATTTGTTAATCAAATATATAAATTCATAATAAATTTTTTGTTCTTATTTTTTAGTTATGTCAAATTCTTCACAGTTTGATCATGGTACGTGCAAATACACGTTCAATAGGTCAAAAAAATAATGCGAACGTGAGGTTTATAAATATTGCAATCCACAACAAAATTTTAGTCCATATTTTTTTATTATGTGAAATTCTTAGCACTTGAATCATGGTACGTGCAAATATACGTTTGATAGTTGAAACGAATAACATGAGCATTAGTTTCATTAACGTATATATTTTGAATGTTATATATTTAATTATCACAAAAATTTATTGCATTTGTTTTATAGAAATATAAATTTTTCTTATAAATCAAGTTATGTGTTCATAAAATGATAGAAAAAATTTCATAAAATAATATTTTTCTAAACATATTTCTAAAAATTAAGTATTAAAAAGTGAAGCAAAAAAAAGCTAAGATTTTGTATGTCATAACCATATAAATAGTGTGATTTTTTCATATTGTATGAAAGAAAGCCATCAACACATATTCTCTTAAATCATAGAGAAGATTGAATGTAAAATATTGATTTTCACGCACCATCTAATATAACAAAAAACTATAATATTATAAAAACATTTGCATAGAAATATCAAATAAAGCCTAAGTTAACATAGTACAATATATGGTGATTTCTAGGAAGCATATATAGACTTCAATGTGATCAATAAATTGTGAGGGCCCCACTTTCCATATTTGAGTGCAAGAGATATTAATATGATGGACATAAATTAAGAAAGGAGCCAATAACTAACACTTACATGATGATATGAGTTTCTCAAGAACAATAAGAGATTTATTGCCCAATGAATGAAGAAGACATCAGCTATAAAATCAAGTTATGATGGTGAAAAATGTAATCTTGAATTCAGGACATCATTTTCTAGATCTGTGTTCAGGTGAGGAAGCATGAACTTGGTTCTTTTCACATGTACTCGAAATATCATTTTTATGCTTCAAAAGTTTTGAATTTTAGGCTTTGTTTGTTATAGTTTTCTTCATGCTTTTTACATCAGCTTTTTAGCATAAAAATTTCTTAAAAATAACAAAAAAGTAGTGGTCAAAAGCAGTTTCAAACAAAGGCTTTGATTTCGTTTGTGACGGCTTCCTTACTGCTTTTTGAAGCAACTTTTCAGTACAAAATTGTACTAGAAAGCTACTTGAAGAAGCAGTTAGAAAGTTGTCGCAAACGAAGCTTTAATTCTTCATCATTATATGTTATTTTCATTAATTTTGTTTTAATAAAATGTTATAATGATTAAAACTTTATTTTTCTCATGATTTTATGAATATAATTTTGTATGTTAATTGTGTGTAGCTCATCACATGCGTTTATAATGAACTATTTTAGAAAAGATAATCTTCTTTATTTCTTTCTTTCTTTTCAGTCAAAGAGAAGCATGCAATTTTACCTTCTTAAGGAGGGGGCACATGTGGATAGAGAAAGGCTATGAGATGAATGCAAATATAGCTTGAACACCATATATTATGATCAGCATTAATGAAAGTAATAGATGTATATGAAAAATGTAAGAGCCTTAGCTCAAATATATAGAACACTACAAGAAAATCACTAATTACCGGTGGCAACTTTTCCGGCGGCTTTTAGGCACATTTCCGGCAGTGGTTTCCCACGGAATTTTTTGGCGGCTTTTCCAATTTTCCGGCGGCTTTTAAAAATTAAAAATAATAATAAATTTTAAACTATTTAAATGATTTAACAAATAATTATTAAAAGTTTTATTAACTATTTAATTAATTTTTATTTTAAAATTAATTAGTTAGTTAATTTTTATTTTATATTAAATATTATTTTATATTTTAAAATAATTAGTTCCTTTTTTATAATTAATTTTTTTTTTTTACGGTTAGAATATAGTTTAAATAAAAAATATTAACAATATAAACGCATTTAGACAATTGGCAATTCGGTTGGTAGCCCGAGTTTCTTCCCAAAAGACCCCTGTTCGATCCTCAAGGCATGCAGATGCGGGCGCACAGGCGCGCGGGAGCGGTGCTGGGAAAACTACAAAACCGCCGGAAAAGGCCGCCGGAAATGGGTGATTAAGAAGCTCAACCAAAACAAAAGAAAAAGAAAAAATATCAAAGAAAATAAAAAAGCATACTTAGGGAAAATATGAAAATAGTGTTTGAAATTTGATCTTTGAAAGCTACAAACGCAGCTTTGTTTGCCTCCCCAAATTGTACAACATCAAATTTTTATCCCACTACATGGGATCGGCCACATGAATCTTTTTTCTTCATTCTGTCGAATTAAGAGTCAATTTCTCATTTAAAATTGGCGTTGTTGGATCCCAAGTCCTGGATGAGAAAAATAGAGGGTTGAGTTAGGTAGTTGAAAGCCAGCGTAAAACTTGTCGAACAATCATATCATGAATCCTCTTCAAAAAATATAAAGCTAAAATAAGAAGACTACATTGAAGAAGATAGAACACTAAAATAAAAGGTGAAGATAGAAGAAAAAAAACTGTAATTGATTGAGATCTAAATCACATATACAGAAGATCATAAAAGAAGATGGGAATGTTTGTTTTGGAGTTGGAAGCTTTATATTTTTGGAAGAAGCAGCTTTAGAGACCCACCATGCAGGCTGGGGACAGAAACGAGAGCAATAATAAAAAGATTTTTTGCACCAAAAGTGCATGCACTCAGAGTATAATTATACTATGCCATACACTTAAGATCTTTCCCCTAACATACAAGTTTTGTGGTCACGGGCTTGCATTGGTATTACCAAAAGTACCTACAGTGAGTAAAGAAATAGCTGGATTTATGAAGAACTAAGAAGGAGCTTTTGCTGGGGTTGTTTGAAATTTTATTACCGTTTGAAGTCTTTTTCTTTAGAGGAAAATTATCAAATTATATATTGATGTCAAATGTATATCATAGAAAATTCTTCTAATGAAATTATATATAGCTAAAGTTAACTTCTCTGGGCTTTCTATAGCTAGAGTTAAAATTGTTATTTCTGCTTCATTGACGATGGAGATTGATATATCATTAAAAAATTATCTTGATCGGGCAGGAATCTCGAGGCAAAATCAACCCGGAAACGTCAAAAATTAAATTCGGGATCACCTGAACTCCGATTTTAGCAAACTTACAGTCAAACTGAGCATCTCGAAAATACGAACCCGAAGCGCTGTTGGAAAGTTAGTACCACAATTTGAGTTACCAAACGGTTTCCGAATTTGACGAGCTTATATTCAAATCGAGCGTCTCGATGAGGCGAATCCAACGAGCCCAAGATCTCCAAATTCCGAAGTCATTAAGACCTTAAAATGCCTAATAAATGGTCCATGATCGAAGGATTCAATATCGGTCTTCCATCTGAACCACTCCATATTTGCCCCTGATCCCTCATCTATTTACGGGCCATGCCACTCCATAAAATCTATAAATAGACTCATCATTTCTCTTGAGGGGGGACCCAAGCTAGAAGAAGAGAAGAGAAGGATATGAGAGAATAACTCATCTTCGACCACCGCTGGAGTTCTGCCCGACGTCGGAATTCTGCCGAACGCTCGAGTGATGCCGAAATTATGCCGGACGCCCAACTGACGCCAGAATTCTGCTTAACCTCCGAACAATGCCAGAATTCTGCGCGACTTTCGAACGACGCCAGAGTTCTGCCCGAGCTAGAATTCAGCTCGATCTCCAAGTGACGACGTCAGAACTCTGCTTGACATTGTAATTGGATCTCAATTCGGAAGTGAAGCATTGTAAACTGGTCATCCTAAATTTTAAGGACGAATCAACATCTTGTACTTCAAACAAATACTAGTGGAATTATTCCAACTGGGCGTGGCCCCGTGATTTTTTTCATTTTCCAGGGTTTTCTACGTAAAAATCCTGGTGTTATTTTATCTTCTGTTAGTGTGCTGAATATCCGTGCAACGCTAAGACGAAATACTTTCTAACTCTACCGCTGCTTATATTCTAGTTCGCAACAGAGATCTTGTTTGGAATCTCCTCAAAAGGATTATTGGCAAAGAATTAATAGAATTTAAGGGCTTACCCTCATATTTTGAAAGATTTATAGCTACAAATTCTCAGCTTGCTTTAAAGCTCATCATGAACTAAAGAAGACTTCTTTTGTGGTTGACAACACTCAAAAGCTAACACCTAACTTGGTGTGGAATCTCTTGGATTATGTGTTGGAAATTCTAGTGCACAAAGTCATTCTTCCTCTTTGTGTGGTATCTACTCCACCTATCTTGCTTCCCTGAAACTTAGCACTCATTGCTTTAAAACAATTTAAGTACCTTCTCTAAATTCACTTTCAATGCTTGAGCATGCAATGTCTAGCAATGGATTGCAAAAAGATGACAAATCTTCAAATACCTTGGTGTCTTGTGTTCTGGTTCAGTTCTTGAGCTGTCTCATCAAGAGTTTTGTTTCAAATAAAATTTCATATAGGGCACTTGTGGATACTTAGGGTCCTTATATTGATATATTCATTTTAGTGGTCGTTCTCCCCTCTCACTCTTGAAAAATTATTACGTGTGGTGTCCGGATGCGTCCGCAGGCCAATTGGGACACGCCATGTCATTCAATGTACTGTGCATTGGGTGATGTGGCACGTCCGAATTGACCTCCTGACGCACCAGACACTGTACAGAATAATCTCTCCTCCCTCTCTGCTGAGTACCCAGCATGTCCCTTTTAAATTAAAACGTATTGCTAAATATCAATGGAGAATCTCTATTCAAAAGATTTTAAAGGGACTTCATTCTTTGGTGATGAATTATGGCGGGGTCTACTTGGAGGAGCTCACTTCTTATTGGCTTCAAAGTGTTTTGCCAGAATTATCAGATAGGTAGCTAAGAAATAGTCTTAGGTACAGGCATCTTTGTACCTTTGTCATTAAATGATTAGGTTCTCTTATCATTTTCTTATGTAAAATGATGTTTTATATTGCTTCTCTTCATTAAGTAGGTATTTTAATCATTGCAGTAGGTGTTTTGATTACTGTGAGAATTTAGTAGGCGTTTTAACTGTAATAGGACAAAAATTAAGAGTACTGTGAAAGCTTGATTTATTAGTAGACAGTCGAATATATTCTTATCAAGATTATCAATGATTAATTCAATATTTTTGTAAATTTTATTTTATAATATGAAAGTTTTCTTTTAAAAAAAATATTAGTAATAATGTATGCAATCGTAATTATAATTTTAATAAAGTTTTCTTATGTTGTTCGTTTATTATATTATTTTCTCATATATTTAATAAATAATTAAATGATTAGCTTAGCTGCCATATAGTAGTCTTCATGACTCCAAGGCTGCTTTGCCAACATGTCAAAGAGCTTGGAAAATCTTCACAGGCTTCCACAATTTCCCAAGAGCTCCCTCAATGCACATAATGATTGCGATGTTTTCCCTTATTTTTGACAGGAGAAAAAAAAGCCACAAGAAGGAAAAGCTATGGCTCTACAACTTTCCAGTAAATTCAGGTATTCTGAAAAGTGATTCAATGCTTATCTGTTAGAATTTAATGTCCATGCATATAATGGAGAGCAATTATACTACGCCAAACTTCTCTACTTATTTACTACTAATAATAAAATCTTGGACAGTCATAACCATTTTAGCATTTGCATTCATTTTAGACATCACTGCTCTGCTTCATTTATAATCTCTGAAAGTTCCAATTTTTGAACGTTTACAATGGCTGTAAAAATCTTAATTAGGCTTCGTTTGGAATAACTTTCTTATTGTTTCTTAAAGCAACAAAAAAGCCATCCCAAACGAAATCTTAATCTTCAAAGAATTTATATTTCATTCGGTCATTATATTTTCAGCAGATTTTTAGATCTGTATAACAAAAAATATCTTGTTTCCATTGGTTCTGCATATATGCCTTGATTAACCTATGGGTTGTTGGCTACTTCTTATGTGTGGTTGGTATTAATGTTTTTGTTCTCAGATTTCTCAATCGATCTGTATGTTGCTTTGTAGTCGATATGGATCTGCCTGATTTATTTCCCTCTTACTGGATCTGGATTGTTTGTTTCTTCAAATGTGGCTATTACTGTTTCATCCGAGACTATTACCAATTGTTTATACTTACCTGCATTTGCCTCTATGGGATTTTTCTTGTGATCAGCGGAAGTGCTTCTATGATTATTGTTGTTCTGGAATTTTTTTTGGGGTGCAATGATATTGTGGTTTTGATAGCCATTGTGTTGGGTTTGAGTTTCATTGCAAATGTATTGTGCATTTTTGAATGATGTGATCGGTTCGATGTGGATGTAGTTTATGACCGCTTTGGGATAATTGGTCAAAAAAGTTCCTAGAATACAAACTAAAACAAAACCAAAGCGGAAGGTTTGATTGTGAAGGAGAATAGAAGCTAGAAGTAGCCAAGACTATAATAGAGTAGTCGGCCTAACCGTCACGGTCACGACATATTGGTATTGATTGAGTTGGAGGGAGTTATAGGCTAGCTATGACAAAATCCATCCAAAAACAAACCATCACCTAGTTACCTTTGTCACAAAATCATCTAGACCATTTCCAAAACCACTAGTCATCTCTAGGGAAGTGCACATAGGAATGTTGACCACTACATAGGCCGCTTAGGAGAAAGCTTGAATTTGCTTTGCGAACCTTCATTCACTTCACGGGAGCTGCACACAGGACATGGATGGAAATCAGAGGGCCATACTACCTACCCAAACCTTCGCTCCTAAGGACCATAAAGCATAAAACACTTCTAATAAACTTGATAGAAGAGAAGGGGCCCATGTATTTGCATGACCTGACTCAGGTCATTTATTTCTATTCTCTAAATTTTCCTCTTTCAAATCCCAAACCACCATTTTAGTAGTTTCTCCATCACACCATGACTGACATCACCTCACTATAATTGGTCATTGAGGACCCCAATCGATGGGACCAATGAAACCCACTTGAATTGGACACTCTCACAAGTGATCAATGACACCTAACCCACCTCTTGCCACCTAAGACCATTCTAGAAGGTGTGCACATGCCCTATGACATTTTGACCAATGCCCTCCTCACCCAATTGGAACCAATGAGTCCCACAATGAGCATATATATCCACTGTCCTTTTAAGGTTGTAAGCTCCCAACCGACAACACCCGTCATGAGCTCTCCTCTTTCAGGTGATAGTCTCCCACAACTCCACGATCGGTTGGTCCTCATTGAGAAAATCTTAAGCAATACAATACTACATTTCATACATGCCCTGATTCTTTCAAATACACAATTTTTATAGATGCTCTTATACGTATAAATGCAAATTAGTATGATTTAACTTTCTAGACGAGGGATTGAAAGGGGTAGTTAGTCTTTTAGTGACATAGTCTAATATATGTGATTTTTTAAAAATGAATGAAAAATTAGCCAAAATAGTTAAGTTTAAACGATGAAGAACTTTGGAGCAATATTAAAAAAAGATTAATTATAGAATATGGAACTTAGTACATTAAAATCGAACATCATGAATCAACTATCATTACTTATTAAATCTCTATTAAGGGGCATGCCATAATTCTCATGCATATAGGTGGAATGTTGCCTAAGCACATTTTCCATGATATTTAAATTTTGTTATACAAAAGAATAGGATATAAATAGTTATATACCTTCAAAATTCTATTTGTGGGAAATAAATGGTTATAGGAAATAAATGGTTATTTAAATGGCAATAAATTAAAGTGTGAAAAAGTATAAGAGTTTTGATGAAAATCAATTTATTGTGGTGTAACCATGTCAAGGCTTGCATCCACTATTGGAGTCCTATCTAGTTTTTCAATAATTATACTTCACAATCAAATGTAGTTAAGCTTCATAATAAATGCTCCTTAATGGGTATTGGAGCCACAAAATGCTTCTACAAAATTGAGAAGCCACAACTCTTAGCATAACTAGTTAGGTGGTAATGTCCTAATTTTAAGTTGTGAAACAAGCCACTCCTAGCACAAACTACTAACTAATATCTTCTAGAAAGGATGAATGTTTTTAAATTAGATATCTCTCTTTCAGATATAATAATGAAAACTCTCAATCAACGCATGAAAATAGAGAATGATATGGTATCTGTGAAGATAAAACCCTTAGCCTTTCACACTTCTTTTTCTTTGTTTAGATACACTATAGGGTTTTTAATATAATTATATTTTTCAAAGCTCTACTAATACATTTATTAAGAGCTCATGATACTAATCAACCTTCCATAATATGAATCAATCACCTAAAAATTGAATTAAATATTGTAATTTCATATTACTATATGATTGTATTGTCTAATCATGGATTAATTGACCAAACATATCTGGGATGGTACAATCTAATCATCTTGATCTAGAATGAGAACTAGAGATCATACAATATGATCAACATCATACTATGCAATTCATATATGGATCAATTTATTGTACTTAAGTTGATTGATTTAGATGGCTTTGACTTAATTTTCATGTAAGTACAATATGGTTAGTTATGATTTTGAATGATTTGCTTATATGATTTAATTATTTGCTTAAATAAATTTTATTTTTAAAATTGAGTGTGAGTAATTAGTCATTGAGAACTTCCTCAAACCTTTCTAATTAATACATTAATCTAGACTTAAAAAAATAAAAATAAAAATAACATATACAATATCTTTTCTTGAAGATATTATTACTCTCTAGAGAATAATTATTATCTATATATTGAGATTATCTGGAATTATATTTGGCACATTCAGAGGTATTCATATTTTTTCTAGATTTGGCATAGAGAGCACAATAGGTCAAAATATGAGTATTAATTTGGGTGTTATCATATTTTCATTATTAACTTATTCTTCATAATTAATCTTAACATAATATATAGATGAGGAATGCATTTGAGAATATTTTCAATGCAGTGATAGATATCATAAATTAAATAAAGGATAATAAATTTGAGAATATTTTCAATGCAGTGATAGAATCTTCAGATCATCTATCAATGGTTGTAAAAGCACATCAATTTTTGCTTCTGGATTTGAGACCCAAGTATGATGAGCATTAAAATCATGTTAGGTATAGTTATGCACATCTCTGCAAAAAGATTGTAAGGTGTTACTATTACTTGCCAACGTAAATAAGATGAAGCTACCTAATCGTACAGAGCAAACATATATAATTACATATAGTCCAACTTTATGTTTCGCGGTTCAATAATAAAAGCTGGAAGTGTGCCATTAAAGTGCTTTTGGGCTTCAAGATTTTATGGAAGAATTAGAGCACCTAGTTTGGAAATATTTTAGTGATGTCATCTCATGCGACTAGCAGAGCTCATTGATGCATACAATCTTTAAAGACTTAGAATGATGGGTGAATAAAACAATCAGCTGAATCGTTCTATTTTTCATTGCTTCCTAGTTTTTAATTTGATTTGAGGTGCATTATAATGCTGCCGACGTGTAATTTCCATCAAGTCATATTCTTCTAGTATAACATGCAACCATTAATGCAATAATCTATTTTGTCATCACTTAAGATCAATATAGACACTAAATTCTTTGTCCTATAAATATGCCAAAATTAAATTATCTGTTGGATTGATTTCTTTCACTAATCTAACAAATTGGCTGAAATATTCACAAGGAATATTATATTTTATCTTAATGCTGAGCATCTTAATGGTGACTAATAACTCATAATATGTGGTGCACCCATCTCAAATTAATTGTTAAGATGTATGTAGTAATTCATAGAAGTTCTGCACATTAATATTAGGTTGCTCCTTTGTAAGTTTTCGAAATTATCAGCTAACTGCATCGAATAGTATCTCTTTGTATGTCCTTGCATTTTTATTGTCTGTTGTTATACAATGTAGTTCGCACTCTCATTATAAAGTCCAAAACTAATAATTAATTAGTTAGGAATCTTATATAGTATAAATCTAGAGTAATCATGTGTGGTGTAAAGTAGGTTAGATAATTCATGTTTTGAGTAATGAAACATTATTAAACTTTTCATTTGGTATAGGAAAAAAGCAAGTGGCATGCCATGTTAATGAAATATTCAACTCCGTTGATGAATTCATATGTTAGTCCTTCGTCCAAGCAACAACAATCTATTATACATCTATGACCTTTGGCTTCGAAGGTCCATGCATTCATTGTCACATAATACAGATAATCTATAATTTTAAATGGATAATTATTTCTGTCTTAAAGCAATTTTACCAACATATATAATTAAATTAATTCCACTAGCCTAATCTTTTTTTATAGAAAAAACATATAAAATATATACAAATAAATATAAAAACACGAATACATAATTTTTTTTTTTGTTTTACCTAACATAACTTTTCTATAGCATGAATTTTAACACGAATATATAATTTTTATACAATAAATAAAAAATTAACATAAATCTAACCGAAAACAATAATATAAACTTATGGAAAATAGGTTATATGAAAGAGACTAAAATATAAATGTAATTAATGAAAATATAAATATGATTGGTTGATAGTAGTTAATCCAATGTTAATGCAATGATAAACAAATCATGTAATAAATATAATTTAAAGAGATTCAGACTGCTATCAAGCCGATGAACAAAGAACTAACAAACAAAAATTAAATCGGTTGGATACCAAAAACACAAGAACCACAAATAATTGAAAAAAAATAAAACATAATAATAACAACAGAAAGGATGGTTGGTATAAATAAGAACTTCCAACTAATAACAAGATTGGAGGGTGAATTCAGAGTAATAGAAATTAGGATACCAAGATAGAGAAAAATAATAAATATTAACAGAAAATACAAGCTACTAATTTGAATGGACGCTTCCCAACCACCGGTATCTAGATTAAGTAACGAAGGCTACAACTGGGACTAAAAAAAAGAGAGTCCAAAAAAGACAGATCAATGACTATGATTGCACCGTATTGGTTCGTTAAAAACATTGGATTCAAATTACTTGAATAATTTTGGAGATGTGTATAACATGTTCTAGCTCTATGCAAAGTCATTCAGAAATATAATGAAATATAATTTTGTATGTCCTAAAGTTTGAGTCAATTTTGGTGTAAGGTATGCTTGTTTTTTATGTTTTGAACAAGAACGTCTAAAAATTCCATCTAATAAAAATGAAGATAGTAGACAAATTATATAAATAAAATATTTAACTCCCTTAGCAAATTTATCTATCAGTGACTATCTTCCTAGTGACAATTAACCTATTGTACATTCAAGAGTCAAGACCTATGCTTTTGATATCTATATATTACTTGTTCTAACAAATGTAAGAAAATAAAAATAAAAATATATGAAGATATTTGTTCTCTTTCCACCACTTTCCATCTCTACTACTTAGGATTCTTCTATTGCAATTAGTGAATGTGACTTTGTTATTAAATATTAAAATAATATAATTATAAGCAGTAATCTAATTTATGAATAACCCTAAATAATTATCATTTAACATAGCAATTTCACAATATATATGTTAATCTCGATAATATTAAATCTTTAGCAATGAATATATCCTAAATAAGAACCATATTGCATGTAAATATCTTTAACAAAGTGGTAGATGCAAAAAAAAAAAAAAATTATGTATAACATTAAATATAACTAAAACATATTTTTAATAAATATAATGGATAAAATATTAAAAAAAATTGAAAATGATTATAGAGATGAAGTTTTATATTCCAATTATAAGAAAAAAAATGAAGCAAAATGGTCTAGAAATTACCTTGGACTGTGATGGGCGATGGAGAGGCCGAGAGATATGTATACAACAACAACAACATCTATATGGGGTTGGCTACATGAATCTTTTTCGTCATTGTGTCCGATTAAAAATCAAATTTTCATTTAAATATAATAAAGAAAGATAATAGGGCATTTTCCGGTTACATTTTTTACTGATTTTTTCTTCAGAAATAAAATAATAATCCGACAAAAAAAAATCTGTCCAAAATTCTGTCAGGTTCACTAAGTATCAATAGAATTTCTGGTAGAAAAATTCTGCCGTATAAATAGAATACAAAAAAATCTGGCAAAGAGAACCCAGATCTTTCTAGATTTTTCACAAAAGATAAGAACATGTTCAATGATTCTGAATCATGAAAAAATTGATAGTTTGTGACAAAGTGCATTCCTCCTAAGCTTTACGAAAAACATCAACAAAAATAATTTTTTTAAAAATCTAGAGATAGAGATGATAAGATGATAGCTTTCTAAACATATTTAGAGATAAATTCAAATTTAGTTTTTCTAATGCTCCTCCAAGCAGGTTGAGAAATGAACTCTCTCTCTCTCTCTCTCTCTCTCTCTCTCTCTCTCTCTCTCTCTCTCTCTCTATATATATATATATATATATATATATATATATATATATATATATATATATCATTGATTTTAGGATTAAAGAGAGTATTCACAATTAAATTAACTACATTAACAGACAAGATGAAATTACGATAACTTTATTACACTCATTGGTTATGTAGAATGATTGATAAAAAAATATTCATATCATATATAAATTAACCACTACAGGAAGATTACCATTTACCTATGGAATTTCAATAGCATTATTCCGCCGGAATTCTCGCGACATTACCGGGCAAAAATATAGATATATTATTTTTATTATATTTTGAGTATCAATGTTGTATGATGATATATTTTATTATGTATACATCTATTAAATGTTGCAGGTTTATGATGTAAATATTTTTGTGGAATAATAATGGGTTATTATCATTATTTTTTGGCATTGTTACAAGTTTTCTGAGACTTTCGATGAAAATTCCGCAGGAAACTTTCGATACTGGGCAACGTAAAATTTTGACAGAACAGTGCGAGAAGTTGCTGGAAATTTCTGGCAAGAACCGACAGTTTGGTAATTATTGGCGGGCTTTTCCGGCAGTTAAACATCCGATAATGCCGGCGACAATTCTCCCTTCTCCGCCGCTCCGTCTTCAAGTCATAACTAAAGTAGAATCTGTGATAAAAAATCCCCTGAACATCTGTCGGAAATAAGTTCCCGCTGAAAAAAAACCCGCCGCTTTTCGTTTCCTCTGTGACTTTTATTGGCGGTTTTTTCTCTGAAATGCCCAAATCCGTCAAATATTTAATGATTTCCGCTAGTAATTGATCATTTTTCTGTAGTAAACCAAGTTAAATATCTACTAAAATAAAGGCAATACTAGAAAATTATGCTATCGTCGCCCAAAGACCAACAAAAAAAACTCTCTCTCTTTATATATAACAATAAAATAGAACAAAAAATAATAAAGATGAAATATTGATAAATACAAGATGATTATAATGATGATGAGTGGTGACTATGTGCATACATAAATAAGAGAGTTAGAGAGAGAGAGAGAGAGAGAGAGAGAGAGAGAGAGAGAGAGAGAGAGAGAGAGAGAGAGATGAGCGCTACAAATACAAATGCATATATACTCAAAGCAGGATAGCTAGATGTAGTAGCCAGAGCTGCTAGCTTCCATTCTCTTCTTCCTCTCCATGGCTTTCTTGGTAGAAAAATCATGTGATGACATGGTAGTTCCTGTGAACTCTCACAAGCCAATTCCAGCTCCATTCCTCACCAAAACCTACCATCTTGTTGATGATCCATGTACTGATCACATTGTCTCTTGGGGAGAAGATAACAACACATTTATAGTATGGAGACCTCCAGATTTTGCAAAAGATCTCCTTCCCAAATACTTCAAACACAACAACTTCTCTAGCTTTGTTAGGCAGCTCAACACCTATGTAAGCAAAAAAAATCTTTTCTCACTATCTCTTAATTTTGTTTCTTTCATTTGAAGCTGGATTTTTATTTCCTGTTTTAATGCTCCCATTTTTTGAGGAAACTTTCATTTTCTTCAGTTGTGTTTCTAGCTAGTACTCACTTTGATAGTTGTGTTCATCCAGTGTTGTTGTTATGTTTTATCAATATAGCTTTTTGCTGTAGTTTTTTTCTACTTAGAATGATTTGATGGTCTAAATAAGAAAGAGAGTTCCACTACTTCCCTTTGTATAAGGTTCCATCACTTCATGACTTGTCTTTCTCTACAGTTGAGCACTAATTTCTTTATATTACTTTGCTCCCTTTTTCCCAGGACAACTTTTTTTAAAGAGTTAATTCCTCATAAAATTGCTATGGCAAAAGCTTTATAGTATATGTTATAGTATTTATTTTCATCAAATTTAGGCATATATAAGAAAATGCCCATGCTAAAAATAATATTTTTCTTTTGAAAAGAAAAGAAATGTGAAATTTTTTGTGTATTAAAGATTATTTTTATGTATTCTTAGGAAAGAGTACCAATATGGCAATATGTATTAAAAGATTAACTTTTTTTTTTTTACAAAATAGGTCTCTTTATTGTATAAATTTCATAATGAAAACGTAGCGTTAATTTTTTAAAACAAAATTCACATTTAAGTTTTGTTTGAGATATTTTTCTTACTTCTTTATAAAGTAGTTTTTTAGTATAAAAATTTCTAGTTCAAGAATTTTTGTACTAGAAAGCTGCTTAATTAGAAAGTAGTAAGAAAACTGCTCCAAACGAAGGCTTAGTTTCTCTTAAAAGTTCCTATAAGAAGTTCCTTACAGAATTTATCTCATTTTTTGCTCTTACATATGTTTCTCTTAGCTTCTCTTTCAACACCACAAGGTATGAAAAAGACATGAATCATATAATTAAGGAATTCCTTCTAAGAAAAAAAAGTATTTTCTAATAATCAATCACACTATTTTGCATTTGCATTAATTTGTATCTTTAAATTTATATGTCCCTATCATAAGACTTTTGAGCACAAATCCAAATGCAGAATAGAAGAGGTAAGAATTTTTATCTAAATGAAAGCTTAAATATAATGCAAAACATCTTTCATTAAATATCATTGAATAAGGAACCAAGTCCTCTAAGGAATTCCTTTTTAGAAGTCCTTTAAACACCTTTCATTAATTTGCATTGAGATGTGTGCTTAAGTGGTATAAGTCTCTAACATTGAAAGAGATTTATATATAGATAAGAATTTCCTTATATAAGAAAGAAAAATCTTTATATAAATTAATCCTTGAATAATCATATCATTAGTCTAGCCCTTATTACTATTAAAAGTTGGCTTAATTAATCCTACTTCACCTATATGTAATAATACCAACCAAATCTAAATGGAACATCGTTGTTATTATCATCTTTGTTTATCTTTTCAGGGATTCAGAAAGATAGTTGCAGAAAGGTGGGAGTTTGCTAATGAGTTCTTCAAAAAAGGAGAGAAGCATCTTCTCTTAGAAATTCACAGAAGGAAGAATCATCATTCATCATCATCACCATCATCAACAACAACATTGCTTTCATTACTCGCAGCCATCTTTCCAGTGTTACACAGAAGTCATCGTCGAGCCGCCACCGCGGCTTTCGTCCACCCTCGACGACACCAGCTTCCTCTTGGCCCTCTCCGAGGACAACCTAAGGCTGAGAAGGAGGAACTCTCTCCTCTTATCAGAGCTCAATCATTTAAAGAAGCTCTATGATGATATCATTCACTACCTACAGCAACATGTAAGCCCACTACACACATACAGGTACGCTTCTACAGCTTACTATGAATGATTACAAGCGGTTCATTATATAATATGTTAATTTGATGGTTTTTACAATAAAAAAACATAAGCAAATACAAATTTTATATACTTTTATGAATATAAATTGATTATTTTAATAGAAAAAATCATTTTTCATACATGTATCATCGTTCATAAAACATTTTCTATGATTAACATTCAAAATAGCTAAAATAATTGCATTTATAAACAAAAATAAAAAATTCTTTCCAAGCTACTTTAAATTTTAAATATTCAAAAATTTTCATTAACGTCGAAAGATATAGAAAGATAAGTGACTTTATTTAGTACAGTAACCTCTCTCTCCCCTTTATCAAGCTTAGGTAAATCGAGCTGGCTCTATTGTGCGTTGTTTAGCAAATAGGCTGAATTTTTTTATTATTTGATCAATGAATGAGAAAACATAAATAGACATCAAATACGAATTATTACTAAAGATACAGCACTGCTTCGTCTACGTGCAGGCATGGAATGCTCATAGAGATGGCTACCACAGGACAGCCTCAGTGCTCAGTAACCATTAGGGGGGAGGAGGAGGAGGGCCATGACTGTACTGTTAAGCTCTTTGGTGTTCCAATTTATGACAAAGAGCTGTGAGGTATTCAAAGCAGGTGGTTGATAGAGTGAAGTAGCAGAAAGAGCAGATAATTGAAGTTGTGTAAGTAGCCTTAGGATGGCCTTTTGAGGAATGAATTTCTCTTTAAAAGCTGGTCAGTTTGTAGCCGTCTTGTTAAACTTTGCTAGTTAAAGCAAGTACTTATTCTAAGAAATTAATCTAATTTGATTAAGCCTTAATTTGGAACTATTTTTTTATTGCTTCTTAAAACAGAGTTCTGGAACAAAAAATTTTTAAACTATATTTTAAGAAGCAATAAAAAAAGTCATCCCAAAAAAAATTAACCTAAGTTTTACATGGGCACTTAGTTATATATGCTGTATTTAGGACGGTGTAAAAAACTTATTGAGCTATGCTTGGCTCAATAATTAGCTTCATCAATTCAATTAGTTTTTATAAGCTCTTATATATAACAAGCCACAAGTCAAGCAAGAACGAGATTGTATTCCTTAATAATAGCTTGAATATGTTTTTTAGAAAGAAATATGAATATATAAATTTGTCTTAATACATCATAGTGGAAATTAACTTTTGCTATTCAAGATTCCATGCTAATCAACTTTGAACTATCATGCAGTTCATTTTAATCTGTTGGTTGGCAGCTTTGCCCACCAACCATGAGGTCTTGGAATCGAGGAGCTGCCAACCAAGAGGTTTTAGAATCGAGTTTGACGTATGTGATGTGTATATAAATTTCTCTTAATTAACCTCAATGTCTCCCCAAAAAAAGTTTGAACGCTCATTTAGAGATTTTTTGCAATGTTAATACAATAATTTTGCTACTCATATAGTCATATTACATTGGATTAATTCTTCTGGCCTTTGTTCAATAATTTTTAAGCCTAAAAGTCAAGAAGAGTGATTTTTTGAGGATTTGAGATTCCAGTCATCATTTAAAACTATGAAGATAATATGATATGATATGGCCTCTTATATATTGGAGCAATCATTTCACCTCTTCTTATGAAATTGTTCTTGAAAGTTGAGAGTATACCAATGATGGACTAAAGAGCTAGCTAGAAAAGGTTATTATGATATTATAATGTAGTTGGCTTTTATATCTTATTAATAGCTAAAATATAGACTGAAGAGGAAAGGAGAGACCTAAGGCTAGGCTTGGCTTTTTGGATGCCACCTAGCCTTTTTGAGTGCCTAGGTAAGATGATTAATTACAATACTATATCGATTGGGTCACGATCGAGTCGGGTGCAAGATATAACAAAACATCTATCCCTCTTTATTTAATATTCCAATGATATTAATTGAAAATAATTAACTTCAAATTATATATATATATATATATATATATATATATATATATATATATATATATATATATATATATATATATATATATATATATATATATATATATATATATATATATATATATATATATATATATATATATATTATATGTGATAATAGTTCTATATATTAATCCTAGGTCTCTCATCTTCTAAAATTTTCCTTCATTAATATGATATTTTAGTTCTATAGAGAATAGGTGTAAATGAGTCAAGTCAACTCGTGGACAAGTTTGGACTCAGCTCGATAAATGACAGCTTATGAGCTGAGCTCAATGAGTAAAAGAGAAAAGCTTGAGTCAGCCCTGACTCAACTTGTTAACTTATAAATCAGCTAATTTAAAAACTATTAATTTAAAACTCACTTAAAATACATTAGCATTCAGAAGTTTAATTTCATAATTATTAAAATATTTAGTATTACATGACAATATGTATGCATGTAAAAAATTCATTGAAGTAGCTAAAGATGCATTAATCTACATTTACAAAATCTTCTAAAATTTATTATGGATGATTTTTAAAGATAGAAATGCTACAATTTTAGCATGGGGGTATTTGAAAAGTTAACATTCTTTCTAAAACCAAAACGATATAGTTTTTAAATTTAAATTTTCATTAAAATTATAGAGATGTACATGATCATCTAATAAAAAATCAAAACAAAATTTTGAAAAAAAATCATAAAAATAAGAAAAGCACTAAAAAACAAGTAGTAGGGCGCTATGGAAATTACCAATATTTTTTTTGAGGAGCTCTCCTTGTTGACGCCTCCATATAACATCAAGACTATGTATAAGGAGTACTAGATTTTGTGAAGGGAAAATTATATATCATTTATGTGAGATAATGCATGTCTTTTAAGAGAAATTAAGAATCAGAGTGGATGAGGAGAGAATTGAGATAATGACTTTTCTCTCATATCCATTGGGATATTTATACTTAAAAATGGAGGATAGGTTATAAAAAAATTTGAACTTTTCTCACAAAGAATGTGCTAATTTTTTGATATTAAATACATATAATTTGCTATTGAAATCATTTTCCTTAAAATTATAAAATGTGTTAATAAGCATTTTATGAAAAATATTTTTAAAGATATTTTTAATTCACTATCATACATGCACTAGCACTACAGGAGATTCAGGAATTACTGGCAGTTTTTTTCTGGAGGTTTCTCTAAGAATTTCGGCGGTTTAGTAAAATACCGGCGGTTCAAAAACCGTCGGAATAAACTCGGTAGGAAACTATTTCCGGAGGTTATAATCACCGGCGGCTTTCCGGCATTCGAGACAACTAGTAATTTCCGGCTGTCATAATGCCGGTGACCATCTGTTAATCATCGGCGGCTTACCGGCCGTCAAAACCGCCTGTGTTACCGGCGGTCAACCCGCCAGGTGACCGCTGGTTGACCACATGCAATCGTTGGTAAACCGCAGGAAAAAAAGTCACTTAAAACCAATGGTACTAGCCGTCGGTAAAGCCCCGATACAAAATAAAACATGCAGCCTAACCGCAGGCTATTAGACCGGCGCTAATTCTTGTGATGGCTAATTAAATAACCGCTGGTTAATACCAACGGTTTAATCGGCGGTTTAATCGCCAGTATTACCGACTGCTATATGACCACCGGCACTAGCCGCCGTTAATTCCTGAATTTCCTGCAGTGAATGACACATGATCTACACCTTATGGAGCTCTGACGGGAGCATGTGATGGCGACTCGTTAGCTTGTTCCCCCAATTTGACTTGAAGCCTAAAAAGTCTTTCGGTATTTTTTTAGTCATGATAATCTTATATATATATATATATATATATATATATATATATATATATATATATATATATATATATATATATATATATATATATATATATATATATATATATATATAATAGGTTAAAAAAAGACCCTATGATTAGTTTTGAGCAAATTTGGTAGGTTTAAAGTAAAATGTTATAATAATTTTGCTTCCATTTATGCAAAAACATCAACCTGGAATGCTAAAATAATGATTGTGGATATTTTATTTGGTGCACGACCTTGAGGGGAGGTTAATGTTAACGTCAAAAGATCTCGCGTGCCTTCTAATTTTTTTAAAATTATAAATTTGTACCATGAATTTTATGGAAGACTTAATATACATTTTCAAACAATAGAAGCTTTGATGTTTGAAATTAGAGGGCATATGATACAACATTACAAAATTCCACTTGATTGGTACATATCTCAATGCATTATTTAGATTAGAAATATATATAATTACTTTTAGAACTAGCCAAACATTGATTTCAATAAACTTATCGTTGAATTGAACATCTCGACAAAACATATCTAACGACCAAAAGCGATTAAATCAAGCACCCACCAAGCCAAAGTCAAGCCCTTTAAGACCTTGTTTGGAACGGCTTAATTTTGTCTTTTTCGTCTCAAAACGGAAAAGTTATTTTTTCATTTTTGTTTGAAAGCGACATTTTGTAAATATATTTTTTTTTTCAAAAATGTATTTTTATAAGCTTTTTGGTATGTGCTTCTCCGTTACAAACCTTTATTCTCTCAACCAATATTTTTAAACTATATTTTACAAAAGGTACCGGGTAACCAAACGAATCCCAAGTGTATTTATATTTGTAAACTTCAATATATTTATAAAAGGACATCATGATCTATGAGCATTGCATATTTATAGTCAAATTGGGCATTTCAATGATTTGAATTCAGAAGCTTGAGATTTCTTAACTTTGAGACATTTAATTGAAATAACTAATACAACATCTAATAGAGTGTTATGAAAATTTGGTACAAATTTATCAAAATATCACTCTAAGAAAATTATTAGACCCTCTTTTTTATATAAAGGGGGTTGCTTGGATCTTGACTTGTTTTGAAGCGATCTTGAAGATCTCAAAAACTCTAAAACTTTTTCTAATGTTTGATGTTTACGATCACCACAACTATCACCATTATTCAATTATCATATGTGACTACCATTAACCGACTGCCATCAACCATATGCCACCATTTGATCATGGTTGACCTACTTATATCATCCAACTTCCATCACCCAATCAATATTATTTAACCACCATTATGATCCCTCAACTACTACTTCTCTAATCTCCATTATATTTATATGTGATTAAGGTCTTATTTGTGATAGTTTTTTATTACTTTCTAAAGCAATCCGTTACAAACTTTTCTTTAAAAAAAAAAAAAATGTACACTATTACAAATAGTAAAAAATTTGCTTTTAAAAATAATAAGAAAGCTATCCAAAATGAAAACCTAAAATAATGTTTATAACTTTATGCTAGAGCCTTTCTCAATTGTGAAGAAGAGTAAGCTTGTAATTTCCAAAAAAAAAAAAAAAAAAAAAAAAAAAAAAAAAATATATATATATATATATATATATTCTTTATGTAATTTCAAATATATATTGAATTATTTAAATTAAATTAGGTTCGATGATTTTTTTTTTTAATTTTTTGAGATTTTCATATAAAAATTTCAAATATGAGTGGTAGAAATGAAATATATGAGTGGTAGGAAAGAAATGTAAGTGGTATATTTGATATTAAAATATGTAATATTAAAATTTTAGGTGTTGGATATGTAAATAGAATGTTATAAAGTGATATGTACGTAAATTTCCCATTATATATATATATATATAATTATATAATTAACTGTCGAATTTTTTTTTGTTAATTCCACGAAATAATCTAGCTCCTTGTTCCTCTCCCGCAAAAAACCGCCCCCCCAAATTCCTGAAACCCTCGGCGGCAAAGGAACGAGGATGCTGCAACGGGAGTTTGCTGGAAAGGGCGTTGGTGTGTGAGAAAGAAGAGGATTCCGTCAGACTCGTGGATTTAATTTAATTTCGTCCAAAGCCCAGATTTACTAAATCCCGGATTTAATATTCTGTGGATTCGAAGTTGTCATTTTTGCTGTTTGGCAGTACGTTAATCTTGCTTAAATCTGGTTCAAATCCTGCTAAAAAACAGGCCCCAATTTGCTTCTCATCCCAACCTCTCTATGGACGACATCATCTGTGCGGCGCTTGAGGAGGTTTGCGTGAGGGGGCGCCTCCGGAATTCGCCTCCAAGAGTTATGGCCGAGTTTGCAAGTGGCTGTTTCTTCCTCCTGCCTTGAGCTCTCTGATATTGTCAAGCAAGTTATATGGGGGCGTCTTGCTTCACAACCAGGCCTTCGGTTCACGGTCTCTGGCTCGTCCATGGAACATAAGGATGTTTTGCAGGGGTCTATGGAGGAAATGGAGAGGATTGGGCTGAGTATAGTTGCTGAGGAACACATGCGGGATAGTTTTCTGGGGCTCTATGATCTGAAGCAATCCCCACACTTTGAGATTTCTCAGATTCAGAGACGTGTTCTTGAGAGGCTTGCAATGGCAAGGTTTACTTTCCATTCTTTTTATTCTTTACTTTTCTCTTGAATATTGGATGAAAGTAATCCTCAGTAGATATTTGTTCTGCTGTGTGAATTTCTTGTTATTTAGGAGGCTACTCAGTTGTACAGGGTTGAGTATGGTTGCTTTGGAAACTTCCTTAAATCCGAATATTTGATGCATTTTGTTATAAAATTTCATTATAGATTGATTACTTATTTATGTAGGTAAGGAATGTTAGTTATTTGGCCTTTTATTGCAATTAATGGAGAAGCTTGAATAGTTAAGATGGTTGTGCTGTCGAGCAACTGAAAAATACAATGCTACACAATTTTAATGTACAAAATGATTGCCTGATACTTCTCATGCTGCGATATGCTGGCGCTATAGAAGACAAATTTGAAGTCCAATGGCTATTACTTCATGATAGGGCTTTTATCATTGATACACACACCATGTATTTGGCCACTTCAATAATCTTTGTTTAACATCATGTGAGTTCGACTGATCTAATTGGTTGGTTATATCAATCCACAGGAGTAGTGGAGTAACTCAGAGCGAGCTTGCCAAAGAACTTGATATCAAAGGAACCAACTTCTCTTATGTTGTGAGGAACCTTGTTTGTCAGCAGTTGATTGTTAAACAATCAACTATGGTTAGGGAAAAAGACTATGTAAATGTGGAAAATGGGCCAAAATATGATCAAATTGTAAATACTAACTTATTGCATCTGTCCCGGTACGCAAAAAATGTCAAACTGAATCCTCAACAAAGGATTGAAATCACAAGGTCTGTTTTCCCTCAAATGTTGAATGAATCTGAAGATACAGAACCATGTTCTTTTCCCACTGAAGTTTCTGAGGATTGTTTAAAAGAAGATGTGCACATAAAGGATTATATACCAGCTATGAAAACTATTTGTGAAAAACTAGAAGCTTCAAAAAATAAGGTCGGTTTTCTTATTATTATGTTAACCTTCATTAACTTAGTTGATATGATTCTTATTTTGTTTGCAATATGTTTGCAAAAAGGTTGACGTTGTTTCAAGCATAAAGTTAGCTCTTGGTTATAGAAAGTCATCTGGGCATAGAGCATGGAGGAGTGTAAGTTATTTATTCACAAAGATTGGTTATGTTTAGTAATCTCTATGGTGTCTTGACATTACTTTGGACTTATTTTTTTTATTTGTTATCATTGACAGATCTTATATCGATTGAAGTATTCTGGTCTCGTGGAAGAATTTCAAGCAAAAGTCAATGGGAAGGTTTGTGTTATATTGCAAAGAAACTAATGCAAATTGATTTGTTCCTTTTCATACTTTGTTATTCATTTTACCTAAGAATTTTGAAGATAATTGATTAAGCTAGTTTTCCAATTGGCGTGGCAAACTAACAGTTTGAATAGCCATTATTCTTGGTTAAACCCTGGTATAAGCTTTATGGATAGTATCTGCATGGAATTGACATTAAATTATTCAACTTGACCTATTCCATAAATCACCGTATAAAGCACTTTATCTTGGGCATGGATAATAAATACCTACATGGGTAGGAGGCTATGACATACCTTGAGAAAATGTAACATAATGTCAAAGTTGATATAAATCATGCATCAAAAGTATGCATCTTATGGTTTGTCCAACACCCATGAATCTCAATCTTTCTATGCATATAATATAACCTAGTTTTTTTAATGGTGTAATAATAGATTGCTAATTATCTTCAAAAGGATAAGATGAATAAAGTGTAAATAAGATTGGATAGTATTTGATATATGCAAAATTATTATAACATTATAATGCTGAGAACATTAATTTTAAAACAAAACAAATTGTAGCACAAAATTCTAGAAAGGTAAAGTAGAGAAGGATTTGGATGAGTATGATATGCATTAGATGTGTTAGTTTCACATCTAGACTTATCATAGGCATATTCTTGCCTTTTCTTACTAAATTTAATTTTGAAACAATCGACATCTAATTAGTTATACAATTATGACATAGGATTATATTGCAATTATGGATCGATTGACTTGATTTGTATAATATGCATTAAAAATTATATATAATTTTTGTCAGAAAACTAGGAATCTCAAACTCAGTGATTTTCTATACATAAAACAAATCGCATATGCAGGCAATTTAATATGATTGTCAGGTGTATCAATATATAGCCATGTATGACTGTATAAATACCTATCACAAGGTACTACCTAATAAACTTGCACATAATCACGTAATATAAAAAGATCATAATTAGCCTAAGAAATGGTGACGATGAATTAGATCCTTTACTTGATGATTTATAAGCCGACGATGAATATGTTACTCCTAAGGGTGCCGATTTTATTCAAATTGAAGCTAAAGGAGAACTTTATGTCAATGAGGACAATGAAGTAATCACTATGGACATTGAATGATTTATTGAATTGAGATCAACTTCTACTTTCTAAGTATATAAAAGAAAGAAACAAAGTGGGGTTGGAGCTTTAAAAAAATTCGAAGGTAATCTTAAATATAATGAATTATTTTTTATGTTATTAATTTATTATTTCATTTTAGTATACAACTAATAAAATATTAATTGATATATGAGATAATGAAAAAATATTATAGATGAAAAAGATTTTGAAGATCTGGCATACATTATAAGCATTCCTCTGAAGACTGTCAAAGTGACGATGAGACTGTCTTGGGTCTTGATTATAATGGCGTGTTTAAGTTTTAAGTGAGTATTTATTTTGAATATTGTGTTCCAGTAATATTTATCTTCAAAAAAATCTTTATATTCATAATTTTCTTAATATTTTATTATTTTTGTTAATTATTTATAATTTTGAAGCACTTTATTTTTTCATTTTGAGTCTTATGCCTCGCTTTGCTTAGAGAAAATGCCTCGATTTCCGATTTCGCCTTTTTAAACCTTGGTTTACATACATTAAAACTATGGGGGAGAGTTATTGAGCGTATATTACAGTGTGATATCAATGTTTCTCAAAATTAATCTGGATTCATGTCGGGTAGATCTATTATGGATGCTATACATTTATTGAGAGCTTTGATAAAGAAGTATAGAGAGAATAAGAAGGATATATATGATATTTATTGATTTGGAGAAAGCATATGAAAAAGTTCTAAGAGAAGTGATCTAGAGAGTTTTAGAAAAGAAAGAAGTTAATAATGCTTATATTCAAGTCATTAAGGATATGTATGCATGAGTTGTTACTTATGTTCAAACACAAAGTGATTTGAATAAGTATTTTCCTATTTGAGTTGGAGGATATCTTTTTTGCTTTAGTCATGGATATTATACTAGACATTTGTAAGAGGAGATATCATGGTGTATGCTTTTTGCTGATGATATTCTTCTTGTTGATAATTATAAAGAGGGAGTTAAAGAAAATCTTGAATTATGGATTTCAACCTTAAGAGTCTAAATATTTTAATTTGAGTAGATCTAATCAAATGTATTGAGTGTAATTTTAGTAGTAATAGATCTAGTGGGGGATTGTAATTTTGGGCGATCAAGTCGTTAATAAGAGTACACATTTTTGATATCTCAAATTTATTTTTCGAAGTGATGGTCAAATAGATGATGATATTATTAGTGGAATTCAAGTTGGATGACTTAAGTGGAGGAATGTATCGGGTATGTTGTGTAACAGAAAATACCCCTCAAATTTAATGAATAATTTTATAAAATGATGGTGAGACTTGTAATGCTTTATGTCGCAGAATGTTGGCCATTAAAAGAGGAGCATAAAATGAAGTGTTGCAGAGATGAGGATGCTTGTTGAAAAAACTTTATTGCTTTAACAAATTATGTTATTTTGTGATCTAACATTACATAGAAAATAATATATTATTCCAAAGGATGAAAATATTATTTCGTTATAGACTCGATAACAAAACTTACAATTTTATGTTTCAACAGAGATTTTCCCTTATTTAATATTTGGTTAAATAAGTGATGTAAGCAACTTAGAACAAAACTCAAAGAGAAAACCAAGTAAATCAAAACTCACTTTTATATAACTTTGAGAAACTTTTGGAGAACACAATAGACTAAATGAACCACTAAAATTCAGAATAGAAAAGTAGGGATCATCCAAAAAAATCAAAGCAACAAGAAAAGTTAGCAAAAGAAACAAACATAAAACAAACAAACACTATCCTCAGAACATCCTACTAGAGGACTCCTCACATGCACCGATTGTAGGAATATATTTTAAAATAAGGTTTAGATATGCAAACCAAGGGTCCACCACTGCAAAAGGGTCCAATGTCCTACCAAACTCGTCCAGCAAATGCCACAAAAAACAACCAACAATTCTTACCAACGGAACCAGAAGAAAGATACAGGTGGAGTGGAACTTGCGTAGAGAAGAAAGAGGTTAGAAGCCGAGACGAAAGGTTGGAAAGAGCTCGCAAGATTTCCAGAGGAGGTGGAAGAAGGTGGACAAAGCTCTCAAGCTTTTCCAAGAAGAACCCGCAGGTTATAGCAACTTTGCTCTCAAAATGTAACAGTACTTGATTATGAATAAACTCAAAGTTACTCAAATTATCTTATGTTGAGTTTTATATTTTAAAATTAGATTTTTGTTTGAGTTGATCAATTTAATTTAGAAAGTTGGAGATTATATTCCAACAATATAAGTTGAAGGAAATGCCCGAAAGGTGAGGGTGTATGAGGTGACCTGAGTTATTAACAACCTTGGATACTAGATCTAAGATGAGGACTATTGAGGGATAGTGCCTCAAACCCAAGTTTAACGAAATGCAAGTGACTTACAAGCCTATATCTCATATGCGGCATGAGTCGGCAACCCTATCTGGAAAGGGATACTAGCTAAGCCCATCTAAATGCTTTTAAAAGTATAAGGTTTGGTCTTAGTGCATATGAAGATTAAGAAGGTTGTTTTGATTTAGAAGATAGGATTTACAAATTGGCTTTTAGCCAAAGATGCTTGACCATGTGGGTATGCATATGCTGACTCACTGAATGCAAATTTTTGTTATTTAATCCTTATATGAGAGCTTTCTATATGAGACATACTGGCCAGACACGATCATTTTAATTTTTTTTTATTTGAATGTGTGGCTTATTTGAGTAAGCCATGCAATTTTTGTAGAAAAGGCATTATCCTATGGTTAATTTTTTTGCTTAAATCTTTTTATTGTTAGAAATCGTAATTGTCCTAAGAGTCTACTGTACAATACATGTTTGAGCCACCCCTAAACAAAAGCAGGTTAACAAACCTAAGAAAAATTAGACATTTCTAATGCATACTCATTAAGAAACATACATGAGGTAAATGAAGTAATGTTAAATTATTACAATTATAATTGGTAGTTGAGTTGCCTAGCTTATACAACCCAATTAAATTTTTACAAACTCAACCTTTGAGGTCTTCAAGCTGTCGCTTTTTAGATGTATCCAGGGCTTCACATAGGGGAGTTTATCCTCGTTTAATTATATCCCATAGGCTTACAATACTTTTTAAGTCTATCATATATATTTTGAAAAATGAAAAGACTCAAACATGCAAAATAGGAAGGGATTAGAAAGTAGTTTATATGAAAGAAAAAATCATCCCAGAATTGCTTGACAGTTGAGGTGCCAAGCCCCCTATCTCTATCTTAGTGGCCATGCATTTTGAGGGGTTTTAAGCAGCGTCTGTAAGCAAATAGTATTAAATAATCATGATTTATTTTTACCCCCTTTTGAACATAGCCACATGCAGAAAAAAGTATATATCTCTATCATAATGACTTAAGGGTAAGTACTCACAATGCAGACAATCAAAAGTATCATACTAAAACATCAACCACATGCGCATAAAAGAAAAATCTTAATTTTTTCATGCGTAGGGCCTATGCACCTAAGTGTGTGCCGGCTGTGTGGTATGTCATACTACAAGTGATGTCTTATTTTTTGTGGAATATAAATATTTAATTTTAGTCCATGGGTGATTTCATCTTAAGTTATTTGTGACTTAAAGTTTTTATTTAATTTTTAATTGTTTCATTTTTAAAAGTGTTATGAAAAACCCGTAGAGCAGCAATTGTTTTCTTTGAAGCAAGCCTGTTATTCGGAATCCTAAGACTCAATGATGTAAAAATTTTATCTTTTAGGGTGAAATAATATATCATTGTATCAAGAGAAATCTAAGTGATTTTTAGCAGTTTTTAAGAGTTTTTTCAAGTGTTTGGATAAGAGTGAGATGTTTACCTAATAAAGCAAGGTAAACATGCTGAAGGGTTTAGCTTAAGAATTTACAAAATTCACCAAATATGGTAAGGAGAATTCTAGCAGAAGGGAAATTCTTAAAGTACATTTAAGGATTATGCTTTAAAGTCAATACGAGGAGAAATCACTTAATTTGGTTAAGTGAAATGCTACTTGAAGTTTGGGTTAAATAGGGGATTATTCGTTTGATTTGGATCAAATGGATCGACTTTAGCTTTGAGGTCAAAGAAGAAGAAGCTTCCATTAGATTTGGGTCCAATAGAATAACTCGGGTTATAAACAAATTGAGCCGAGCCGGGTATGTGTTTGCTCATGTTTGAGCTCGTTTGTTAAGGGCTTGTTCGAGCTCAGTTCTAGCACGATTTGAGATTTTTCATTTATATTTAAGCTTGGTTCATTTAAAATGAAGGATGTTCATGTTCGGTTCATTTTTATGTTTGGTTCGTTTTATGCTTATTAAAACAGTGGGCCTTCTGATGACCCGGTTAGGAAAGTTGAGATATTAGATTTGACTTATGTTAAGAAAGGTAGAGGTAGACCTAAAAAGAACTCGTTAGGATATATTAGACATGATTTTTCTTTATTAGATTTAACTGAGAATTTGACTTTTAACAGGACACAATGGAGAAAAAAGATTCATGTAGCTGACCCCATGTAGTGGGACAAAGGCTTGATGATGATGATGTTGTTGTTGATCATTTTATGCTTATCAAGCTTTAAACGAGCCCATAAATGAGCAAGCTTATCGAGCCCATAAACGAGCAAGCTTATCGAGCCCATAAACGAGCAAGCTTATTGAGCCCATAAACGAGCAAGCTTATTGAGCCTAAAACATAGCATATTTCATAGATGCTCCTTCCTATAATACTTGCAAAACTAGTTGAGTTAAGTGTAAATAAGCTCCTTCCACTAGGTTGTACCTTTCCACACTACAAGCCTAGATTAACATGTTCAGATTTTTTTCAATTTGTAATATTCAGAGAAAGGGTCATGACTCCCTTGGTTGCCCAAATTTGCCATCCAAGGAGAATCAGTCTGACAATATAAGGGAAAGTCATCATTGTCCAAGGCATAACAAGAATCCCAGCAGACCAACTGAAGCATTAAAGAACATCTAAATCTAAAATTTTAGAAAAAATCTGAAAGCATAGCTAGTATAGCTGCACAAGTTATTCTATCCACTGGTTGCCTAGTAACATAGCTGTGCAAAGACCGTCCAAGCGAATCTGTCATTGAAATACGAACCCAGTAACCCACATTCCATTTCGGAGATAAGACTTTTGTGAAGATATTAATAGAAGCTTTATATCATGGTCTAGGATACTAGGAGAACAAAACCCCATACATTAATATCTCATGAAAACCCTTCCACAATAATTTAAGCAAATCTAAGGCCATGAACAAGACACATAATAATCAACTAAGATTTAGTAAAGAGGAAAAAAATCATCAAGATGAGTTTGAACCCGTGATTACTTCTCCAACCAAATGTTCCACCTCCTAGCACGGCTCTTTCCACCGAGGCTTTTGTTTTTTAGAGGACGCACTCTCAGGATTGGACCGAGCGATGTAGGGGAGAAATAGGAGTGTTCACTTGAGCGGAGAAAGAACAACTAGGGTTTCTTCTTTCAGGAATAAGAGGGGCCGAATAGCAAAATGTAGTGCAATTTGTGAACTCACTAGTCTTTGTACCGAACCGACGAACCGGGCCTGATCGCCTGAGTTATAATAAATTATAATAAATAATTATAAATATTTTTAAATTATAATAAATATAAATATTTATATTATATTCTTATCATTTAATGAGACTTAATTAATCGTGTGCTGGGGACAATTTCCACAAAAATCATAGCTGTTTGATGTAGATTTTGATTTGGAAAGTCAAATTAAATTGGGTTGAATTTGATTCTGAATCGAGCTAGATCCAATTTTATAAAATTGGGCTTGAATTGATGCCGATTTGAGTCAAATTGGTTTCGGCGTGGCTCAATTAAAGTGATTGAGTTGAATCGGGCTTGATTTGGCCCGATTCGTCTCGATCCGAGTTGGGTCAACATGAAAATTTGTCTGCAATGCTCAAGTGGATCAGTGGCTTCACTCTTAAAGACAAAATGTGAAACAATTATATACATGAAAAAGTTGGAGTAGGTCTAGTGGTAGTGTTAGAGAGATTCTACTTAGATGTTTTGGACATAAAAACGTCACCCTTCCAATGACCCGAATAGAAGAGTAGATGTGTTAGATTTGGCTTATGTTAAAAAAAAGGTAGAGGTAGACTGAAAAAGGCTTGGTTAGAAAGTACTATAAGTGATATTTTTTTCTTAGATTTAAATAAGAATTTTACTCTTGACATGACACAATGGATAAAAAGAATTCATGTAGCCGACCCCACATATTGGGATAAAGGTTTGATGATGTTATTGTTGTTGGTGTTGTGTTATTGTTCAAGTTGATTTGCCATCATGAGGCAATAGACTCTATATGCGCACACCAATATAGCATCATTAGGTTGCCACCAAGCTTGTTGGATATCGTGATAAGGTTCTATAGATCCCAAGTATAACTTAATATTATCACTATTGAACTACCCCTTGAATCAATATCGAGAGGTTGATGATCCTTTCAATTCCATAGGAGCTCATCTCATCAACTTATTGCCCCATTTGCATACACGATAGTATAAAAATTGCCAACCTATCTCATACGAAAAGCCTTTTTCAAGATCATTGAATTTTGCATCATATTGATTTTAAATACATATATTATTCACCATAAACATACTAATCGACATTATGCATCAATAGTAATCATAATTATAAGATGCCCCAATTTAAAATGCAACATTTTATTAGAATGTTAGTATACCACAACACTTCAAAAACATGCACTCTGCATAATTTATTGTTTATGTGATAATTTAATCATGATCGGATATAAAAATGTACTCCTCAATATGAGGAACTATCTTATGCATTGTTTACATTTAAGTCTAAAGTATATATAAGAGATGCATGCAAGAGTCTAAAACATATTTGATTTCTAAACTACAGATTGAGTATCTTACACAAATTGTAGGCCAACGCCAGGATATATTCTCACACAGTTCACAACAAAACCTTAATCTTTTCTTCACAATCAAAGCAACATGTACTTATATTAACAAAAATTTTAACTTGCCAACTCAAAATTGAAGTAAAAAATAACCTAAAAATACCCTTTTATCTGAAAAGGATCACTCCTCATGAAAAACCTTAATGCCCAGTAACTTCAACTATAATTGATTGTCAGAAGAATTACAAAAATAAAAAATTTCTCCTCAAAACTCAGCCTCCAAACTTCGGTTTCCCCTTCCAGCCATCAGCTCATTGTTCACGGGATAAGGGAATGGAAATGGGGTACTGGTGCTTAGGAGCTTATATTCATACAAGGAGTTAGGTATTATTACAACTAACATATCAAATCCATCACAACCACTCAATTTTTGGTTAGCTTCTACAGATACTCCTAAGTGAAAATTCTGTTAATTAAAACTTAGGCCAAGTAATTTTAATATAATTTAATTTATATAATACTATTATTCTTACATTTATATATGTATATACATGCCCGAATGATTTGAAAGAAATATAAAATTTATAAAAATATTTTCAATGATTTTGATGATGTGTGAAAATTGAGGGATGAAAATTTTATGTCCATGTTGATCTTGTACCTGTATGTTAATTTTTTGGGTGTTATAACTGTAAACTGATTGCTTTGGTGGTTCTGGGTTTGTTGGTATGTTGCGAGAGTTTCTCCTTTGATTGATTAACCATGTTTAGTGGTTGGGATAGTTAGAAGAGAATGTTTGGGTGATATTTAAATGTAGATTAATTAGTAAGACTGGGCAATATATGTTGGAAAAACTTGGAAAGTTTTTATGTAGGAAGATTAGCCCAGATTTTACTTAGTTATATTAGAAAAAAAATTGTCTAGGTTTTTTGGAAATATTTAAGGGAATGAATCCTATAATCTTATCAATCCAAATCAAGGGGCAATGTACTGAACCTGGACAAGGGAAGCTGAAATGAACTCGGCAGGAATCTGTAAATAAGTGCTGAATGTGCGACATTCTGGTTACGCTTTTCTCATTTTTACTATGAAAGCATATAAACCATGAATAATGTAGTGAGAATTAAGTGTATTAGAGCCTCAAAACATATAAACCTGGATACCTGGAATGATACTGAGAATTTAGCGTATTAAAGGAAGGGTGAGAGCATCACCCATTGATGATAAGGCGATTAATTACATAGATTTTGATGTTAGACATGTAAATACATGAGAATTATGTGATATATTTTATTAAAAAAATTGAATGCAATTTGCTTTTCTATCGTGTGGATTTTAAACCCCAAAAACTTTTTAGTACTGAAAATATGCTTTTCAAGTTTTGATACTTGAGTGGGTCAAGTAATTACTTATCTAAATGCATCTCACTTTATTAGGTCCCATATGATCCAATTGCCTAACATAGTTATGTGTTTTTGTGCCTTGATGAGTATATAAGGGCATCTTATTATGGCTATTTTTTCTCGTGCTTGTTTTCCATTCCGCTATGTTGCCTACATGCTTTAGTTTCATTGATTTCTCTTATTGATTCCTTAAAACTTTTTTTTTTGTAGAATGTCTCTTGTCTTCGGTTAATCAAGAAGTTTGATCCTAAATATTTTCTACCAAAGTCTTTCATGCATGGTCATAATGGCTCCGACTCAGAGAATTTGGTGAAAACTGGGAAAAGAGGTCAGATTACTGATCAACTTGTTGAGGTTCCTCTTGAGCATAGAATATATGACATGATCGATGCAGAAGGACAGAAAGGAATAACCATTTTAGAGGTAATTGTTGTTTGACCCGTCTAGCCTTTCTGGATGTTATTTACACTTTAATGTATTACAATGAGCCAACAACTCCTATCTCACAATAATGTCTTACTTTCAGCACTTATGCTTGGATACATAGACTTCACATCTTCAATTTTGGAAAATGAAGCAAGTTGTTAGCCATTTTGATTGGAAAGATAGGTTTTGAAAACTTGTATGAGGAACTGTTTTGTTTACTCTTTTTAAATTGACTGATCCACAATAACATTTGGAACACCTTGGGCTTACTTGCCTTGAAAGTTCATTTGCATATATCATGATCTTAAACATTTTAATATGCGTTATTCGGTTGTATAATATTGAAAGATACATGAACCTATAATCTATGTTGCTTATTGAAGGAAGTGTCATGACCCCTAGAATTTGGATGGCAAAAATTGCCTAAGTCATGAAGTTTGTTTTGCTGGATTCTCTTGCATGAGATAGTGGCAATTCGAAGGGTATGACCATCGGTTGCGACGGATTTGGCACTTAGGAGTTGTTGCCCCTGAGTTGCTGCCAAAAACTCATCCGCATGAAATGACGATCACATTTGGCTCCTTCGCCCTCCCACACAGTTGATCATCATAAGGCATCCCAAAAAGACAATTGTGACAACATTTTAAAATGTAAATTTAATTCATTTAAAATTTAAATTGTTCGATTTAAGCTCGCTATATGCTGGGCTAAAATTTCAAAACTTAACTAGAGCTCCATGCATTGACTCTATGCTGACATTGACTCATCGAGTCACACAGCTACAATTTACCATTCATGTCAGTTTCCCTTGGCTGACGGCTTCCTCTATTCTCCTTCAGCCCACCTCATCTGACTTGTCACCGGGAGATAGAAACAGTGAGAAAACTCACTGGAAATGCATGAAAAGATAATTGAAAAGGATTATAAACATGTTAGTAACATGAGCATGATGTTTCATAAACAGGGCAGCTAGTCAAAGAAACATAAATGTAATACAAAACCTGTCATCATCATGCATATTATGGGCATCATCATGATCCACGTAATCATTTTCTTAGATACAACTTAATTTAGTGGCTGTCTCAGAACCTATCTTGTTAGAGAGCTAGGGCACTTGTGGTGTTGACAATTAACATTCCTTAAAGAGTGTTTTCACTTAGTCATGTCAGCTTGCGACAACAAAGTCATCTCAAGCCTTCAAGTTAACGCATCTTTTCCATATAAGAATTTCATGTCATTGTTTACATACAATTCATGCATTTCATCGTTCATGTCAGTTACATCCACATAAATTGCCTTATATGAAATTTACATGAAAGAAAAAACTACCAGATAATCATATAATAACGTAAAAAAAGGAAAACTTAAGAGTTGTTGGATATGTAGGGGTTAGATAGAAAGGGAACTCCTAATAGCTTTAGGGTAATTTTCATGTAATGAAAACTTAACATTTGGCCCATGTAAATTGGTGTGGGTTGTATGCTAGGTCGACCGGGGTTTTTACTGGCCCAAAGACAGTACTTCCTCGTCACAAAAAAAAGAAGAAAAACTAACATGTTAAATTTCTTAGTTCCAACCTTAAATTCCACAAAGGTTTGGTATCATTTCTTTGTCTAAGCTGTTTCCCTCCTTGAATTATCATCCTTATAGTCATAGAGTCCTCTTTAGATGCCTTAGCTACACTAACCCTTTCTCTGTGTTTGGGTTCATTACTTACAACGACACTATGGAGATAGCTACGTCATTTCTAGTTTACATGTGACATATTCCTTTTTAATCCCTTTTCGTTGACACTACATGACATTTTCGTTGACACTACATGACAATTTTCCCTATGTTCATGCACCAATGTGGTTCACTGTATCTGTTTCCCTTGTCAACTCTAACTGTTGTGTCAGAGTGCTATTAGGACACGCTCCATGGAGAAAGCCTTGACCAGAAAAGACACTTACGAAATTTAACTGATCTAGTTCGTTCAGCTAAAGACCTTATATGTTATTTCTTGGATGCCAGCCCTAATGGGCTCTAAGAAAACTCTACCATGAGGAAAGTTAACTTTTTAGCCCTATGCTGGTCCACTTACCTCCCACCTATTTTATAAATTTCAAAGTTGGCAGGTCAATCTTGTTGGCCATCCTTTCTCGTTGGGCCTTGCTGACAACACATATACATACCTGTTGACAAACTTACAAATTGTTGTCATACTGTGGTTCTTGTTAGCTAGACTCATTGCTCCTCAATGGTTAGGAAAGTCAAAATACATCACAAATATCATAAAATATCTATTAATTGATATTATATTATTATGTATAATTTAATTAAAACTATTTTTATTTAATGATGTTATCTAACTATACATTTATATTTTATATTTTTAATTCCTTGCCCTCGCTTGTTGCAATTCCCATGCAAATAGCAAATCCTAGTCATTCTCTCATTCATATTTCTCCTTTATGCCATCCCGCTGAACCCTCGTGTTTCTCCCTTCGCCGCTTGACCCTCTCGTTTGGTCGCTCGAAAATACTCACTATATATGTTTATGAATAGGCTCGTTTTGTAATTCAAAACTATCGCTAGAAATGCTCATGAACATATTTGTTGGTAGGCTCGATAAAGCTCATTAATTAAGCTAATGAATATTTAGAAGTAGAGCTCATTAATAGTTTGATAAGGCTTTTTTGTTTAAAGCTCGATAATCACGAAACAAATCGAACATGAACCAAACACAAATCATATATGAACATCCATCAACTTAAATGAACCATGCTTGAACACAAACAAGAAAGCTCAAATCGAGCTCAAGCGAACATGAAGAAGCTGATAATAACGAACTTAAATATGAAAAAGCTCATGCTTGGCTCTAATCAATTCGTTTTCATCCCTAAGCACTCTTGAAGTTTTGTTAAGCATGCATAAGACATATGTTGATGTCACAAGATTGATTATATGAGCCACTACGGAGTGTCACTGGGGTTATTTGTTGAGATGCAAATGACATGTTGGATGAAGTTGCATGGAGAGGCGTGAGCAATGTTGTCATATTATGAATTGCGGTTGTAAGGGGCATAGTTGTTATGATTGTTGGAGTAGTAGATGCCATTGCCTTATACATAGGCGTGGGAAGGGTGTTGTGCCCTTATTGGAAAAGAATTATTTTTGCTTGGAAATTTTGATAAGTTGATATGGCATACTTTAAAACTTTGGGAGAGAGTTATGGAGCATAGGTTATGACGTGATACTTATGTTTCTCAAAATCAAATTGGATTCATGCCGGGTAGGTCTACTATGTTAGCTATTCGTTTATTGAGAGGTTGATGGAGAAATTTAGAGAGAATGAGGATCTAGATATGATACTTAATGATTTAGAGAAAGCATATGATAAAGTTTCAAGAGAAGTGCCATGAAGAGTTCTGGAGAAGAAAGGGGTTAATAATGCTTATATTCAAGTCATAGAGTTATGTCTGCATGAGCTATTACTTGTGTTAAAACACAAGGTGGTTTGACTAAGTATTTTCGTATTTTAGTTAGATTACATCAAGGATTAGCCTTAAGCCCTTATCTTTTTTGCTTTAGTCATGGATATTCTTACTAGACAGTTGCAAGAGGATGTACCCTAGTGTATGCTTTTTGCGAATGATATTCTTCTTGTTGATAAGACTAGAGAGGGAGTTGAAGGTAAACTCGAATTATGGAGGTCAACCTTAGAGTCTAAAGGTTTTTGTTTGAGTTGATCTAAAACCAAATACATGGAGTGTAATTTTAATAGTGAGTGGGGGTTTGTGATTTTGAGTGATCAAGTCATTAATAAGTGTACTCGTTTTAGATATCTTGGGTCTATTGTTCAGAGTGATGGTGAAATATATGGGGATATTGTTAGTAGAATTCAAGTTGGATGATTGAAGTGGAGGAATGCTTTGTGTTTTTTGTCTGATAGAAAAGTACCACTCAAACCTAAAGGAAAAATTTTATAAGATGGTGGTGAGACTTGCAATGCTTTATGGTGCAGAATGTTGGCCATTAAAAGAGAAACATAATATTAAGTTTAGTGTTGCTGAGATGAGGATGCTTAGGTGAATGAGTGGATTTACTCTTAGGGACAGAATTTGAAACGAGTATATCCGTGAAAAGGTTGGAGTAGCTCTAGTGACAGATAAGATTAGAGAGTCGTCTTAGATGGTTTCGTCATATAAAACGACGGCCTTCTGATATCCATGTTAGGGGAGTATATGTATTAGATTTGACCTATGTTAAGAAAGGTAGTGGTAGTCCTAAAAAGATTTGGTTAGAAAATATTATAAATGACCTTCTTTATTAGATTTATATGAGAATTTGACTCTTAATATGACACAATGGAAAAAAAAAGGATTCATATAGCTGACCCCACAATGGGATAATGATGTAGGCAAAGCCCCCCTGCTTTACCGGTTCTCCTGGATGGCTGTTTGACTTCTACTCCTGCTCCTTGGCTTCCCGGTTTTCCTGCATGCTGTGATTCTGTTGCCTTTATTTGGCTCTTTTCTGCTTATGTGCTTCCGGGGTTCATTTCCCCTTTTGGCCTCTTCGGTTCCTCTGCATGTCCCGATTCTTTCCCCTTGGCGCCTGTCCGTTCGTTGGCTGTTCTTGCGTGCCCCTTCGTGTGCTGCTCCTGGCAGATGGCTTTTGGTCTTTTAACTTCCTTTGACTTATTGGTTTGAGTCGGCGGCTGTTTGGTTTCTTTTCTTCACCTATATATTGGGGCTGTTTGGTGGCATTTAAGAGAGAGTTATGGACGATTTTTGGAGCATGAAAACCTGAGGGTTCTTCTTTGATAGCTTGCGAGCTATGTTCCCCTTTCTCTTCTTCTCTCTATAACTTCGTCTTGGGCTTCTTATTTACTTATTCTCTCTGCAAGTTTCCACTCCATTTGTATATTTCTTCTCAATCAATGAAAAGCTTTTAGGTGTTTTTATGTTCTAAGATTGTGTTTGTTGTGTGAGTTGTATGTGTGGTCCATTCTAAATAAATAAAAGTTTTAAAGTGTTGTTATATCCTTTTATTTGAAGTTGTAAGAAAAGTTTGTGTTTGTTAAAGTTATTTTGAAAGGAAGACAAATGGCTTGCTTGCAACTATATTTTCCTCAAAATTTTGGTTGCATCAGATAAAGGCTGAATGTTGTTGTTGTTGTTGAAAATTTTGATAAGGTAAGTAGTCCCTTGTAAATGCGTGGAAATAGGATCACTTTCATATCGGAGTTGGGTGATCTTCATATACTAGATGAGGTTAAGTAGTCTGTATATACCTGATGGAGTTAGGTAGGCTCTGCATAAATAGTCGGGTTGGAATATGAGTACAAAGCATGCTTAGGACCAAATAAACTCTTAAGGAATTGTGGCTCAATTCCTTTTTAGTAATGTCACGAACCTTGCCTAGGTATCTAATTCACTAAAGATTTTGATCATCCTTTGGGACTATCAGTTAGGGTCTAAATTTGATAACCATAGCCCGTCATGTAGAAAGTCAAATTGAATCCACTTACCCACTGCAGATATTTTTAAGCATTAGGATGAAGATTAATCTGTTATTTTGGTGGGTTGAATGGTGGATGAAAGATAAAATTTCAAGCTATGTACAGATGGAAATGCCCTTCGTTGTAGGGTTCCTCGGTTAGTTAGAGGGTTAAGAAGTAAGACAGTGTTCTTTGGTTAGTTAGAGGGTGATGGATGGAAGGAGCCTTTAAGCTTGAAGATTTATGTCACTAAATATTGAAATCAGGTTGTAGATTTTTTTTGAGATTGGTGTTGGGTGTCACTAAAGGTGATGCACAAGATTGTACGAATTATAGAGGTATTAAGTTAATGTGTCATACTTTAAAACTATGGGAGCGAGTTATGGAGCATAGGTTGCGGCGTGATACTAATGTTTCTCAAAATCAATTTGGAAAAAAATGGAAGCTATACATTTATTAAGAGGTTTGATGGAGAAATATAGAGAAAATAAGGAGGATCTACATAAGATATTTATTGATTTAGAAAAAGCATATGATAAAATTCCAAGAGAAGTGCTATGGAGAGTTCTTGAAAAGAAAGGAGTCAATAATGCTTATATTCAAATCATTAAAGTTATGTATGCAGGAGCTATTACTTGTGTTCAAACACAAGGTGGTTTGACCAAGTATTTCCCTATTTCAATTGGGTTACATCAAGGACCAGCCTTAAGCCCATATCTTTTTTCTTTAATCATGGATGTTCTCACTAGACATTTGCAAGAGGATGTACCTTGGTGTATGCTTTTTGCTGATGATATTCTTCTTGTTGATAAGACTAGAGAGGGAGTTGAAGGTAAACTTGAATTATGGAGGTCAACCTTAGAGTCTAAAGGTTTTCGCTTGAGTAGATCTAAAACGGAATATATGGAGTGTAATTTTAGTAGTAATAGACCTAGTGAGGGGATTGTGACTTTGGGCGATCAAGTCATTAATAAGAGTACACGTTTTAGATATCTTGGATCTATTGTTCAGAGTGATGGTGAAATAGATGGGGATATTATCAGTAGAATTCAAGTTGGATTGTTGAAGTGGAGGAATGCATCGGGCTTTTTATGTGATAGAAATGTACCCCTCAAACTTAAGGGAAAATTCTATAAGATGGTAGTGAGGCCTGCAATGCTTTATGGTGCCGAATGTTGACCATTAAAAGAAAAGCATAATACTAAGTTAAGTGTGGCAGAGATGAGGATGCTCAGGTGGATGAGTGGCTTTACCCTTAGAGATAGGATACGAAATGAGCATATACGTGAAAATGTTGGAGTAGCTCCGGTAGAAGATAATATTAGAGAGAGTCGTCTTAGATGGTTTTTGGTCACATAAAAAAGCGGCCTTCTGATGATCCGGTTAGGAGAGTAGAGGTATTAGATTTGAGTTGTGTTAAGAAAGGTAGTGGTAGATCTAAAAAGACTTGGTTAGAAAATATTAGGAATGACATTTCTTTATTAGATTTAAACGAGAATTTGACTTTTAATAGGACACAATGGAGAAAAAGGATTCATGTAGCCGACCCCATGTAGTGGGATAAAGGCTTGATGTTGTTGTTGGTGTTGGGTGTGATTTGAGCTGGATCATAGAATTTTGGTTGATGCTTATCTTCCTGGATTTGATGGAAGGATCTTAACACATCTTGGAGCACTTTATAGCTTAGTATCTGGATATACCCTCGCTTCATCTTAATTTTCTTGTACAAATAAGTAGAAGTACGAACTTGTTGTCATTGTTTGGATAATCGAGATTTGTTGATATTTCATATTTTATTTGGGACATCAATAATAAAATATTTAGACACTGGTGCTCTCTTGTTACATTCCAATAATTTGCAAATTGGTGCTTAACGGAACTATGATGGATAGTCTCAAATTAGTTATGTTGAGAAAATAATGATTATTAAATATAGAGAAAAATTGCATGATATTGTGGTAAATTTGGTTAAAACCAAATGTTTGTCACCTCTTTTAGCTCTATATATTATCATATCATTCTCCCATGTGCATGGTTTAGGGGATACTTCAACAAGCCATCTTTCAATGACAAGTAATAAAGTAGCTAAAATTAAACTTCATTATAATTATCATTTTGATAGAAAAACAAAAAGGAGGAAGGTAGGTGTTCACTATTTATCTATCCCTACAAAAAATTATAATTTAGAGCAAACTTTGTACAAAAAACGGCCACTTTATTGTCCTGTCTTGGAATGACATAGAAGATGACCTGCTGAAAGTCATCCAAAAAGGTAATAACTTGGCATGTTGGAAGGTTGGTAGGGCTGAAACCTGGATAGCCTTTAACTTCTTGAAACGTTTGATAACACTTGCATCATTGCCTTCAATATTGATCCCCCAAAGATCCATCATGCAAGGCTCAATGATATTCTGGATAGCAAGCACCGCATCAATCTCTACTTGAGTACTAATCCATTGTAATTTTTTTTTACCATAAGCCATAATCAGTTTGCCATTTGAGTCTCGGATGACAACCCCAAGCCGGCATGTCAGAAGGGAATAAGGCTACAGCAATGTTCACCTTAATCCAATTCGGAGGTGGAGGATGCCAAAGATGCAAGTCATGAAACCAATTTGGTTGATTAACACCCATTGCTCTAGAATAGGCCTTGGGTGATTATTTATCAAGCTTCCAAGAATTGTGACTGCAATAACTGTAGGGCTCCCAAATGGACTATGGTGCTTCATTGCATATCGCAACCTCCAGTGCTGATAAACAGAAATTCAAAAGATACGAATTGAGGTTACCTGATTCGTAATAAGATCCCTACGAAGTTCTGCATGCTTTGAAATGCTGCTAACGAAGAACCCATAGCTGCCCAACACGTCCTAGATTTCTAATAACCTGCTACAATGGAAAGCCATTAGGTTAATATTGTCCTCTTCCTGACATCCCCAGGGACAGAACTTAGCCTCTGAAAGCCCTCTCATATAAAGATAAGCATTGTTTGGGATAGCATTACAACAGAAACACCACTAGAAGAACCATTCACGTGGATGCAAGTGGATGTATTGAATCCACCTGGATGCGTTTTCGATATTTGGAAAGGCCAATTCATATGCCTGGGCGGTGATAGTTCTACTAAGGTTTGAAAACTTCGACTAAATTTGATCTTGTTGGAGATCAGGGTTAATCTGAATGGAATGTATAGTTTGAATTGGTGAATCTCCAAAGCATTATTTCAGTATCACTTAGAAAGTACCTTTTGACAGCAGCAGGTCATCCACACTTTTGTTCTTAATGATGCAGCAATCAATAAATGTAGGTCACTTAGAAATGAGGATTTCGAAAATCCAAGCATGATTAAGAATAGAGACCGTCTGATATGCTTTAAAAGTAAAAATAACTAAAGAAACATTAGAAAACTACAAGAATACTAGAAACAATGGCTGATTTTGTATTATCCATTCAATACAAAAACAAGATACAAGTGATCTACGATTAAAGAGGTAAATTGACTCTCTCAAATAACCTAGATGCCGCTAGGAAGGCTTCAAAGAAAAGAACTATAACAATAACACCAATCACACAATCCCAATAGCAACATAACTAGCCCTAATTAAGCTCTCCAAAATTCACTCCCAAACAACCCTTTCTCCTTAATTAATTCCCTCTCCTATGTCAATTCAAAATTTGAATTCTTTCATTCCCATAATTTCCTCCTCATTCCTTCTCCTTACATATTGAATAACAACTTTGCTGGCCCCACACAAGGGGGGCCGAAACTCCCCTGGATAGATCCGCCCTGTCCAGAGCTTGGTTCGGCTCTTGCTGGACCGGCCGGCTGGATTGGCACTTAGCAATCTACCGTTCAGCAATGCCATGCTTTGGATCAGTTTTCAATTTCTTAACTCTTTGACCTTGTTCTTTGTCACATCTCTTTTTGACCCCCCTTAGTCAACTTGAGGTGCAACAGAGATGAAAAAATTCAGACATATTCCTTTCTCACTAACACCCATATAGAACTAATTCATCAAGATCGAATGAGTAGGAAATTTATCTATCCAAACTATCCCAAAACAATTTCTCCAACCATAGAAATTATATCTCATTATTAAATGTTCGGAAGTATGCACACTATATATTAAAATAAAATACAGAGCTTTTACTAAAAATTTCAAATAAAATTTTACATATCTAAAAAGCTTTAATTTCCAGCTTATTGATTAGTTTCTATCTACAGCCTAAACTGTGCGCACAAAATGATTATGTACACAGGGCAATTGATCACTTGCCTAAACCTTGATGACTTATTTCCCTTTCCTGCAATACATAAACTAGTGAGCTAAATGCTCAATGAAATACACAATTCTATGGTAATATATGTTCAAAAACAAGAAACAATCAATATGCAAGTTGATATTTTGAACTAACACAAGAATCACAACACATATAATTAGAAAAAAAAAAGAATAAGCAATATCTCGTTTTAGTAATTAATTAATGCATAATACTATACAATTTACTTTATAAAATCTTTTAGATTTTTCTCAATCCTCATATCATATGCATATACATTATTTTTGAAAAGTGATATGATGACTATAAGCTTTAACACGTTCATAATAAGTTGTCATATAGCCTGTCGGCTAATCATTTATTTATGGTCCCTCCCTTCAAGGTCGATATAAAAAATTTCAACTTTTTAGAAGAGAGAGTCGGACACCTCCTGTACAGTCCCTATTAAGGCTTACCTCGTTAGGTCTTTCTCCTTTAACCGCACAGAATATCACTTAATGACCTATCTCCCATTATATAACTTTTCTCAATAATAACCAAACTATCATAGCAGTCATCAAAGATATCATCTAACAACTCACAATAATAAAAAAACCCAAAACATTATACATATTAAATAAATTCTTTATGATGATTATAAACCTGGAACTTTTAATGTTTCCTGAAATTTTCATCTTATGATTAATATGAAGAAATGCTATAAAATTTAGATTTAAAAAATTTGTTGCTTCCTCCAATAGAGATCGAGTATCTCACCTTGTTTTCTAGGTTAGCAGGATAGATGTGATCCCTTATGATAACTTGGCTTCTTTTTCTTTTATTAACAACCTAACTAAATCATGATTTTCACAAATTATAAACAATTCCTAATTTATAAATTCAATTTACAACAAAATCTCAAAAACAAGATTTTACCTCAATTAAATTTCATCTCGTTCAAGTTTTTTATTCCTACAACAGAAATAGAATATGATAAAACTTTCGTACCTAATTTATTTATTCTGCTTTTTTACTTTCCTTTCCATTTTCTTTTCTACTTTCCTATTACTTTCTCTATTTTTTTTCGCTGTTATGGTACCTTCCACAGTAAATTCATTATAGTAAGGTCCTTACAGTGCCTCTCCTACAATACCCTGATTTGTCGTTTCTTTTTGCTTCGCATTCGTCTTCTTCACTCACGACTCCTTCCTTCGCTCAACAATATATATATATATATATATATATATATATATATATATATATATATATATATATATTCCATCGCCTTAATTTCTTTTTTTATTTAAAATTATTATAAGTAGGATTTTAAAAAGGCTACAGTAGATTATAAAAAATGAAAAGTAAACTTAAAATAAAATTTTTTGGGAAATGTAACTATATACATATATTGATTTATGTTGGTTATTTCTATATGCACCTATATATCAAAATGGTCTAAATGAAGTGTATGTTGAAATAAAAATGATTTCTTTGAATTTAGTTAGGTGCAAAAAAATGGGGTATGGTTTTGGGGAAAATTTAAGTTTTTTTTTTTTGGAAAAATTTTTAGTATTATAATTTAAGATATTATTTGGGGATTTACATTAAGTTTATCATCTTTTGTGTAAGAGTTTTCTCCAGTTTGTCTTTTTTTTCAAGATCATCTCGTACACATTGTAGCATTTGTAGATTATTTTTGATTTCAAGCTTATGTAGTCGTATTTTAAAGTAACATTGTCCTTATTCACTGTTGACCTTACTTTTGTTAGGTATTTAAGCTTGTTGAAGAGATATATCTACTGCATTTGTTCATATTCCTTTTTTTTGCACTTATTAGTTCTTTTCTAAATGCAGTTATCCAAGCGACTTGGAATAAGTTCTAAGAAATTGCATAAACGAGTTTTTTCCATGCGTGAAAAGTTTGGAGTGGTCTCACAGTCTGAAATTCAAAATAAACAACAAGTATATAGGTTTTGGACACACAGCTTGCACCACAATGATCCTAATAAATGCTTATCAGATAACCAAAATTTGCTTCTTGATCAAAATGAACTTTCAACTCATTCGGGTGATTCAATTCAATATCAGAGGCCATTTGGCTCTAATTCAAAGGGTCAAATTTTGGTTATGGAAAAACCAGATAGTGGGCAAGAATTGAAAACTCATAGCTCCTTCGGTGGCCCTTCTTCTGAATTAATTGAAAGTGAACAGCAACCCGTCAATCGAGCACATGAAGATAATTTTATGGATAGTGATGTAATTTTTGATGAGGCCTGCAGTGCTCTAGAATCACATGTCTCCGAATCCACATCACTTCATTCTATGTCAGTGTCATCTATACCAATTCTCCAAACTCAGAAGTATGCCTGCAGAGCATCAACCTTTTCCGCTGCACAGAGGGAACAAAGGATACTTGAAAAATTGAAGGTACATTAACGGCCACTCCACTTATATTGTGTTAAAACCATTTTTCTTTTCACTTGTTTGGCATCAATTGCAATATGATGTCATGGTCATGTTAGAATTTTATTGTCATCGAACTTTGTTGATTTAGCTAAGGTTAAATTTTAAATAAGGTAAATTCTATAAAATCTCTTTTGAAAATGCTTATATGAAATATGAAACTCTATAATGCACACTTATTGTCTTTAAAGTACCTTTTGTTTTAGATATTGGCTCAGGATTTCTAATGCAACTCTGTTGACCAATATCAAATATCCTACATGGTTAATATATGCTTAAACATTGATAGTTGAGACCTTATTCATTATACATTTATTGTTTCTTAAGTAATAGTAATTTAAGAGTTACTTCTAGGATTTCTTATGTCTATTGAACAAATCACATAAATGTTGTTTTCCTTGTTCCCTATTGGAATAAATCCATTAACTGTACAAGTTATCAAGTGCTTCATTGTTTGTGCGCAAGTTTGTTCTGATTTGAATGTTAAAAGAAGTGGAAAATAAGCAATTGTATTATGCAATTATTACCTTCTACAGATTTCTCATGTTTTTGTTCCTTGAAGTACTAGAAAATACAAGAAACTTTCACGCGTTGTATTTTTACAGCTAAGGTTTGAAGAACCATGAAGCTTGGAGGAGTATGCGGAAAAAGGTGCATTTGGATTAGGCAAAATAAATCTTAGAGCTATATATAAAAATATAGAAACAAATTTACTTGGGTTTTCATCAACATTATCATCAGTAGCCTTATCTCGTATATTTGTTGCCATGTTTATGAATCTTTGTCCATTTTCTTAAACAATGAAATTTGTAACTTGCCATTGAAAATATTCCATGAACTAGCATATGCATTTTATTGCCATCATAAAAAGAATAGCAAAATACATAAGATCCGGATAATATAAAGTGTTGTGAATGTTATCTATTCATGTGGAGGGAAGTTAGCAAACATCCAGATACCTGTTAAGTTTACAATGCTAAAATTATCAAAGGGAGTTATTACCCTAGCGTGGGTTCTAGTAAATGTGGAAGAATGGATAAATACTTTCTTTTTAGTATTTTTCTTGACCAGAAAAAAACTAGTTGAGACCCTTTATCCATTAATTCAGATAAGCTTTTGATAAAATATTGAGATTGGATTGAGCTTGAATTATGTACATTCAGCACTCAGCCAATCAAGTATCATTGGTGAACAAAGGTATAATATCACAAGGAGAAAAAATAGTATAGTAAATGCAAGACCTTTATTACGTTGACGTACATCTAATCTAGGCATTGCTTTAGTGGCATTATAAGATCTAACATCTAAAGTAAGATGATATCAGAGATGAAGGAACAGAGGGGATACTATCATCCAACAAACCTTCTAAATTCACTTTTTGCCAATAGCCATTTGAGGTAGTACCCAATCCAAACCTCTTGAGCCAAAGGAGCAAAAATGCCTATCTCAACAAGAACGTGTGTCACATATGGTCTAATAGGGTGTAACAGCAGCAACATCTACTTGTGTTGATTTGCCAAATTTTGCATCTAAAGAGTAAGATATAGATTGAACGATGTAATGGATTCAAAGATGGGAGAAACATCCCACACGCGTGTAATAATGGGCTCCTAAGAATTTTTCTTTGGCCACAAGTGGGCTCCTAAGAATTTTCTTTAGTATGGTGACCGCTTCAATGCTAACAATTATAGACCTTTCATATAATATAACCCCCAAGAGAAAATTCTAGAATAATTTGCTTCCATATATAGTTTGATAAGCACTTGAAGTTGATCTAGAAGTCTAATAGTGAAATCACCTAAAAAGTGAAGATCGGACATGAATGTATGAATTGTCAGAAGCTCGGTCGCTCAAAAGTAAAATTTACCAATCAAATAATAGGCGAATGGTGCTGCCAGATTAGAAATTTCCTAGTTTTCCATCGCTTGTTATTATTCCCACCCAACATATTTTCTTCTTTGAAAGTTTTTGAGAAAGGAAAAGAGTGTGTGATTGTTTTTTTAAAAATCTACATCTCTTTTATGTGGGTTGAGAAATATCTTATAGACTTTTTTACTTTCTGTAATCCCTTTTCATTTCTATTTATATACTAAATATATAAATAAAAACATATTTTGTTTTTAAAAACTCCTTGTCATCTCTGCTGCAGAATGAGAAGTTCCTTCTAAAAGTTGAGTTGCATAAATGGCTTGGTGATATTGAGAAGGATAAGCCAACGACAATGGACAGGAAAACGCTAGAGCGCTCTTTGAAAAGGCTTCAGGACTTGGGATTTTGCAGATGCATTGGTGTCCACATGCCTTCATTAACAAATTTCAATAGTTTGCGCTATACAGAAGCTATTTTGCACCCTTCTGTGAATCCATCTCAAGAACTTGTGCAACAAATTTATGAAAGGCAGAGATCTTTTGACATTCAAAGTCGCGCCGTTTTCCTCGATCTGCTAGGATGAAACATGAACAATCTGTGGTGGAGCTGCCAGAACTACAAAATGCGAGGAGAGCTTCCATTCATGCTGATGGTTCACCAGCTTCAAAGGCAATGAGTGAGAATGGCTTTGTTATTGCAAAGATGGTCCGAGTGAAGCTTTTGCACAAATTTTTGTGGTCTTACATGAGTAGTTCACCATATTGGCAAAATGCTTTGTGCTTTTTGAGAAAGGATGGTGTTAATGTGGCAAATCCTGCAAAAGATTGCCAATTATTTTCTCTTGATGCAGCCATAAAAGAAATGCCACTTGAATTATTTTTACAGGTGGGTGGATCTAGATTAGTTATTAATAATCTGGAAAAAAAATGTAAACTGGGTTTGAGACTCTCCGATCTCTCAGTTCAGGAGCGCAGATGCCTTCTGGATACTCAGGCAACAAGTAGGCTGTCATCTATTGTTGAGATCTTACTTAGGCTAAGGGTAACATTTCTTTCCTAGTTCTGTCATAGTGACATTGATTTTTTTTGGAACTTTTTTATAGTTATTGAAACCTTTTTTTGTAGATAAGTTACTTTGCAGCTATAAATCTTTGGTTTAAGTAAATGAAGTTTCTAAGTCATGCATGCTGCTTTCAAATATACTCTGATTTTCCTTTTAAACCTTTGTCAATTATTTTAAAGTCAATTTCTTTAATGATTTCGTATGTGCATGAAATTGATTTAAATTGATCAACCTACTTATCAAAGACCAAGTAACTTATTGCCTCAGGAGATTTAGCCATTTAACGAGCCACCGTAAGTATTTGCAAATTCATGGGTGGTGTATTTTAAAACGACAGGAACTTTGGAGTGCCTTACCAGTATGTTTGCTTAGATGTTGGCTCAATCGGTCACCTTTAGCATGATGCAATGTGGAATACTGTTTCATTCATCTATAATTCTTTTTGTTGTTGGTATGATGTGCCCAATAGATTAAATGGCGAATGTCTAGTTGGATTTTAGTCCATTTGCTTCAACCAATTTGTTCATTCTTTTCTTTTCAAATATTTTGTTTATATTGTTCTAATCCACACTCCATTGCTCAAGGTAGCAAATCCCGGTTATGCTTTTCTTATATGTTTTTGTGCATTTTTTTTAAGATTCTCATGCACATTTCTAGGAACTATATTGATTTATAGCATGTATTTTGTGATTAACAATTCTCTGGTTACAGCATGATTTATAACTTGCACTTTTCTCTTGGTTGGATTTGCCTAAAATTCCTGAGTTCATCTTCATTTTTTTTACTTATGCTATTTATAGTATTTTTTGTTCTATATTTTTTCACATTCAAAATTTATCAATTAATTATATTTGATACAACATAAACCTTTTTTTGTCCTCATATGTTTGCTATGAACCCTAGCTGCATTTGATTTTTCCAAACTCTTCACGCTATCTTATCACCTCCTTTCTTTAATCTAGCTATTGTATGAAAGTATCTGGTAATAAACGCGTGCTATTTTCCAAAATCATCTGCTTTTGATAAATAACCGTTTGAAGTAATTCAACGATTCACAGTAATAATCAGATGTAGTTTTTCAATAGTATGATGCTAACATGAAGTAACTAGATTGAGGGAGAAAAGACAAAATAAATAAGGATTGAAAAAAAGAAATATTGTCTTGAAAGGGCTAATGTGCATTACTTCAATAATAGAACAAAAAAATCAACGAACGCCAACTTATGCGTCTTTATGGTTTACCTCTTTTTTATTTTCTGATTTTATTTGTATTTACTTAGTGTCTTTGTAAGTATTTTTTTGTTGAAGTTTAAGTTATTAGATGCTTCCGTTGATGTGATGAATGAAATTATTGGATGTTTTATAAAATTATTCAGGGAGAAAAGACAAAATAAATAAGGATTGAAAAAAAGAAATATTGTCTTGAAAGGGCTAATGTGCATTACTTCAATAATAGAAAAAAAAAAATCAATGAACGCCAACTTATGCGTTTTTTATGGTTTACCTCTTTTTTTTATTTTCTGATTTTATTTGTATTTACTTTGTGTCTTTGCAAGTATTTCTTTGTTGAAGTTTAAGTTATTAGATGCTTCCGTTGATGTGATGAATGAAATTATTGGATGTTTTATAAAATTATTCAGATTGTTGAAAATTATCATATGTTGAATGATGGAAAAAATTATGTTTATGCTAGTAATACTCTCTAGTACTGTTAAGGGGTATTGTGGGATGTTACATAAGTTCTCATACTTTCTTTCAAAAGTTAAATTCATTGGCATAAATGCACGATGCTATTAGTGCTTTTAATTGTCACTGTTTCTTTGCTTTTAAATTGTTGTAACCGCATGCTATATATCTGTCACGATCTGGCCGAATACTCGAACTAACAAAGCAGATACAAACAATATGTTTGTTATAATATTTCTTTTAAATTCTAAAACTATTTATCATCTACATTTCAAATAAAAACCGAAGAGTCACTAACACAATTTTCATCAAACTACTAATACATCATTTTTACACCTGCATAAATTAATTATTTCCCGTTTTCATTTGCGCGTCATCTTTTGTTATCATACTGCTCTCCTTCAATCATTCTACTTCTCTGCAAACTTACCTGAAAATTTTTATTTAATGTGTTGAGTTTACATGGTAAATGCACTAGATAATTATCATTGCTAAAATAACCTTTAAACATATATAAGATGCAATGCATGTTTTTTTTTTCTCATTTCTATACAATATTATAACTTATATAACGCTTGGTATATATATGTTCTTACAACATTTAGTATACGTATTAGGTATATATGTACATTTCATATCATTTTTCTATTTCATTTATTTATTTCTTTATACATTTCATATCATATATATTTTATAACATTTAACATTTATTCATTTTCCATTTCAATTGGTACAGAAATACCATCTAAATGTACCAATAAAGGTACAAACATTTTCATTTAACATGCACAGATACATTGCTTCCACAACCAGTATCATACGGGGTGAACTCCTATAATTTGTCTGCATATTCTTTTTCTTTTTTGATGATTTATTCATTTATGCTTTATTTATAATTTATAAAAATTATTTCATTTCTTTCAACATTCTTTACTTGTATTCTTATGTGCATATAAAATAGCATATGTATATATATATATATATATATATATATATATATATATATATATATATATATATATATATATATACACTTTCCAACTTCACTTTCTTTTCCTTTACATGTGGTTTAAATCGATATGTATCTCTTTCACATATTCATATACCTTCATGCTCTCATGATAATTAATGTATATTTCTTCAGTCATAATAATTTATATGTCAAATTTTAATCATCATATATGCATTTGAATTTATATTGCCTTACTCATAACAACCTACAAAAATAAGTAAATCAATTATATAAATCAGAATTGAAATGGAAATACAATACTGAATTTGCTATACGCAATTGTAATTATCCACTTTATTCTTCTTCCAAATATTTGATTTTATGAAATGTACCTCCAATATTTGTCTTAGCATGAAAAACATTCATTGTTCAAAATAATACTTTAACCATTTCCAAAGAGGGCTTTTGACTAATTAATCCACATTACGTAATATTAGAGGGCATAAAATCTTCCACAATCTCAATTTCACTTTCTACCATTATCTTCTAACAAAATATGTGATTAAACTCTTGTCAATTAAATAATTTTTGCTAGGAATTTTCCCTTCTTTCAACAAATCTTTTCTTTACTACAAATTGACTTTTTTTACCATCGGATTTAAGCTTACTATAATTGGATTATACCTATAATAATAATGTTTCTTCAATTAGGAGAATTATAAAATTTTCCTTTCCCAGTTTGAGCTGAAAATTTTACTAACACTTTCTTATGAAGGAATTTTTCAAATCCAAACTTTTCCTCATTCTCCGTCAAATTTTCTTCTTTCTTAAATCGTATACTAAAACACTGCCGTTGCTAGGTCCCAAGTCCTAGATGAGAAAAGTGGAGGGTTACATTAGGTAGTCTATAGCCAGAGTAAAACTTGTCGAATAATCATGACATGCATCTTTTAAAAAATAGTGTTAATGTTAGGACGTCCCCTGGAAGCGACGCGCTTTATGGCTTGAATACAACGACAAGTGTGCAAGGGCCGCTGCACCGGCGTCCAGGTGTAGTGTTAAATAGGCAAGGGTTCCCACATTAAGGATGGATGTGGGCAAAGAAGCTAGTCCATGAAACTAAATTTAGGATAAGAACTTGGAATATAGACTCCCTTACAGGAAAATTAATGGAATTAATATAGATTATAATAAATAGGAAGATAAATATTATGTGCATTCAGGAAACTAAATGGGTTGAAGAGAAGACTTAGGAGATTGATAGTTTAGGATATAAACTATGGTATTCAGATAGTTGTAGTACTAGAAATGGTTTAAATGTGATTATAGATAGGAGTTTAAAGGATAATGTTATAAAAATTAACAACTCAAGGAAAACCAGGCTGACTTAGCTGACCTCTATCGTCAGACGACTGAATGCTTCGATACCCTAGATCGAAGCAGGAACCACCCTCCCCTTTACACACCTTCTAGACGTCCATCCATATACGGGGATGATACCTACCAAGATGAGGGACCTCCTCGTGCCCCTCATCAAGGAGAAATTATTTTGTACGCAGTCCGAACGCAGGGATAGGTTCGGATGCTGCGTATTTACTGCTTATTTGTTGCGTATTTTTTGTGAATTTAATTTTTTCTACGTATTTTTTGCGTATTTATTGTGTATTTAGTGAGTATTTAGTGAGTATTATTTTATTTGTTATTTTTTTTGGCACAAAAAAAATTTGTATATAAAAAAATACGCAACAAATAAGCAGTAAATAAGCATCATCCGAACGCGTTCGGATTACTTACAGAATAATTTCTCCTCATCAAGCTCCCCAGTATGGACATCCTCACAATCCTAACATACCCATTGAAGAAGAATTTTATCGTCGATGCTCCATCCTTTGATGGAACTCTCGATGCTGCCGGCTCCTTTAAAGATTGTTGTTAATGCTAAGATTGTTAATATTATAAGTGTTTATGCTCATCTAGTAGGTTTGGATAAGGGTTCAAAATTAAAATTTTAGAATGACTTGGAAGAATTAATACAAAAGATACCTCTTGAAGAAAGAGCTTTTTTGGAGTAGATTTAAATAGACATGTTGGTAGAGAGGTAGATGATTTTAAAAGTATTCATGATGACCATGAGTTTGGTACGACAAATGAAGGTGGTAAGATCATATTAGATTTTTTCTTTAGCTTATGATTTTTTAATAGCTAATACCTTATTTAAGAAAAGAGATGAGCATATTATCACTTATAAAAATGTATATTGTAAAACGCAGATTGATTATTTTCTTATAAGAAAATTAGACCGCTTAGATTGCAAAGATTGTGAAGTTATTTCGAGTGAAAATTTATGTACCTAACATCGATTATTAATTTTGAATTTTAAGATAAAGGGGCAGAAAATAAAAAATAAAGTAAAACGATTTTCTAGGATTAGATAAGGGCATTTAAAGAATATCAACAAAACTATTTTTGAGAGTAAGATTTTAGATCTTAAGATTTTGTCTGTGCATAAGAATGTTAATATTATGTGGAAAAAGTGGCTAGTGATATTAAGAATATTGTAAAAGATGTGCTTGGAGTTTTGAAGAGAAAAGCTCCTAATAGTAAAAAATAGTTGGTGGTGGAATTCAAATGTGCAAGAAAAGATAAAAAAGAAGAAGATTTGTTATAAAAATTAGTTTAGATGTAAAAATTATTATAATTTGGAAAGCTATAAAGAGGCTCGTAAATAATCTAAGAAAACTATTTGTGATGCAAAGAGCTTAGCTTTTAATGATTTATATAATAAATTATATACTAATTAGGGAGAAAGATATATGTATAAGTTAGTCTAACAAAAAGATAGGAGTAGTAAGGATTTAGTTCAAGTGAAGTGTATTAGGGATGAAGATCAAAAATGTTTTTTTTAGAAGATGATATTCAACAAAGGTAGATGAGATATTTTGCTAAACTTTTTAATGATGATGTGAAAATACAATTGGCTTTAGTGACTTTAGCACTCTAAATGTAAAAAAAAAAAATTGTTTTTATCGGCGTGTTAGTAAAACCAAAGTTAGAGAGACTTTTAAAAAATGAAGTGTGGAAAAGCTGTTGGACTTGATGATATTCCAATAGAGATGTGGAAATGCTTAGGAGATGAAGGAATTTCTTGAGTTACTAAATATTGTAATATTGTTTTGTAGACTAAAAAAATGTAAGATCAGTGGATAATGAGTGTGTTATTTCTTATTTTTAAGAATAATGATGATGCACAACAGTGTGCGAATTATTGAGGAATTAAGTTAATGTGTCATACTTTAAAACTATGGGAGCGTGCTATAGAGCGTAGGTTGCGGTGTGATACTAATGTTTCTCAAAATGAATTTGGATTCATGCCGGGTAGGTCTACTATGGAAGCCATACATTTATTGAGAGGTTTGATGGAGAAATATAGAGAGAATAAGGAGGATATGCATATGATATTTATTGATTTAGAGAAAACATATGATAAAATTCCAAGAGAAGTGCTATGGAGAGTTCTTGAAAAGAAAGGAGTTAATAACGCTTATATTCAAATCATTAAAGATATATATGCAGGAGGAAGGAGCTATTATTTGTGTTCAAACACATGGTGGTTTGACCAAGTATTTTCCTGTTTCGGTTGGATTATATCAAAGATCAGCATTAAGTCCATATCTTTTTTCCTTAGTCATGGATGTTCTCACTAGACATTTGCAAGAGGATGTACCTTGGTGTATGCTTTTTGCTGATGATATTCTTCTTGTTGATAAGACTAGAGAGGGAGTTAAAAAAAAAGAATAGAGAGGGAGTTAAAAAAAAAAGAATAGAGAGAGAGTTGAATGTAAACTTGAATTATGGAGGTCAACCTTAGAGTCTAAAGGTTTTCGCTTGAGTAGATCTAAAACCGAATATATGGAGTGTAATTTTAGTAGCAATAGACCTAGTGAGGGGATTGTGACTTTGGGCGATCAAGTCATTAGTATGAGTACATGTTTTATATATTTTGAATCTATTGTTCAGAGTGATGGTGAAATAGATAATACTAAGTTAAGTGTTCTAGAGATGAAGATGCTTAGGTGGACGAGTAGTTTTACTCTTAGAGATATGACACAAAATGAGTATATACGTAAAAAGGTTGGAGTAGCTCCAGTGGAAGATAAGATTAGAGAGAGTCGTCTTAGATGGTTTGGTCACATTAAACAGAGGCCTTCCGATGGTATTAGATTTGACTTAGGTTAAGAAAGGTAGAGGTAGACCTAAAAAGACTTGGTTAGAAAATATTAGAAATTATATTTCTTTATTAGATTTAAATGAGAATTTGACTTTTAATACAACATAATGACGAAAAAGGATTCATGTAGCCAACCTCACGTAGTGGGACAAAGGCTTGGTGTTGTTGTTGTTGTCTGAAATCATATACTATTATTACCAATAAAATAATTTTATAATTCATATTCTTTAAAATTTGAATAGGAAATAAGTATGATTGAAATCACTTACAAAGTAAAATTTTTTTAATACAAATTCCTTCTTATTTTTCTCTCAAGTTCTCTTCCTTTACCTTTAAAAGAGAGATGAATCATTTCTTAAGATTAAATCGCGAAGAAATTGCTCACAAAGTGAATGAAATTTAAAAATAGCATACATTCCTTCTCCTTCTTCTTTCTCTCAGCTGTTTCTCTTGTCTTCGCTTATTTTGCAGTAATGGTTGAAGATGGAGTTATTCTTAGTGAGGAGTCGTCCGATTTGATTCCCAAACTCAAACCTTTGCTCTGAATTGAAAACCGGCCCTTCTAGCCTGGCCTACGCTCACGTGGCTTCCTTCTGGGCTGCGGCTTTGTTCGGTTCCACTTTTCTGATTCGCATGACTTAGTTAATGGGGGCTGGCGGCTCTTACAATATCAATGATTGTTGTTGGTTTCTTTCTGCAGAGGTTGTTGATTCCATATTCTTATCTAGCATGTATTTTGATCTTTTACGGTGGCAAGAATGACCACTTAGACCTTTCTTAGCAATGTTGTTTAGTGTCCGTGTTGTAACATGCTATTACGTGAAGTTGATGCTTGTTTGGTAAAATTATTGTTTATCTTGTTGTTGGAACTGCTGTCATAGATATATTAGTGTAACACGTATTGGTTAAATTAGAGAAATAGACATATTTAGTTATTAACAAATAATATCGATTACCTTTATCTTTAAAATAATTTATGAAATTAATCATTAAAAAAGAAATGTATGAATAAGTAAACTTTAAAATTCTATTTACAAGTAATGAATAATTTATTCAGTAACATTAACCAATCTTTTTAATGAAGAAAGAAACTTTATAATATCCATCCATCAATAACACCTAACAAGATAGTTAATAAAATACATAATAGTTGGGGTTTTTATGTTAATGTCAAAATTGATTAGGAATACCTTGTCTTAAACAATTCAACATTGTTTTGTATAAAATTTTGTTTTTAGAAAGCATGATTACTTAGCTTCTCTATAACTCCACTTTGTACTACAGAACTTTTTCTTATAGCTGTCGATTTAAACTTTTATTAAAGGCCTAAATGTTGATTTTTCTGTCTAAAAGTACAATCTGTCAGCAAAAATTATATCCAAATGAGGCCCATGGCATTTGCTTCATAATGTTTTCCTCATTTTTTTTCAAAAACCAGTTACCCTTCAATTCAGATTATTTCAGGAAACACCCAGCGTTAAGGCCTACACTGATTTTACCTTTTCAATGGCATTACACAGCATTTGCTGAGAAACTCAATTCATCTTTTTGCAGTAGTTATGACCCCACCCTCCCCCCCCCCCCCCCCCCCCCCCCCCCCCCCCTTTTTTATGTTTCATATTAAAACAATACAACATTAATCAAACAAACCTTTGACTTTGAACTTTATATTTCAACTTTGCATCGTTGTGCCACGCTCTTTTTCTTTCTTGAATTTTAGGCCGAGTACCCAAATTTTCAATTACATGTTTGGCACTTAAAATTTGCTCGTAATATGCATGTTTTAGCTTGGGGCCATCAAACACAGATAATCTTACATGTGTTTTTTCTCTCATTTTTCATTTTCAGTTAATTCAGTTAGTGAAAAAGGGGACTGTCCAAGATGTTAATTTGCTCTCTCATGCTTTGGAGCTTAAAGCATACTTAGAGGAACCCGTGCCTGCAGTTTTACCATCTTCAGATATCCTAAGATCAAATGATTGCTATAAGTTACGACATGATTTTATCCTTTCTGACAAGGAGGCTGTTGAGCTATATTGGGAGACCTTGGAGTATTGCTTTGCATCTGCTGATCCATCATATTCACGACAGTGCTTCCCTGGTTCAATTGTAGAAGAGGTCTGCAAATATTTGATATTCCTCTGAAACATTTTTCATTTGCATTTACATCTTTTGCTTTGACTTTATATAGATGATGTATGCTTATTTGATTTCATTTTATGGAATTGTAGTGCCTTTATAGTTCTATGATATTGGTCTACTTGTATCATATTTCCTAGGCTTATTAATTTATTTATAATATAAATATTTTTTCGACTTACTGAATCTCTTTCTCATGCAAACATCTACTTGATGTACTGATAAAAACATGATTCTACCAATTAATTTAGAAGGTTCAGTGCATGACTTGTTCTTAATTGCTTAAAGAAAAGTTAAGGTGAGTGAAATTAAGCAGATGTTTGCATGGGATTTCACGGGTTTTGGAAGGTTTTTTTTTTTTTTTTCATTTCTGTGACTCAGTCCACTTATCTGAAATTACAATGGTGGCAATCTAACTATTACTATGTGTATGTCCTCTATAAGTTGAACTGGAGAGCTAATTTGTTTCATTTTCCTTAATATGGTTTGTAGATCGTTCTTATTATTTATTGCTTTTTCAGGACAAGGTTTTAGCATGTTTAGTATAACATTTCATATGTATTACTAAAGAACAAAACCATGTCCTTTGATATGATAGTCATTTTTTTTTTACTATGGTAATTGATTTGACAGAACATTAAAATGAACTATATTGGCACAGCATAGGGTTGTTTATAATAGCATGCCATGTAAAATTAATATAATTTGAACATTCTTTTAAAAGCTGGACAAATCTTGATTTATTAAATTATCTAGAAAAGGTGTCCAAGGGCTCATGAATATTAACCTATGAATTGGAATAGCATTTTGAAGAGAATGGATTAGGTGGTTAAGTGAAATTACTTTTGTGGAACCTTCATCTCTATTTGGCCACCCTTTGTTTTGTGTTGATTTTATTTTCATGTTGTCTCAGCCAAGATCGAGTCGATTCGAACTCAATTGATCATCATCGACCATCAATTTACTCAAATTGTACCTAAATTTAATCAAATTAAACTCAAAATCGATCGAGACCGACCCAAATCGATTCAAATCATACCTATTTGAGCCTTGTCGAACCAAATTTGATGCAATTTGATGCCGATTCGAGTCTAATTTCGCAAAATTGGCTCGATCGGACCCAATCAGATCCAAATTGATTTGGGTCAAGTCTACTCCATGCTCAATTTCAGCCCCTTTTGTCAAATTCTAGTTCAATTTGGCTTCCTAAATCAGGAAATCAGATGGATGGCTCAGATTTTCTTAAAATCTCAGCTCAACAACCTTGTACCAATCCCAGATTTCTTGGGAATTTTGGCAGCCCAAGGCTTTCAGTTTGTAGAATCTGAGGCGGAGCGCGGGACAGAGCCAGAGACGGGAGATAGAATCGGGTTTTGTGTCTTCTCCATTCGGTTCTTACTTGTTGTATGTGTCTTGGACAGAGCAAGAGAACAGGTGCGAAAGACAAAGTGGAAGCCTCCCGTGCGCTTGCTTGCATTTCGTCTGAGCATTTCCAGGCATCTGACCCTGTTCGGCCTACATCTTTACAGTCATTTCTTATTTTATAATTTCTAGTAATTTGTTTGATTGTGTGATTGAAAATTGTTGAATCTAAAAAATATTTTCTTGCTAGCTATTTTCATAATCTCTACTTTTAAAACTTGATATAGTGTATTCAGTTGAATTCATTAGGTAGCATGTTGATCTTTTAGCATTATTGTTGCATGTGTCACTTGAAAAAAGTATTTGCATGGAAATTTTAATAATGGAAATTGTAAGCCTGCCAACGATGTGAATTAAATATATGTGAAATTCATACTAGATGATAAGGTAATTGTCCCATTGAACGTTGAAAGGTTTTCTACAAGCATCGTTTTAAAATTAACAGCTTGCAAAATGGGACTATATAAAGTTATTCAATGTATTGAGATGAATGCTTAGGGACACGATTTCTTTGGTTCATTCCATGCAATTATTTATGTCATGACCTTATGGTTTTCCTCTATTTGGTTCCTTGCAATTCGGTTTGTGACAGTAATGCATTTTATTGCCTACTTGATTGATGGTATTACACAATCTCTTGTGGTTCTTTTCAATTTGGATGCGGTTTGGAATTTTGAAAATTTTATTGTAGATTAAGGGAGGTTTTGTGATTCTAAATATAACGGTATGAGGCTTGTAGAAGACTTTCTATTTGATTCTAATAGATTTTTGCATTGATTGGATGAATTTTTGGTTGGATGCAATTCCTTCTAGCACAATTTTGGTTGGTGCAATGGAGATTCAAGATATTTGGGAGAATATACCTTGTTGTAATTAGCATGAGGTTTGAAATTTTTTATGATCTCTCCCTGTCATACTCTTATTTACTAATTTGACTTATCGGTCTAATTATGGATTGAATTTTGTTAAATATGGTATATACTCTCTTTTATGTCAAGTGCAATCCAAACATATATTTACGACGAGGATACCCAAGCACCTCAGGTAAATCTCCTATCAAAAAATTTTTAAACTTTGGTAGAGAGAATAATGGAAATCATGAACTAAATAAATATTTAGTAATCTCTAATACTTAAGATTAAACTTATACTACAACAACACCAACATCAAGCTTTTATCCCATTGTGGGGTCGGCTATATGAATCATTTTTCTCCTTTGTACTATGTTAAAAGTTAAATTCTATTTTTAAATGTAATAAAGAAAAGATTATTTCTAATTTTTTCTAACCATGTCCCTTTAGGTCTATCTCTACCTTTCTTAGCATAAGTCAAATCCAATACATTTACTTTCCTAACTGGGTCATCAGAAGGCCGCCGTCTATGTTTGCCGATACGGATACGGCGACACAACTACGACACGATACAGATATGGGACACGTCAATTCTTACAAATACAGGATATGGGTACGACGCGGACACAACATTATATATTTTATAAATTATACATAAAAATTAAGAAAGCAATCAAAGCATAATATTTGAAATTACAAAAAAAATGAAAGCAGCATCATTTGTAGCCTTGTAGTTTATAATATCAAAACAAGAGGAAGCATTAAATGCCTAGTACAACAACAAAAGCATAAACATAAATTGTCTAGCACATGAAGTTTCAGCTATTCAATAGAAGGAATGATATGATTAGCTTCTTCAGTGGTTTGTCTTTGAACTTCTATATCATCTTCAATAAATATCATAGCTTCTAATTCAGGCTCATCAAGTGAAATATTAGCAATTTCTAATATTCTCATATCATCAAGAGACTCAAATCCATCTCGGAAACGAGAGAACCTCACTCGCAGCTGCGGAAGTAAATACGACACGTCTTTTTTTTTTTCAGATTTTTTTTTTTGTTTTTCGACAGGCACGCTTGTCGGATACGCATGTCCTTTTGAAATTAAATAGTATTTTAATTGGATACGGCTTTGCCTTATCCGACACGTATCGGTGTCATATCGGAGGCGTATCTGTGTATCGATGTATCGGATACAACACGCCTTCATAAATAGGTGTATCGGTGCAACATAGGCCGCCGTTTTATGTGATTAAACCATCTAAGGCGACTCTCTCTAATCTTATCTTCAATTGGAGCTACTCCAACCTTTTCATGTAAATGTTCATTTTGTTTCCCGTCTTTAAGAGTAAAGTCACTCATCCACCTAAGGACCCTCATCTCTGCAACGCTTAACTCAATATGCTTCTCTTTTAATGGCCAACATTTTGCACCACAAAGCATTACAGGTCTAGTCACCATCTTATAGAATTTTCACTTAAGTAAGATTAAACATATACTAATGAAAATCAATTTTCCTAAACCTAAAGATTGAAAGAGAAAAATTGTTACCAAGATCAAGCTCCTTAAGTATGGATTGGTTGAATGAACACTTGAAATTTTCCTCAAAAACTTTTCGAATAAAGATTTTGTATTGAAATCTTTTGATCCATAAATTTGTTAGCACTTAGAAGAAGATATGGAATGTATTTATGAGCATCACATTAGTTCACAGCACTTTTGAATTGTCCATAAACAAAATCCAAGATGATTTAGCAATTTAAATTTTGAAAAATGACTAACTGGATCATTGTATATATGACCAGTTCAATCTTATCTGAACTTCTCACAGTTGTATGTATGATTTGTTACATGTATGTGTGATTCTAAATCAAGAATTCTGGCAAAAAATTGTAATGACATCTGTAACAAGATTCTTTACATTGATTATCAACTACTATATTTTTGACGATTAAGTCATATCAGATTGTATGCACAATCACCCAAATGATTAGGATATTATGCACAATCCTTTAGAGTTCAGAAATTCATAGGAAACTTAAATCTCTTTAGGGCTGCAAACGAACCGAGCCGAGCCGAGTATGTGAGTGTTCATGTTTGTGTTTGTTTAACATTAGCTTGTTCATGTTTGGTTCGTGTTTGATTCGTGCTTTATTATTTGTGTTCATGTTTGGTTCGTTTAATTTAAGGGTGTTCATGTTTGGTTCATGTTTGGTTCATGTTCGATTGTTTAGTGCTTATCGAGCTTTAAACAAGCTATGTTCGTGAACATATTTCGTAAACAATCTATTGAACAAGGAAACCTTAAATTTGTTCATGAACATCCTAAACAAACAATCTAACAAACATGGACAAATATGAAATGTTTCTTGTTATTAATAAAAAAAAACATTATTATATTTATTATGTTATAATTAAAGTTTTTATATTATGTATATTTATCAATTTTATAATAACATATTATTTAAGTTTTTTATCGAGCGGTTTTAATCGAACCCGAATCGAGCTTGTTCATGAACATCAACTGATGTTGTTTGCGAACATAAACGAGCTGAACGCATTAGTGTTCAAGCTTGTTTATTTAAGAATCGAGTATTTAAAATATTGTTCAAATTTGTTTGTTTGTTAATTAAACGATCACGAACAAGCTTTAATCGAAACCGAACAACGAGTAGTTAGTTCGTCGAACGTTTGGTTCGCTTGCAGCCCTAAATCTCTTGTTGTCACGTTAATTTTAATTGCCTATCAAGTAGTTCTAAATGATTTTGCAAATTATTTCTTCAATTTATATAATAACTTAAGAGTAATTTTTTTTTCTCATAATAAAATATAAAATGTTTTTATTGTGTTCTTCATCATTGGATCTTTGATTAATCTAAATCTAATAATTTTCATTGAAATCTAAATGCACTCTAGACTAAGGAAACCTTGGATAAACATTTTTGCTTGTCTTTTGATTCTCCTCTTGGTCTATCTCCAAGTAACTAAAACTCAAATTTAATCTAATGAACATCATCATTACCGTGGTTGCTACTATATTCAATTACCTATTAGAAATACTTAGCAAGTCATTTGATGACATTACACTATACTTGTTATCATCAAATTAATATTGTCACGCATGAATTACCTAGTCTTATGAGGTCAATAGGTTTTCTCAAGATGTTTATGGCTATGATTTGTCATTACATTTTACATTAGTACTGGAATGAAGTAAATGATATTTATATCGAAATTTTATTTATAAAAAAGAAGAGAAATGGGTGGAATTGTTCCTCTAACTATTTTTGAAGGACTAAAATAATTTTGGATTATATTAAAGTAACAATTTAGCCCTCTGACTCTTTAAATACGAATCAAATTACTTTTTCCGTGAGATCATCTAGGTCCCTATTTAAAAAGTCAATAGATTAAAATTACACTTATAAATAGTCAATGACCATTTGTTTTTTCGTTAAGAGTTAGGGGACCATTTTGATCATTATCTCTAAAAAAAAATGAGCATTAGAAATTATTTTGAAGACTTTGTCCATACAACTATAATATAGGCAAGTGTTGGTTGTTTGGTATGTGATCCCATGGATTGAGTTCATCAATGAAAATTTCTAAACTACTTACAAGTTTTAAGTTGACCATCGTTTGATGGATCAATACCCGTTAATAAAAAGCTTGCACTTTTATTACCTTAGTGGCAACTTGGCTTGTGTCATATTAATGGTAATATTGATATTTGTGGTCAATGGAATATCAATAACTTTCATATGATATGATGATTAATTTGTTTCCATTGGCACGTAATTTGTTTATTTCCATTGGCACATAGTTTTTTGTTTCATAGACCTAGCATTGCCTAATGACAAAGTAGGGCTAGTATTATGGTCAAAGCTTGAAACTCGCTCGATGTTTGGCCAAATCTTTATTGAATCAATGTTGAAATTGATATGCTTTGACTCAAATATGGCTCGCTTAGAGTAAATTTGATTAATTTCAAAATCAATTCGATATGTGATATATGTACATTTTTGTTTGTGGTTGGGTGCACCATCATCATCACTACGGTTCTACATGCATAAATAAATTTATTTTACTTATATACAAATGGTAATTTTGATTGATGATTTCAAATATTTTTATAAAATTAATTTTCTTTATTTGAATAAGTCAAAATCAATCATTTTGACTGAACTTGAACTCAAACTCAAAAGTAGAGGTCCTATGGACCAGTTAGAAAATAACTTGGCCAATCCAACCACATGTTGTGTTGTTTCGGGCTTTCATCCAAGCAGCAAATGCATAATCGTGTAAATTTCAAGTATAAATTTTAGGATTTATTCCTAAACTCTTGCTTAGGCTTGGTTGGCTAGCTTGTTTTCTTCCCATTGAAAAGGAGATGAATATCCACTTTGTTTGCCTACAAAAAAGTACAAAATTTATGTTATTATTCTTTACCATCTTGACATCCTTGAATTTGATTGGATTATATATTTATAGGTATTTCATCGCCGTTCATGGTCTTCTATTCGAGTTATGACTACTGAGCAAAGGCTGGAGTTGCTTAAGCATTTTAAAACCGTTGATCATACAAAGAAAATTCCATTCAGTGACTGTGTAAAGATTTCTAGGGAGCTGAACCTCACATTGGAGCAAGTCAGTATTCAGATCTGAACAGTATCTTCTATACTTATTTAATTGAATTTTCTTCTGCTGAGACGCAATTTTTTTTTTTTTTTTTCAATTATCAGTACTATATGATATTTTGGCCTCCTTATTGCTATATATTCTGCAACCTCTCAATCTCTCTGAGCCTGGAACACCAAAGTAACTTTTGCCAACAAATGTAGCTTTCTATGAAATCGTTCCATTGTGACATGCTTTTTTCTACTGCATGTGGCAATGTAATCTGAGCACTGTATTGATGTATGGAAGAAATATAGCGGGATTTAATGGCTCTACAGTTTTATTTGTTAAGCAAACTGTCAAATTGCGTCTGAAGTTTCCAAACACTTGGGAATTACCTGGAGTGGTTTCTTAGGTTTGTATTTGATGTGTCATAGTTAAATTCCAAATAGCTTTCTCCTAGTATAATTTTCCATTGGTCTTTGCGTCATTTCCCCATGAGCTGAAACCAGATGACACGTCTAAAACTCAGTTTTTTTTTTCATTAAATTAATTATCATCCTTAAGAAGTACCCTTGGTGCACTATTCTCTCTCTTAAAGTACTATAATTGACCCGAATCCTCCTTATATGCTAGACTCTTATCTTCTTCGTATATTGATGGCGTCATGAATGTTTTTGTGTGGAAAGTTAAACTTCTGGAAATTTGCCGTTCCTGGGAATCCATCTTTTGCTTTTTCGCCTCTCCCTATCCGCAATAGGGATCCCACCTATAGCCCCTGCGTATGCTGAAGATCTCGCCCAGCCAGCTACCTTCATTTCTCTGCCCAAACAATTGGATGTCACTAGCTATTGTAGCAAGTGATCAAATTTCACCTTATGCTCTTAATGCTACATTGATCTATGGGATTACTACTGTTACCTCACCAATCCACGTGCTAATTTTTATTTTAGTTAGTATATATCATTTCCCTAAATGTTATGTGTTTCTTACTACTGGACCTCCTGGACTCTTATAAAATAAGACAAATAATGAATTGAAAGTCAACCAACTTTCTCCAATTATTTTCATTGTGTTAGAGCTTAAGGCATTTTTTCTTTTACTATTTCTATAAACTATAGCCTTCATCGTTATATTGTCTAGAACTTGCAAGCTTTTATTATTACAAGTATCTTCCTTCTACCTTATCTTCTCATTTGTATTCTTCATCGTTGCAGCCTTATTTCTTTTCTTTTTTCTCCTTGCAACCAATTTCTACCACATTTCTTTTCCCATGGATGACAACAATAATCATGCTTCCATGGTCTTAGGTTAATTTGGAATCACGACCAACAAGTCCAACATAAGAATTACAAAACATCCATTAAGCATATTATTTGAATGAAAAGAATTTCTACAAGAACCGGGCTTAACCGGTTCAGCAGAACGGCTCTAATCAAATGGGAATGCAAGCAGGAGAGCAGAACCGAGCATATCAGCAGAATCAAGAGAAGAGAATGGCGAGGGAAGGGCTAGCGGAGCCGGATCGTGCGATTGAGCAAGAAATTGTGTTCTGATGTGAAAAGTAACGACTCCTCATGTGAGATAACTTCGTTTTGCTTGCTCCTTTTTCACTGCATGAATAGAAGAGGCTTGGAGCAAGAGAAAGCTGTCTGAGAGGAAGAAGGAGAAGTGAGAAAAAAAATAAAGCAATAGAGTAATAAAGAAAATAAGAGAGGAAGGTAGACAATTGAGAGAGCCGTCGGGAGGAAGCAAGATCGACAGGTTATTAGAAAGAAATTGTGATTAAGAATTTTTAGTATTTATTGAATTATTAGTAATTATTGAATTAATTTATAAATTAAGAGAGTTAATTTAGAAAATATTTTTAGTAAAAAAAAATGGAAAGAAAGAAATTAATTTAATAATTGGAAAGAAAAGTGAGAATTGTGCGTAAGGGAAGAATTTAAGAATTTTTAGTATTTATTGAATAATTAGTAATTATTAAATTAATTTATAAATTAAGTGAGTTAATTTAGAAAATATTTTTATGAAAGAAAGACAGTCAGGTTCAATTTATAGAGATGATTGTTTTCTTTAGGAATTTAGGTTATTAGAAAGAAAATAAATCTATATATATATATATATATATAGAAAGAAACTAGAAATTTTTTATTTATAATTAGTAACTTAATTATTATTAATCTAATTAACAAGAATAGATAAATCAGGGAAAAATATATGTATTTTGAGGCGTAAATTGCACTAAGTCAGGTCTCAAGGAAAGCCTCATATTGAGCAATTTTAAACAATGTACACATCTAAAAATCTATTCATCCTTAATCGAGAGTTATATTCTACGTGTTAGGAGGGGTAATTAACTACGAGGGCTTGCGCTCATATGAAGTGGAATCTCAGAATTAAATAAACTCTGATGTCATTCATCAGGAGAAATTTAGTTAATTTAAATTCCAATCTACCTCGAAAAAAATGGGACCTTAAGCTTGCAAAAGCAGGGTTCATGCCTCCTGAGCAAACACTTATGCACTATTCATGCTTTGGCATACTTGATGAATGATGAATTGCAGTGATTTAGCCCTCAGAGTTTATTTTAGTTCGATGACGAAGGTTTGTGATAGGAAATACTTGAGTTCGCAAGTAACCCTATCACTAATTGGAGAAAAACAACAAGAATGAAGCAAAATCTGGGTGAAATCAGCCCCAAAGCAATAAATTGCAACAAACGAAAGGAAACAAACCCAACAAGAAAGTATGATACAAGTGATCCTCTATTCTAGAGGAGGATCGTTCTCTCCCAATCTCTAGACACTAGGTTTAGAGCCCTCAAACTCCAAGAGAAACTTCAATCTCAGCATTCCCTCCCTTGCCCCTTACCTATCCTATTTATTAAGCTCTCCACCGCCCAAGACCTTCCTAAAAAAATAATTTTCAAATAAATTTAAACTCATTGGGCCCCACATATAGGCAGCAAGCCTATTTAGGCATTAAGGGAGGCGGTTTTGAACTGCCTCCTATAGAAAATTGCCTGCCCAGGTGGGGCCTGCTGAACCGCCATATCCAATGTTTAAAATTGCGTAATCGGGTATTGAGGCGTTTTTCGTTCATGAGGCGAGGCGTAAGCCTCAAAATTAAAAAATTGCGTAAACATAAAATGATAAATTTTGTATATATTAATGAGTAAATAATATATAAAACATAAAAATGTACAAGATATGAAGTGAAATCAAAATATCCCAATAATATGACAACATGAAATATAGTCCAACTCAAACTTCATCTTTTCCAAATCACAATATTCTTTTCATTAACATATAATTCTAAAAATAAATAGCAATGACATATCACATAAGAACTCATAAGTCATCAGCACTGTCATCACCATGTTTAAAAATGTGCAATTAGGTATTGAGGCGTTTTTTTTTTTTTTGTAAGGCGAGGTGTAAGCCTCAAGGCATTTTGAGGCGTGAGCCTTATAATAAAAAAGTTTGTGTTAAGTGTAAATAAATGTTAAAAGTAAATTTTTATATAATACTCAAATAATATGTTAAAAAACAGCGACGGGTTAGAGGTTAAGGAAGTTGAGAGGAAGTTGCTGCGACTAGGGGGTACACGAAGTGTGATTTGTTTGCGGCTTTACTTCAGGATTTATGTAAGTTTTAATATATATCAAGTGAGGCGAGGCGCACCTTAAGGCGGGCCTCAACCAAGTTGAGGCGCAAGCCTCATAAGACAAACTTGAGGCGTAAGCCTCAAGGCGCTTTTCACTGGAATTGCGCAAAGGCGGGCCTCAAGGCGAGCCTCATATTGCGCAATTTTAAACAATGGCCATATCAATACCGCCCTCCCAAAGAATCACCTTGTGCTCAAGGTGAAAACAAGTGAACTGCTGTTTTATCCTCTCATATGGCTCCCACGTGGCCTCGTAATCCTGGAGGTTCTTCCATTTGATCAACACCTCCTTAGTTCCATCATTGTTTTGGCGAACCCCTTCCAGCTCTACGGGTTCCAGAATCGCCTCTAAATCCTTAGTAAGTGTTGCTTGTAGCCCGGGACTGGCTGTGTAGTCACCAATGTCCTTCCTCAACTGCGAGACATAAAAAACCGGATGTAAAGTTGATGCTGATGATAATTTCAGTCGATATGCTACTGCCCCAATCTTCTCCAGCACTTCATAAGGTCCAAAATACCTTGGAGCCGGCTTTTCATTCCTCCTGTTGGCGACTATCTTCTGTCTATACGGTCGGAGCTTCAAGAACACCCTCTCTCCTACTTCAAATTGGATGTCCTTCCTATGCCCATCTGCGTGTTTCTTTGTTGAGCTCTCATTAAATGTCTTTTCAATTCCTCTAGTACTCGATCCCTCTCCTCTAAGTACTTCTTTATTGACGAAACAGGGGTACTGCTACTTCCAAAGTGCAACAAGTGTGGGGGATCGTGGCCGTACAACACCTTGAATGGGGTCATCTGTGAAGCAAAATGAAAAAGACGTGTTGTATCAGTACTCTGCCCAAGATAGCCACTTGGCCCATAGCTTGGGTGTCTCTGATACAAAGCATCTTAGGTATGTCTTCAGGCTCCTATTGACCACCTCCGTTTGGCCATCTGTTTGTGGGTGGTAAGCAGTGCTCTTCTTCAGCACTGTCCCCTATAACCTGAACAACTCCCTCCAAAATTGACTGAGGAACACCTTATCTCTGTATGCCACGATTGCCTCTGGTACCCCATGCAATCTGACCACCTCTCTAAAGAATGCTGAAGCCACTGTCATCGCGGTGTAAGGATGTTGGAGGGGGATGAAATGAGCGTACTTGCTCAATCTATCCACCACCACCAAGATCACTATGAAGCCTTCTGAACGAGGCAGCCCATCTATGAAATCCATGGATATCTTCTCCCATACTCGTCCCAGTAACGCTAACGGCTCTAGTCCCCCAGGTGACATAGCCAAATATTTGTTCATCTAACAGATCTCACACCTTGAAACCATCTATTCTACATCTTTATGCGTTCCCTTCAGTAAAGCTCAGCCGCTAGTCTCTTGTAGGTCTTCTGCACTACTGAATGGCCCCTGACTGCGCTTCCATGAAATTCCTAGAGTAAATTTGGGATGTTGATCGAGGTACGGAGCATCACAAACTTCCCTGGTCCAGCAGTCTGTCTCCCTCTAATGAGTACCCTGGATGGCTACTCTCCTTTTTCAACAATTCTGACATGATCCTTCCCAATTCTTCATATGTAGCACTTTCTTCCATGATGGCCTCCCAGTCAAGCATCAAAGGAACGGATAGGGCCACCGTCTGCAACTCCCCCATACATATGGACAAAGCGTCGGCCGCCTTGTTCTCCACCCCTTAGTCTATACTGAATCTCAAAATCATACCGTAGCAACTTGGACAACCACCTTTGTGCTCTTCCGTCACCATCCGCTGTTCCAGCAGGTATTTCAAGCTTCGCTGATCTGTCCTGACAATGAAATGCCTCCCAAGCAGGTAGGGCCACCACTTCTGGATGGCCAAAATGATGGCCATTAATTCTCTCTCATAAACTGATTTCAGCCGGGCTCTAGCAGTCAATACTTGGCTGAAGTAGGCAATGGGTCTACGACTATGCATCAGTACTGCACCCAGCCCGTACCCGGAAGCATCTGTCTCCACAATGAAGGTCTGAGTGAAATCTGGTAAGGCTAGGACCGACACCATAGTCATCGCCTTCTTCAAGCTCTCAAATGCTGATGTGGCCTTCGTAAGTCGCACTCCTCTGCAAATCCCCTGACCTTTCTCTATCTTCCCCCGTACCCATCATCACTCCGTAACAGTCAGTGTCCACCAATCTCACTCCCAATTGGTCTATGACCTGGGTGGAAATGAAATTGTGGGTAGCCCCACTATCAATCATCACCACAACCTCCCTGTCCTCTATCTCTCCCTTCACCTTCATGGTGTGATTCGTAGTGAATCCTACCACTGAGTTTAGGGAAACCTCAGCCAGATCCAAGTGTAGCTTCTCCTCTTCCTCCTCGGTCTCCTCCTTACCTCCCTCAGTTTTCTCGTCATCGTATACGGTGAGAACCTGAAGAGTTCGGTCCTTGCACCGATGTCCTGGTGTGTACTTTTCATCGCATCAAAAGCACAACCCCTTAGCCCTCTTTTCCTGCATATCTTTCTCTGCCAGCCGCTTGAAATTTCTCCCATTCCCTCCTGTTTTCTCCTTGTTGGCCTCTTTACTCCCTCATGTTGCAGGACATTTAGGTGCGAGATGAGTAGTCGTCATCCTAAACGTGTCCCCAGTGCTGCTACTCTTGGCTCCCTTTTCCAAATTCCTCTGATTTTCCACCAGTTGGGCAAACTTCATGGCCTCCCCCAAGTCACTGGGCATCAAAACCTTCATTGCTAGCCCTTTCATGAAATTTCCCTCCAATACTGTATCTGAGAGTCGTTCCACCCTGCTAGCTAGGTGCCCAAACTGCTCCAGGTAATATGCTACTGCTCCCTTCTGTGTCAGAGCAAAGAATTGCTCATAGAAGTCTCCTCCCTGATCGGTTTGGAAACGCTTTATTATGCAGTCTTTAAATTCCCTCTAGTTCATGATCGGCCTTCTCTGGTCTTTCCACTGAAACCATGACAGGGCTTTCCCTTCCAAGCTGATGTAGGCAAAGGGGGGGTCAAAAAAAGTTGGGATTTATTTTTTGTATGCTTCTACTTATGTCAGCTCATTAATGTTGAACTGCTATCTAATCATCTCATTAAAGCAATTAATTAGATTCATTTTCCCTTACTTTGTCTCTTTGGTTTCCCCTTCCTTGACCTTCCCCCCTCTTCCCCTTCTTTTGTGCCTTTTCGGTTTGCTCTCTGGCTGCTTTCCCTTGGCCGCCTCTTCCCCCCTGTCTTTTTGTGCTGCTTTCCCGGTTTGCTGCCCTGGCTGCTTTCCCTTGGCTACATCTACCCGGTTCTGTGCTGTCTTTATGGGTGCTGTTTTGGGACAGATTTCTGGACTGAATTTTTGGCCTTTCAATATGCCTTCCAAAGTTTACCCCGGAACTTATTCCGTTATAACTTTCCCCGCGAAAGAAAAAGCAGCCAACAGTGCGGGCGGAGGCCGCGGCTGAATTTTCGGAGCCAACAGTTATTAGAAAATAATCTTCTTAAAACTCTCATTTAATAAATTTAAAAATTCCTATTTTTCTTTGATGTATTCCTGCTGGTAACACTATTGTTATTTATTAGCAATAAAAATTGTTTTAGGTGCTCCGTGTCTACTATGATAAGCGGCAAGCCCGTGTTACTGGGTGCTGCAATCACTTGAAATCTGAAGGATGGGGACAAAGTCAGAATCCAAACAATGTTGGATCTCCTAGAAAGAGGAGGCGGCTTCTAAATCATGCTTGTCGTGATCATACTCCAAATGTACCGGCAGGAGAGTTAAATGAAGCAAATGAAAGAACCTTTTCAGATAACGATGAGGTAATGCGTTTAGATTCTTGCTCTCTATCTGCAGGTGAAAATGTTCGTCTCTATCAAGCACGTAGAGAAAGTAAACTGAGTCCTGCTGAAGTTCAGCCTCAATCCCATGAAGAATATGCTGAAACTGCAGCTTTAATCAGTCAATGTGCGTTTGATAAGCTAAAGCCTAGCCGTAAGAGAAAATTCTCTTGGACTGACATTTCAGATAGGTAATGATTCTTGCAAGTGTTGCGCCGATCGATTTTAATGATTGTTTAGGGTCATATATGTATTTTTTATTTTTTTTCTTCTTTTCATATATTGTTTAGGAAATTAGTCATGCAGTATGCAAAGCATAGGGCAATGCTTGGAGCAAGGTTTGCCCGGGTTGAGTGGTCTTCACTCTGTGATCTTCCAGCTCAACCAGACACATGCAAGAGAAGAATGGCCACTTTGAATCAGAATTCTAATATTAGAAGAGCAGTTTTGAGACTCTGTAACTTGCTTGGAGAGAGGTATACTCGTTGTTTGGATAACTCACGGGTTATGGCTAACCAGGAATCACTTAAGGTTGATGATTATGAGAAGAGTTATGAAGGTTTTAAATTGCATGATACTGTTCTTAATGAAAAATCTTGCGTAAATATCTGCAATTCAAATTCTCAACGTTATTGTTGGGATGATTTTGAAGACGCGGACATAAAGTTGGCTCTCGAGGAAGTGTTTAAATACAAAAGGCTAGCAAAAAAGGAGGATGCTAAGAGTGTTGGATGTAGACCTGAAGAAGGGTGGATTAATAATCGATTATCTCGTGACTTGGAGTTCACTTCTTCTGAACCTGTAAGTTTCAGAAAATCCTGAAATTTTGTTCCAATTTTTCGTCACTAAATCTAATTATATTTGTTACAGGAAAAATGTAGCTCCTCATCATGTGGTGGAGGTGTATTGCATGATGTTGATAAGAAAAATCCCGTTGTTTATTCAGCAGCTGCTCAGAACAGATCAAATAATTATTCATCTCGTGGAAAGGTTCTCATGTTTAGGGGAAATAATGGTTTAAGTCAAATATACAAATCTTTGTCCATTTCCAATGCCATTGAGCTTATTAAGGTTGTTTTTCTAAGCTGCTCGAAATCTCCCAGAGTGCAAAATTTACTTGCCAGAACTCTACAGAAGTATCCCCAGGGTGACATTTTTGCTGCATTCAGCTATCTCAGGGAGAAGAACTACCTGGTACTACTCTCCTAAATTCGATTTGTTTCCATGTCAAATTTATGATGACTCGTATGTTGTTTGGCATTTGAATAATGCTCGCCAACATAAGCTGCTTTTACGTTACTTTTCTTAGATTTGGCCCATCGTTATTCCAGTTCCAAAACAAGGTGTATATGTGCTTGTTGTTGGGGTGAGGGATGTTGATGTCGTGATGCTTCTAGCTTAAATTGTTAAATTTTAAGAGGTGAGAAATTGAGAATTTGCATGATAGGCTGTTGGGAGAGGCAATTTGAAATACTATACTTGAACTTAACTTTTGTGTGCAAAATTGATTATTTTCATCATGAAGATTGTCATAGAAGTTTTAGGCAAACATTGAAATGAATTATTTATTGGTAAAATGACTTAGTCATGGAAGAATAAAAACAGAAAAGATGACTATAGAAAGGAAATGTATTTTCAAAGAATGGCATCATAGAAATAATACTAGGTTTTCAAGAGTTGTATGGAAGCTAGAATTCTTGCAAAGTGGGTAAGAAGTAAAATGAAAGCTATAACTTCTTGTTGACATGTTTTTCATAATTCTAGACTCCTATCGAGTCAATTTGAGCCCAACTGGGCTCAATCGAGCATCGTCGAACACAAATTGACTAAAATTGGGCCTAAATTGAGTCTACTTTAACCCAGTTTTATCCAATTAAAATCAAATTGATGAAGATCGACCCAAATCGGTCCAAATTGAACCCAAATTAGCCTCGTCAATCCAAATTTGACTCAATTCAGGGCTGATTCGAGTACAATTTCACAAAATTGACTTGATCAGACCCAATTATTATATCATTTATTTTATTATAATAATATAAAATTTATTACATCATCCAGTTCAACCTCGGTCTAACCATTAAACCTTATACCTCTCATATTTCCGGCTCGATGTCTAATTCAGTTTTCACAACCATGCAAATATCTCTATCCTAACACTTGGTAAGTGCTCACAACACAAACAATTATCAAACAATCATTATATAGCAAATATTACAACTATATGCATAAAAGAAAAATTCAAATCTTAGGATGCCAAAAGGGTCATGCATGCATATTGTGCTGGCTTGTGTAGCTGTCACACTATTATTTAATGTGTTGTCTTATTTTGGAACTGGTTGAGATTTTTTTTTTTCAGGGGTGATTTTATTTTGAGTTGGTTATAACATAAAATATTATTTGAAAATTTTAAAATATTTCATATTTTTGAAGGGTTATAAAGAACCCCTTTTACGAGCATTGGAGGAACTAGAGTCACGCTTGTCATTCATTAGTCTCTTGAGATCCAATGAGAGATATTTTAACTTTTAGGGTGAAATGTTATATCAATGTATCAAAAAAATGACTTAAGTTGTTTTTATTTCTTTTCATAATTTCTTCTAGTGGTTTCATTAAGAGAATGATTATATATATATATATATATATATATATATATATATATATATATATATATATATATATATATTATATATATATATATATATATTATATATTAGATATAAGATATATATATATATATATATCCTTAAAAAGAGAGAAAAGAACGAAAAAAAAGCAAGGAGAAAAAGACAAAAAAAAAAGAAGAAAGAAAAATTAGAAAAAGAAAGAAATTTGCTTTTTATCGTAGTCGTTGTCCACATCAGGCGCAGGTATAAACTTCTAAACTCAAAAAATCAATTCTCGGCATTTGCGTCGTGCGGGGAGAACCCCATATACGCGCTCTCGTAGCACAGTGAGAGGAAGCCCAGTGCAACGCGTACGGTTGAGACGGGGTATTGCCTGTACCTGCTCTTATAAGGCGAGAAAAAATAGTATAGTAATTGCCCGATGACCTTTATTACGTTGACGCTACATTAATCTAGGCATTGCTTTCGTGGCAATTATAAGATCCTTATCATCTAAAGTAAGATGATATCAGAGATGAAGGGAAACAGATGGGGATACTTTTCATCCAACGAAACTTCTAAATTCACTTTTTGCAATAGCCCATTTGAAGGTTAGTACCCAATCCAAACCTCTTGGAGCCAAAGGAGCAAAATGCCTCATCTCAACTTAAGAAACGTGTGTCACATATGGTCTTAATAGTGGTTGTAACAGCAGCAACATCTATTGTGTTGATTTGCCAAAATTTGCATATAAAGTGTAAAGATATAGATTGAACGATGTAATGGATTCAAAGATGGAGAAAACATCCCACACCGCGTGTAATAATGGGCTACTAAGAATTTTCTTTGGCCACAAGTGGAGCTCCGAAGACTTCTCTTTGTATGGTGACCGCTTCAATAGCTAACAATATAGACCTTTCATATAATATAACCCCCAAGAGAAAATTCTAGAATAATTTGCTTCCATATATAGTTTGATAAGCACTTGAAGTTGATCTAGAAGTCTAATAGTGAAATCACCTAAAAAGTGAAGATCGGACATGAATGTATGAATTGTCAGAAGCTCGGTCGCTCAAAAGTAAAATTTACCAATCAAATAATAGGCGAATGGTGCTGCCAGATTAGAAATTTCCTAGTTTTCCATCGCTTGTTATTATTCCCACCCAACATATTTTCTTCTTTGAAAGTTTTTGAGAAAGGAAAAGAGTGTGTGATTGTTTTTTTAAAAATCTACATCTCTTTTATGTGGGTTGAGAAATATCTTATAGACTTTTTTACTTTCTGTAATCCCTTTTCATTTCTATTTATATACTAAATATATAAATAAAAACATATTTTGTTTTTAAAAACTCCTTGTCATCTCTGCTGCAGAATGAGAAGTTCCTTCTAAAAGTTGAGTTGCATAAATGGCTTGGTGATATTGAGAAGGATAAGCCAACGACAATGGACAGGAAAACGCTAGAGCGCTCTTTGAAAAGGCTTCAGGACTTGGGATTTTGCAGATGCATTGGTGTCCACATGCCTTCATTAACAAATTTCAATAGTTTGCGCTATACAGAAGCTATTTTGCACCCTTCTGTGAATCCATCTCAAGAACTTGTGCAACAAATTTATGAAAGGCAGAGATCTTTTGACATTCAAAGTCGCCGTTTTCCTCGATCTGCTAGGATGAAACATGAACAATCTGTGGTGGAGCTGCCAGAACTACAAAATGCGAGGAGAGCTTCCATTCATGCTGATGGTTCACCAGCTTCAAAGGCAATGAGTGAGAATGGCTTTGTTATTGCAAAGATGGTCCGAGTGAAGCTTTTGCACAAATTTTTTGTGGTCTTACATGAGTAGTTCACCATATTGGCAAAATGCTTTGTGCTTTTTGAGAAAGGATGGTGTTAATGTGGCAAATCCTGCAAAAGATTGCCAATTATTTTCTCTTGATGCAGCCATAAAAGAAAATGCCACTTGAATTATTTTTACAGGTGGGTGGATCTAGATTAGTTATTAATAATCTGGAAAAAAAATGTAAACTGGGTTTGAGACTCTCCGATCTCTCAGTTCAGGAGCGCAGATGCCTTCTGGATACTCAGGCAACAAGTAGGCTGTCATCTATTGTTGAGATCTTACTTAGGCTAAGGGTAACATTTCTTTCCTAGTTCTGTCATAGTGACATTGATTTTTTTTTTTGGAACTTTTTTATAGTTATTGAAACCTTTTTTTGTAGATAAGTTACTTTGCAGCTATAAATCTTTGGTTTAAGTAAATGAAGTTTCTAAGTCATGCATGCTGCTTTCAAATATACTCTGATTTTCCTTTTAAACCTTTGTCAATTATTTTAAAGTCAATTTCTTTAATGATTTCGTATGTGCATGAAATTGATTTAAATTGATCAACCTACTTATCAAAGACCAAGTAACTTATTGCCTCAGGAGATTTAGCCATTTAACGAGCCACCGTAAGTATTTGCAAATTCATGGGTGGTGTATTTTAAAACGACAGGAACTTTGGAGTGCCTTACCAGTATGTTTGCTTAGATGTTGGCTCAATCGGTCACCTTTAGCATGATGCAATGTGGAATACTGTTTCATTCATCTATAATTCTTTTTGTTGTTGGTATGATGTGCCCAATAGATTAAATGGCGAATGTCTAGTTGGATTTTAGTCCATTTGCTTCAACCAATTTGTTCATTCTTTTCTTTTCAAATATTTTGTTTATATTGTTCTAATCCACACTCCATTGCTCAAGGTAGCAAATCCCGGTTATGCTTTTCTTATATGTTTTTGTGCATTTTTTTTAAGATTCTCATGCACATTTCTAGGAACTATATTGATTTATAGCATGTATTTTGTGATTAACAATTCTCTGGTTACAGCATGATTTATAACTTGCACTTTTTCTCTGGTTGTTGGATTTGCCTAAAATTCCTGAGTTCATCTTCATTTTTTTTACTTATGCTATTTATAGTATTTTTTGTTCTATATTTTTTCACATTCAAAATTTATCAATTAATTATATTTGATACAACATAAACTTTTTTTGTCCTCATATGTTTGCTATGAACCCTAGCTGCATTTGATTTTTCCAAACTCTTCACGCTATCTTATCACCTCCTTTCTTTAATCTAGCTATTGTATGAAAGTATCTGGTAATAAAACGCGTGCTATTTTCCAAAAATCATCTGCTTTTGATAAATAACCGTTTGAAGTAATTCAACGATTCACAGTAATAATCAGATGTAGTTTTTTCAATAGTATGATGCTAACATGAAGTAACTAGATTGAGGGAGAAAAGACAAAATAAATAAGGATTGAAAAAAAGAAATATTGTCTTGAAAGGGCTAATGTGCATTACTTCAATAATAGAACAAAAAAATCAACGAACGCCAACTTATGCGTCTTTATGGTTTACCTCTTTTTTATTTTCTGATTTTATTTGTATTTACTTAGTGTCTTTGTAAGTATTTTTTTGTTGAAGTTTAAGTTATTAGATGCTTCCGTTGATGTGATGAATGAAATTATTGGATGTTTTATAAAATTATTCAGGGAGAAAAGACAAAATAAATAAGGATTGAAAAAAAGAAATATTGTCTTGAAAGGGCTAATGTGCATTACTTCAATAATAGAACAAAAAAATCAATGAACGCCAACTTATGCGTTTTTATGGTTTACCTCTTTTTTATTTTCTGATTTTATTTGTATTTACTTTGTGTCTTTGCAAGTATTTCTTTGTTGAAGTTTAAGTTATTAGATGCTTCCGTTGATGTGATGAATGAAATTATTGGATGTTTTATAAAATTATTCAGATTGTTGAAAATTATCATATGTTGAATGATGGAAAAAATTATGTTTATGCTAGTAATACTCTCTAGTACTGTTAAGGGGTATTGTGGGATGTTACATAAGTTCTCATACTTTCTTTCAAAAGTTAAATTCATTGGCATAAATGCACGATGCTATTAGTGCTTTTAATTGTCACTGTTTCTTTGCTTTTAAATTGTTGTAACCGCATGCTATATATCTGTCACGATCTGGCCGAATACTCGAACTAACAAAGCAGATACAAACAATATGTTTGTTATAATATTTCTTTTAAATTCTAAAACTATTTATCATCTACATTTCAAATAAAAACCGAAGAGTCACTAAACACAATTTTCATCAAACTACTAATACATCATTTTTTACACCTGCATAAATTAATTATTTCCCGTTTTCATTTGCGCGTCATCTTTTGTTATCATACTGCTCTCCTTCAATCATTCTACTTCTCTGCAAACTTACCTGAAAATTTTTATTTAATGTGTTGAGTTTACATGGTAAATGCACTAGATAATTATCATTGCTAAAATAACCTTTAAACATATATAAGATGCAATGCATGTTTTTTTTTTCTCATTTCTATACAATATTATAACTTATATAACGCTTGGTATATATATGTTCTTACAACATTTAGTATACGTATTAGGTATATATGTACATTTCATATCATTTTTCTATTTCATTTATTTATTTCTTTATACATTTCATATCATATATATTTTATAACATTTAACATTTATTCATTTTCCATTTCAATTGGTACAGAAATACCATCTAAATGTACCAATAAAGGTACAAACATTTTCATTTAACATGCACAGATACATTGCTTCCACAACCAGTATCATACGGGGTGAACTCCTATAATTTGTCTGCATATTCTTTTTCTTTTTTGATGATTTATTCATTTATGCTTTTATTTATAATTTATAAATTATTTCATTTCTTTCAACATTCTTTACTTGTATTCTTATGTGCATATAAATAGCATATGTATATATATATATATATATATATATATATATATATATATATATATATTATATATATATATATATACACTTTCCAACTTCACTTTCTTTTCCTTTACATGTGGTTTAAATCGATATGTATCTCTTTCACATATTCATATACCTTCATGCTCTCATGATAATTAATGTATATTTCTTCAGTCATAATAATTTATATGTCAAAATTTTAATCATCATATATGCATTTGAATTTATATTGCCTTACTCATAACAACCTACAAAAATAAGTAAATCAATTATATAAATCAGAATTGAAATGGAAATACAATACTGAATTTGCTATACGCAATTGTAATTATCCACTTTATTCTTCTTCCAAATATTTGATTTTTATGAAATGTACCTCCAATATTTGTCTTAGCATGAAAAACATTCATTGTTCAAAATAATACTTTAACCATTTCCAAAGAGGGCTTTTGACTAATTAATCCACATTACGTAATATTAGAGGGCATAAAAATCTTCCACAATCTCAATTTCACTTTCTACCATTATCTTCTAAACAAAATATGTGATTAAACTCTTGTCAATTAAATAATTTTTTGCTAGGAATTTTCCCTTCTTTCAACAAATCTTTTCTTTACTACAAATTGACTTTTTTTACCATCGGATTTAAGCTTACTATAATTGGATTATACCTATAATAATAATGTTTCTTCAATTAGGAGAATATAAAAATTTTCCTTTCCCAGTTTGAGCTGAAAATTTTACTAACACTTTCTTATGAAAGAAATTTTTCAAATCCAAACTTTTCCTCATTCTCCGTCAAATTTTCTTCTTTCTTAAATCGTATACTAAAACACTGCCGTTGCTAGGTCCCAAGTCCTAGATGAGAAAAGTGGAGGGTTACATTAGGTAGTCTATAGCCAGAGTAAAACTTGTCGAATAATCATGACATGCATCTTTTAAAAAATAGTGTTAATGTTAGGACGTCCCCTGGAAGCGACGCGCTTTATGGCTTGAATACAACGACAAGTGTGCAAGGGCCGCTGCACCGGCGTCCAGGTGTAGTGTTAAATAGGCAAGGGTTCCCACATTAAGGATGGATGTGGGCAAAGAAGCTAGTCCATGAAACTAAATTTAGGATAAGAACTTGGAATATAGACTCCCTTACAGGAAAATTAATGGAATTAATATAGATTATAATAAATAGGAAGATAAATATTATGTGCATTCAGGAAACTAAATGGGTTGAAGAGAAGACTTAGGAGATTGATAGTTTAGGATATAAACTATGGTATTCAGATAGTTGTAGTACTAGAAAATGGTTTAAATGTGATTATAGATAGGAGTTTAAAGGATAATGTTATAAAAATTAACAACTCAAGGAAAAACCAGGCTGACTTAGCTGACCTCTATCGTCAGACGACTGAATGCTTCGATACCCTAGATCGAAGCAGGAACCACCCTCCCCTTTACACACCTTCTAGACGTCCATCCATATACGGGGATGATACCTACCAAGATGAGGGACCTCCTCGTGCCCCTCATCAAGGAGAAATTATTTTGTACGCAGTCCGAACGCAGGGATAGGTTCGGATGCTGCGTATTTTACTGCTTATTTGTTGCGTATTTTTTGTGAATTTAATTTTTTCTACGTATTTTTTGCGTATTTATTGTGTATTTAGTGAGTATTTAGTGAGTATTATTTATTTGTTATTTTTTTGGCACAAAAAAAATTTGTATAAAAAAATACGCAACAAATAAGCAGTAAATAAGCATCATCCGAACGCGTTCGGATTACTTACAGAATAATTTCTCCTCATCAAGCTCCCCAGTATGGACATCCTCACAATCCTAACATACCCATTGAAGAAGAATTTTAATCGTCGATGCTCCATCCTTTGATGGAACTCTCGATGCTGCCAAAGGCTCCTTTAAAGATTGTTGTTAATGCTAAGATTGTTAATATTATAAGTGTTTATGCTCATCTAGTAGGTTTGGATAAGGGTTCAAAATTAAAATTTTAGAATGACTTGGAAGAATTAATACAAAAGATACCTCTTGAAGAAAGAGCTTTTTTGGAGTAGATTTAAATAGACATGTTGGTAGAGAGGTAGATGATTTTAAAAGTATTCATGATGACCATGAGTTTGGTACGACAAATGAAGGTGGTAAGATCATATTAGATTTTTTCTTTAGCTTATGATTTTTTAATAGCTAATACCTTATTTAAGAAAAGAGATGAGCATATTATCACTTATAAAAATGTATATTGTAAAACGCAGATTGATTATTTTCTTATAAGAAAATTAGACCGCTTAGATTGCAAAGATTGTGAAGTTATTTCGAGTGAAAATTTATGTACCTAACATCGATTATTAATTTTGAATTTTAAGATAAAGGGGCAGAAAATAAAAAATAAAGTAAAACGATTTTCTAGGATTAGATAAGGGCATTTAAAGAATATCAACAAAACTATTTTTGAGAGTAAGATTTTAGATCTTAAGATTTTGTCTGTGCATAAGAATGTTAATATTATGTGGAAAAAGTGGCTAGTGATATTAAGAATATTGTAAAAGATGTGCTTGGAGTTTTGAAGAGAAAAGCTCCTAATAGTAAAAAAAATAGTTGGTGGTGGAATTCAAATGTGCAAGAAAAGATAAAAAAGAAGAAGATTTGTTATAAAAATTAGTTTAGATGTAAAAAATTATTATAATTTGGAAAGCTATAAAGAGGCTCGTAAATAATCTAAGAAAACTATTTGTGATGCAAAGAGCTTAGCTTTTAATGATTTATATAATAAATTATATACTAATTAGGGAGAAAGATATATGTATAAGTTAGTCTAACAAAAAGATAGGAGTAGTAAGGATTTAGTTCAAGTGAAGTGTATTAGGGATGAAGATCAAAAATGTTTTTTTTTAGAAGATGATATTCAACAAAGGTAGATGAGATATTTTGCTAAACTTTTTAATGATGATGTGAAAATACAATTGGCTTTAGTGACTTTAGCACTCTAAATGTAAAAAAAAAAATTGTTTTTATCGGCGTGTTAGTAAAACCAAAGTTAGAGAGACTTTTAAAAAATGAAGTGTGGAAAAGCTGTTGGACTTGATGATATTCCAATAGAGATGTGGAAATGCTTAGGAGATGAAGGAATTTCTTGAGTTACTAAATATTGTAATATTGTTTTGTAGACTAAAAAAATGTAAGATCAGTGGATAATGAGTGTGTTATTTCTTATTTTTAAGAATAATGATGATGCACAACAGTGTGCGAATTATTGAGGAATTAAGTTAATGTGTCATACTTTAAAACTATGGGAGCGTGCTATAGAGCGTAGGTTGCGGTGTGATACTAATGTTTCTCAAAATGAATTTGGATTCATGCCGGGTAGGTCTACTATGGAAGCCATACATTTATTGAGAGGTTTGATGGAGAAATATAGAGAGAATAAGGAGGATATGCATATGATATTTATTGATTTTAGAGAGAGAAACATATGATAAAATTCCAAGAGAAGTGCTATGGAGAGTTCTTGAAAAGAAAGGAGTTAATAACGCTTATATTCAAATCATTAAAGATATATATGCAGGAGGAAGGAGCTATTATTTGTGTTCAAAACACATGGTGGTTTGACCAAGTATTTTCCTGTTTCGGTTGGATTATATCAAAGATCAGCATTAAGTCCATATCTTTTTTCCTTAGTCATGGATGTTCTCACTAGACATTTGCAAGAGGATGTACCTTGGTGTATGCTTTTTGCTGATGATATTCTTCTTGTTGATAAGACTAGAGAGGGAGTTAAAAAAAAAGAATAGAGAGGGAGTTAAAAAAAAAAGAATAGAGAGAGAGTTGAATGTAAACTTGAATTATGGAGGTCAACCTTAGAGTCTAAAGGTTTTCGCTTGAGTAGATCTAAAACCGAATATATGGAGTGTAATTTTAGTAGCAATAGACCTAGTGAGGGGATTGTGACTTTGGGCGATCAAGTCATTAGTATGAGTACATGTTTTATATATTTTGAATCTATTGTTCAGAGTGATGGTGAAATAGATAATACTAAGTTAAGTGTTCTAGAGATGAAGATGCTTAGGTGGACGAGTAGTTTTACTCTTAGAGATATGACACAAAATGAGTATATACGTAAAAAGGTTGGAGTAGCTCCAGTGGAAGATAAGATTAGAGAGAGTCGTCTTAGATGGTTTGGTCACATTAAACAGAGGCCTTCCGATGGTATTAGATTTGACTTAGGTTAAGAAAGGTAGAGGTAGACCTAAAAAGACTTGGTTAGAAAAAATATTAGAAATTATATTTCTTTATTAGATTTAAATGAGAATTTGACTTTTAATACAACATAATGACGAAAAAGGATTCATGTAGCCAACCTCACGTAGTGGGACAAAGGCTTGGTGTTGTTGTTGTTGTCTGAAATCATATACTATTATTACCAATAAAATAATTTTATAATTCATATTCTTTAAAATTTGAATAGGAAATAAGTATGATTGAAATCACTTACAAAGTAAAATTTTTTTAATACAAATTCCTTCTTATTTTTCTCTCAAGTTCTCTTCCTTTACCTTTAAAAGAGAGATGAATCATTTCTTAAGATTAAATCGCGAAGAAATTGCTCACAAAGTGAATGAAATTTAAAAATAGCATACATTCCTTCTCCTTCTTCTTTCTCTCAGCTGTTTCTCTTGTCTTCGCTTATTTTGCAGTAATGGTTGAAGATGGAGTTATTCTTAGTGAGGAGTCGTCCGATTTGATTCCCAAACTCAAACCTTTGCTCTGAATTGAAAACCGGCCCTTCTAGCCTGGCCTACGCTCACGTGGCTTCCTTCTGGGCTGCGGCTTTGTTCGGTTCCACTTTTCTGATTCGCATGACTTAGTTAATGGGGGCTGGCGGCTCTTACAATATCAATGATTGTTGTTGGTTTCTTTCTGCAGAGGTTGTTGATTCCATATTCTTATCTAGCATGTATTTTGATCTTTTACGGTGGCAAGAATGACCACTTAGACCTTTCTTAGCAATGTTGTTTAGTGTCGTGTTGTAACATGCTATTACGTGAAGTTGATGCTTGTTTGGTAAAATTATTGTTTATCTTGTTGTTGGAACTGCTGTCATAGATATATTAGTGTAACACGTATTGGTTAAATTAGAGAAATAGACATATTTAGTTATTAACAAATAATATCGATTACCTTTATCTTTAAAATATAATTTATGAAATTAATCATTAAAAAAGAAATGTATGAATAAGTAAACTTTAAAATTCTATTTACAAGTAATGAATAATTTATTCAGTAACATTAACCAATCTTTTTAATGAAGAAAGAAACTTTATAATATCCATCCATCAATAACACCTAACAAGATAGTTAATAAAATACATAATAGTTGGGGTTTTTATGTTAATGTCAAAATTGATTAGGAATACCTTGTCTTAAACAATTCAACATTGTTTTGTATAAAATTTTGTTTTTAGAAAGCATGATTACTTAGCTTCTCTATAACTCCACTTTGTACTACAGAACTTTTTCTTATAGCTGTCGATTTAAACTTTTATTAAAGGCCTAAATGTTGATTTTTCTGTCTAAAAGTACAATCTGTCAGCAAAAATTATATCCAAATGAGGCCCATGGCATTTGCTTCATAATGTTTTCCTCATTTTTTTTCAAAAACCAGTTACCCTTCAATTCAGATTATTTCAGGAAACACCCAGCGTTAAGGCCTACACTGATTTTACCTTTTCAATGGCATTACACAGCATTTGCTGAGAAACTCAATTCATCTTTTTGCAGTAGTTATGACCCCACCCCCCCCCCCCCCCTTTTTTATGTTTCATATTAAAACAATACAACATTAATCAAACAAACCTTTGACTTTGAACTTTATATTTCAACTTTGCATCGTTGTGCCACGCTCTTTTTCTTTCTTGAATTTTAGGCCGAGTACCCAAATTTTCAATTACATGTTTGGCACTTAAAATTTGCTCGTAATATGCATGTTTTAGCTTGGGGCCATCAAACACAGATAATCTTACATGTGTTTTTTTCTCTCATTTTTTTTTTTCAGTTAATTCAGTTAGTGAAAAAGGGGACTGTCCAAGATGTTAATTTGCTCTCTCATGCTTTGGAGCTTAAAGCATACTTAGAGGAACCCGTGCCTGCAGTTTTACCATCTTCAGATATCCTAAGATCAAATGATTGCTATAAGTTACGACATGATTTTATCCTTTCTGACAAGGAGGCTGTTGAGCTATATTGGGAGACCTTGGAGTATTGCTTTGCATCTGCTGATCCATCATATTCACGACAGTGCTTCCCTGGTTCAATTGTAGAAGAGGTCTGCAAATATTTGATATTCCTCTGAAACATTTTTCATTTGCATTTACATCTTTTGCTTTGACTTTATATAGATGATGTATGCTTATTTGATTTCATTTTATGGAATTGTAGTGCCTTTATAGTTCTATGATATTGGTCTACTTGTATCATATTTCCTAGGCTTATTAATTTATTTATAATATAAATATTTTATTCGACTTACTGAATCTCTTTCTCATGCAAACATCTACTTGATGTACTGATAAAAACATGATTCTACCAATTAATTTAGAAGGTTCAGTGCATGACTTGTTCTTAATTGCTTAAAGAAAAGTTAAGGTGAGTGAAATTAAGCAGATGTTTGCATGGGATTTCACGGGTTTTGGAAGGTTTTTTTTTTTTTTCATTTCTGTGACTCAGTCCACTTATCTGAAATTACAATGGTGGCAATCTAACTATTACTATGTGTATGTCCTCTATAAGTTGAACTGGAGAGCTAATTTGTTTCATTTTCCTTAATATGGTTTGTAGATCGTTCTTATTATTTATTGCTTTTTCAGGACAAGGTTTTAGCATGTTTAGTATAACATTTCATATGTATTACTAAAGAACAAAACCATGTCCTTTGATATGATAGTCATTTTTTTTACTATGGTAATTGATTTGACAGAACATTAAAATGAACTATATTGGCACAGCATAGGGTTGTTTATAATAGCATGCCATGTAAAATTAATATAATTTGAACATTCTTTTAAAAGCTGGACAAATCTTGATTTATTAAATTATCTAGAAAAGGTGTCCAAGGGCTCATGAATATTAACCTATGAATTGGAATAGCATTTTGAAGAGAATGGATTAGGTGGTTAAGTGAAATTACTTTTGTGGAACCTTCATCTCTATTTGGCCACCCTTTGTTTTGTGTTGATTTTATTTTCATGTTGTCTCAGCCAAGATCGAGTCGATTCGAACTCAATTGATCATCATCGACCATCAATTTACTCAAATTGTACCTAAATTTAATCAAATTAAACTCAAATCGATCGAGACCGACCCAAATCGATTCAAATCATACCTATTTGAGCCTTGTCGAACCAAATTTGATGCAATTTGATGCCGATTCGAGTCTAATTTCGCAAAATTGGCTCGATCGGACCCAATCAGATCCAAATTGATTTGGGTCAAGTCTACTCCATGCTCAATTTCAGCCCCTTTTGTCAAATTCTAGTTCAATTTGGCTTCCTAAATCAGGAAATCAGATGGATGGCTCAGATTTTCTTAAAATCTCAGCTCAACAACCTTGTACCAATCCCAGATTTCTTTGGGAATTTTGGCAGCCCAAGGCTTTCAGTTTGTAGAATCTGAGGCGGAGCGCGGGACAGAGCCAGAGACGGGAGATAGAATCGGGTTTTGTGTCTTCTCCATTCGGTTCTTACTTGTTGTATGTGTCTTGGACAGAGCAAGAGAACAGGTGCGAAAGACAAAGTGGAAGCCTCCCGTGCGCTTGCTTGCATTTCGTCTGAGCATTTCCAGGCATCTGACCCTGTTCGGCCTACATCTTTACAGTCATTTCTTATTTTATAATTTCTAGTAATTTGTTTGATTGTGTGATTGAAAATTGTTGAATCTAAAAAATATTTTCTTGCTAGCTATTTTCATAATCTCTACTTTTAAAACTTGATATAGTGTATTCAGTTGAATTCATTAGGTAGCATGTTGATCTTTTAGCATTATTGTTGCATGTGTCACTTGAAAAAAGTATTTGCATGGAAATTTTAATAATGGAAATTGTAAGCCTGCCAACGATGTGAATTAAATATATGTGAAATTCATACTAGATGATAAGGTAATTGTCCCATTGAACGTTGAAAGGTTTTCTACAAGCATCGTTTTAAAATTAACAGCTTGCAAAATGGGACTATATAAAGTTATTCAATGTATTGAGATGAATGCTTAGGACACGATTTCTTTGGTTCATTCCATGCAATTATTTATGTCATGACCTTATGGTTTTCCTCTATTTGGTTCCTTGCAATTCGGTTTGTGACAGTAATGCATTTTATTGCCTACTTGATTGATGGTATTACACAATCTCTTGTGGTTCTTTTCAATTTGGATGCGGTTTGGAATTTTGAAAATTTTATTGTAGATTAAGGGAGGTTTTGTGATTCTAAATATAACGGTATGAGGCTTGTAGAAGACTTTCTATTTGATTCTAATAGATTTTTTGCATTGATTGGATGAATTTTTGGTTGGATGCAATTCCTTCTAGCACAATTTTGGTTGGTGCAATGGAGATTCAAGATATTTGGGAGAATATACCTTGTTGTAATTAGCATGAGGTTTGAAATTTTTTATGATCTCTCCCTGTCATACTCTTATTTACTAATTTGACTTATCGGTCTAATTATGGATTGAATTTTGTTAAATATGGTATACTCTCTTTTATGTCAAGTGCAATCCAAACATATATTTACGACGAGGATACCCAAGCACCTCAGGTAAATCTCCTATCAAAAAATTTTTAAACTTTGGTAGAGAATAATGGAAATCATGAACTAAATAAATATTTAGTAATCTCTAATACTTAAGATTAAACTTATACTACAACAACACCAACATCAAGCTTTTATCCCATTGTGGGGTCGGCTATATGAATCATTTTTCTCCTTTGTACTATGTTAAAAGTTAAATTCTCATTTAAATGTAATAAAGAAAGATTATTTCTAATTTTTTCTAACCATGTCCCTTTAGGTCTATCTCTACCTTTCTTAGCATAAGTCAAATCCAATACATTTACTTTCCTAACTGGGTCATCAGAAGGCCGCCGTCTATGTTGCACCGATACGGATACGGCGACACAACTACGACACGATACAGATATGGGACACGTCAATTCTTACAAATACAGGATATGGGTACGACGCGGACACAACATTATATTTTATAAATTATACATAAAAATTAAGAAAGCAATCAAAGCATAATATTTGAAATTACAAAAAAAATGAAAGCAGCATCATTTGTAGCCTTGTAGTTTATAATATCAAAACAAGAGGAAGCATTAAATGCCTAGTACAACAACAAAAGCATAAACATAAATTGTCTAGCACATGAAGTTTCAGCTATTCAATAGAAGGAATGATATGATTAGCTTCTTCAGTGGTTTGTCTTTGAACTTCTATATCATCTTCAATAAATATCATAGCTTCTAATTCAGGCTCATCAAGTGAAAAATATTAGCAATTTCTAATATTCTCTCATATCATCAAGAGACTCAAATCCATCTCGGAAACGAGAGAACCTCACTCGCAGCTGCGGAAGTAAATACGACACGTCTTTTTTTTTTTCAGATTTTTTTTTGTTTTTCGACAGGCACGCTTGTCGGATACGCATGTCCTTTTGAAATTAAATAGTATTTTAATTGGATACGGCTTTGCCTTATCCGACACGTATCGGTGTCATATCGGAGGCGTATCTGTGTATCGATGTATCGGATACAACACGCCTTCATAAATAGGTGTATCGGTGCAACATAGGCCGCCGTTTTATGTGATTAAACCATCTAAGGCGACTCTCTCTAATCTTATCTTCAATTGGAGCTACTCCAACCTTTTCATGTAAATGTTCATTTTGTTTCCCGTCTTTAAGAGTAAAGTCACTCATCCACCTAAGGACCCTCATCTCTGCAACGCTTAACTCAATATGCTTCTCTTTTAATGGCCAACATTTTGCACCACAAAGCATTACAGGTCTAGTCACCATCTTATAGAATTTTCACTTAAGTAAGATTAAACATATACTAATGAAAATCAATTTTCCTAAACCTAAAGATTGAAAGAGAAAAATTGTTACCAAGATCAAGCTCCTTAAGTATGGATTGGTTGAATGAACACTTGAAATTTTCCTCAAAAACTTTTCGAATAAAGATTTTGTATTGAAATCTTTTGATCCATAAATTTGTTAGCACTTAGAAGAAGATATGGAATGTATTTATGAGCATCACATTAGTTCACAGCACTTTTGAATTGTCCATAAACAAAATCCAAGATGATTTAGCAATTTAAATTTTGAAAAATGACTAACTGGATCATTGTATATATGACCAGTTCAATCTTATCTGAACTTCTCACAGTTGTATGTATGATTTGTTACATGTATGTGTGATTCTAAATCAAGAATTCTGGCAAAAAATTGTAATGACATCTGTAACAAGATTCTTTACATTGATTATCAACTACTATATTTTTGACGATTAAGTCATATCAGATTGTATGCACAATCACCCAAATGATTAGGATATTATGCACAATCCTTTAGAGTTCAGAAATTCATAGGAAACTTAAATCTCTTTAGGGCTGCAAACGAACCGAGCCGAGCCGAGTATGTGAGTGTTCATGTTTGTGTTTGTTTAACATTAGCTTGTTCATGTTTGGTTCGTGTTTGATTCGTGCTTTATTATTTGTGTTCATGTTTGGTTCGTTTAATTTAAGGGTGTTCATGTTTGGTTCATGTTTGGTTCATGTTCGATTGTTTAGTGCTTATCGAGCTTTAAACAAGCTATGTTCGTGAACATATTTCGTAAACAATCTATTGAACAAGGAAACCTTAAATTTGTTCATGAACATCCTAAACAAACAATCTAACAAACATGGACAAATATGAAATGTTTCTTGTTATTAATAAAAAAACAATTATATTATTATGTTATAATTAAAGTTTTTATATTATGTATATTTATCAATTTTATAATAACATATTATTTAAGTTTTTATCGAGCGGTTTTAATCGAACCCGAATCGAGCTTGTTCATGAACATCAACTGATGTTGTTTGCGAACATAAACGAGCTGAACGCATTAGTGTTCAAGCTTGTTTATTTAAGAATCGAGTATTTAAAATATTGTTCAAATTTGTTTGTTTGTTAATTAAACGATCACGAACAAGCTTTAATCGAACCGAACAACGAGTAGTTCGTCGAACGTTTGGTTCGCTTGCAGCCCTAAATCTCTTGTTGTCACGTTAATTTTAATTGCCTATCAAGTAGTTCTAAATGATTTTGCAAATTATTTCTTCAATTTATATAATAACTTAAGAGTAATTTTTTTTTCTCATAATAAAATATAAAATGTTTTTATTGTGTTCTTCATCATTGGATCTTTGATTAATCTAAATCTAATAATTTTCATTGAAATCTAAATGCACTCTAGACTAAGGAAACCTTGGATAAACATTTTTGCTTGTCTTTTGATTCTCCTCTTGGTCTATCTCCAAGTAACTAAAACTCAAATTTAATCTAATGAACATCATCATTACCGTGGTTGCTACTATATTCAATTACCTATTAGAAATACTTAGCAAGTCATTTGATGACATTACACTATACTTGTTATCATCAAATTAATATTGTCACGCATGAATTACCTAGTCTTATGAGGTCAATAGGTTTTCTCAAGATGTTTATGGCTATGATTTGTCATTACATTTTACATTAGTACTGGAATGAAGTAAATGATATTTATATCGAAATTTTATTTATAAAAAAGAAGAGAAATGGGTGGAATTGTTCCTCTAACTATTTTTGAAGGACTAAAATAATTTTGGATTATATTAAAGTAACAATTTAGCCCTCTGACTCTTTAAATACGAATCAAATTACTTTTTCCGTGAGATCATCTAGGTCCCTATTTAAAAAGTCAATAGATTAAAATTACACTTATAAATAGTCAATGACCATTTGTTTTTTCGTTAAGAGTTAGGGGACCATTTTGATCATTATCTCTAAAAAAATGAGCATTAGAAATTATTTTGAAGACTTTGTCCATACAACTATAATATAGGCAAGTGTTGGTTGTTTGGTATGTGATCCCATGGATTGAGTTCATCAATGAAAATTTCTAAACTACTTACAAGTTTTAAGTTGACCATCGTTTGATGGATCAATACCCGTTAATAAAAAGCTTGCACTTTTATTACCTTAGTGGCAACTTGGCTTGTGTCATATTAATGGTAATATTGATATTTGTGGTCAATGGAATATCAATAACTTTCATATGATATGATGATTAATTTGTTTCCATTGGCACGTAATTTGTTTATTTCCATTGGCACATAGTTTTGTTTCATAGACCTAGCATTGCCTAATGACAAAGTAGGGCTAGTATTATGGTCAAAGCTTGAAACTCGCTCGATGTTTGGCCAAATCTTTATTGAATCAATGTTGAAATTGATATGCTTTGACTCAAATATGGCTCGCTTAGAGTAAATTTGATTAATTTCAAAATCAATTCGATATGTGATATATGTACATTTTTGTTTGTGGTTGGGTGCACCATCATCATCACTACGGTTCTACATGCATAAATAAATTTATTTTACTTATATACAAATGGTAATTTTGATTGATGATTTCAAATATTTTTATAAAATTAATTTTCTTTATTTGAATAAGTCAAAATCAATCATTTTGACTGAACTTGAACTCAAACTCAAAAGTAGAGGTCCTATGGACCAGTTAGAAAATAACTTGGCCAATCCAACCACATGTTGTGTTGTTTCGGGCTTTCATCCAAGCAGCAAATGCATAATCGTGTAAATTTCAAGTATAAATTTTAGGATTTATTCCTAAACTCTTGCTTAGGCTTGGTTGGCTAGCTTGTTTTCTTCCCATTGAAAAGGAGATGAATATCCACTTTGTTTGCCTACAAAAAAGTACAAAATTTATGTTATTATTCTTTACCATCTTGACATCCTTGAATTTGATTGGATTATATATTTATAGGTATTTCATCGCCGTTCATGGTCTTCTATTCGAGTTATGACTACTGAGCAAAGGCTGGAGTTGCTTAAGCATTTTAAAACCGTTGATCATACAAAGAAAATTCCATTCAGTGACTGTGTAAAGATTTCTAGGGAGCTGAACCTCACATTGGAGCAAGTCAGTATTCAGATCTGAACAGTATCTTCTATACTTATTTAATTGAATTTTCTTCTGCTGAGACGCAATTTTTTTTTTTTTTCAATTATCAGTACTATATGATATTTTGGCCTCCTTATTGCTATATATTCTGCAACCTCTCAATCTCTCTGAGCCTGGAACACCAAAGTAACTTTTGCCAACAAATGTAGCTTTCTATGAAATCGTTCCATTGTGACATGCTTTTTTCTACTGCATGTGGCAATGTAATCTGAGCACTGTATTGATGTATGGAAGAAATATAGCGGGATTTAATGGCTCTACAGTTTTATTTGTTAAGCAAACTGTCAAATTGCGTCTGAAGTTTCCAAACACTTGGGAATTACCTGGAGTGGTTTCTTAGGTTTGTATTTGATGTGTCATAGTTAAATTCCAAATAGCTTTCTCCTAGTATAATTTTCCATTGGTCTTTGCGTCATTTCCCCATGAGCTGAAACCAGATGACACGTCTAAAAACTCAGTTTTTTTTTTTCATTAAATTAATTATCATCCTTAAGAAGTACCCTTGGTGCACTATTCTCTCTCTTAAAGTACTATAATTGACCCGAATCCTCCTTATATGCTAGACTCTTATCTTCTTCGTATATTGATGGCGTCATGAATGTTTTTGTGTGGAAAGTTAAACTTCTGGAAATTTGCCGTTCCTGGGAATCCATCTTTTGCTTTTTCGCCTCTCCCTATCCGCAATAGGGATCCCACCTATAGCCCCTGCGTATGCTGAAGATCTCGCCCAGCCAGCTACCTTCATTTCTCTGCCCAAACAATTGGATGTCACTAGCTATTGTAGCAAGTGATCAAATTTCACCTTATGCTCTTAATGCTACATTGATCTATGGGATTACTACTGTTACCTCACCAATCCACGTGCTAATTTTATTTTAGTTAGTATATATCATTTCCCTAAATGTTATGTGTTTCTTACTACTGGACCTCCTGGACTCTTATAAAATAAGACAAATAATGAATTGAAAGTCAACCAACTTTCTCCAATTATTTTCATTGTGTTAGAGCTTAAGGCATTTTTTCTTTTACTATTTCTATAAACTATAGCCTTCATCGTTATATTGTCTAGAACTTGCAAGCTTTTATTATTACAAGTATCTTCCTTCTACCTTATCTTCTCATTTGTATTCTTCATCGTTGCAGCCTTATTTCTTTTCTTTTTTCTCCTTGCAACCAATTTCTACCACATTTCTTTTCCCATGGATGACAACAATAATCATGCTTCCATGGTCTTAGGTTAATTTGGAATCACGACCAACAAGTCCAACATAAGAATTACAAAACATCCATTAAGCATATTATTTGAATGAAAAGAATTTCTACAAGAACCGGGCTTAACCGGTTCAGCAGAACGGCTCTAATCAAATGGGAATGCAAGCAGGAGAGCAGAACCGAGCATATCAGCAGAATCAAGAGAAGAGAATGGCGAGGGAAGGGCTAGCGGAGCCGGATCGTGCGATTGAGCAAGAAATTGTGTTCTGATGTGAAAAGTAACGACTCCTCATGTGAGTTAATTTCGTTTTGCTTGCTCCTTTTTCACTGCATGAATAGAACTTGAGCTTGGAGCAAGAGAAAAGCTGTCTGAGAGGAAGAAGGAGAAGTGACAACAAAAAAAATAAAGCAATAGAGTCTGGGTGAAAATAAGAGAGGAAGCAATACAATTGAGAGAGCCGTCGGGAGGAAGCAAGATCGACAGGTTATTAGAAAAGAAATTGTGATTAAGAATTTTTAGTATTTATTGAATTATTATTAGTAATTATTGAATTAATTTATAAATTAAGAGAGTTAATTTAGAAAATATTTTTAGTAAAAAAAAATGGAAAGAAAAAATTAATTTAATAATTGGAAAGAAAAGTGAGAATTGTGCGTAAGGGAAGAATTTAAGAATTTTTAGTATTTATTGAATAATTAGTAATTATTAAATTAATTTATTTTTAAGTGAGTTAATTTAGAAAATATTTTTATGAAAGAAAGACAGTCAGTTCAATTTATAAGATATTTTTTCTTTAGGAATTTAGGTTTTTAGAAAGAAAATCCTATATATATATATAATGCCTAGAAAAGAAACTAGAAATTTTTTATTTATAATTAGTAACTTAATTATTATTAATCTAATTAACAAGAATAGATAAATCAGGGAAAAATATATGTATTTTGAGGCGTAAATTGCACTAAGTCAGGTCTCAAGGAAAGCCTCATATTGAGCAATTTTAAACAATGTACACATCTAAAAATCTATTCATCCTTAATCGAGAGTTATATTCTACGTGTTAGGAGGGGTAATTAACTACGAGGGCTTGCGCTCATATGAAGTGGAATCTCAGAATTAAATAAACTCTGATGTCATTCATCAGGAGAAATTTAGTTAATTTAAATTCCAATCTACCTCGAAAAAAATGGGACCTTAAGCTTGCAAAAGCAGGGTTCATGCCTCCTGAGCTCAAACACTTATGCACTATATTCATGCTTTGGTACTTGATGAATGATGAATTGCAGTGATTTAGCCCTCAGAGTTTATTTTAGTTCGATGACGAAGGTTTGTGATAGGAAATACTTGAGTTCGCAAGTAACCCTATCACTAATTGGAAAAAACAACAAGAATGAAGCAAAATCTGGGTGAAATCAGCCCCAAAGCAATAAATTGCAACAAAAAAGGAAACAAACCCAACAAGAAAGTATGATACAAGTGATCCTCTATTCTAGAGGAGGATCGTTCTCTCCCAATCTCTAGACACTAGGTTTAGAGCCCTCAAACTCCAAGAGAAACTTCAATCTCAGCATTCCCTCCCTTGCCCCTTTGCTATCCTATTTATTAAGGTTCTCCACGCCCAAGACCTTCCTAAAAAAATAATTTTTCAAATAAATTTAAACTCATTGGGCCCCACATATAGGCAGCAAGCCTATTTAGGCATTAATATTAGGCGGTTTTGAACCGCCTCCTATAGAAAATTGCCTGCCCAGGTGGGGCCTGCTGAACCGCCATATCCAATGTTTAAAAAAAATCGGGTATTGAGGCGTTTTTCGTTCATGAGGCGAGGCGTAAGCCTCAAAATTAAAAAATTGCGTAAACATAAAATGATAAATTTTGTATATATTAATGAGTAAATAATATATAAAACATAAAAATGTACAAGATATGAAGTGAAATCAAAATATCCCAATAATATGACAACATGAAATATAGTCCAACTCAAACTTCATCTTTTCCAAATCACAATATTCTTTTCATTAACATATAATTCTAAAAATAAATAGCAATGACATATCACATAAGAACTCATAAGTCATCAGCACTGTCATCACCATGTTTAAAAATGTGCAATTAGGTATTGAGGCGTTTTTTTTTTTTTTTTTGTAAGGCGAGGTGTAAGCCTCAAGGCATTTTGAGGCGTGAGCCTTATAATAAAAAAGTTTGTGTTAAGTGTAAATAAATGTTAAAAGTAAATTTTTATATAATACTCAAATAATATGTTAAAAAACAGCGACGGGTTAGAGGTTAAGGAAGTTGAGAGGAAGTTGCTGCGACTAGGGGGTACACGAAGTGTGATTTGTTTGCGGCTTTACTTCAGGATTTATGTAAGTTTTAATATATATCAAGTGAGGCGAGGCGCACCTTAAGGCGGGCCTCAACCAAGTTGAGGCGCAAGCCTCATAAGACAAACTTGAGGCGTAAGCCTCAAGGCGCTTTTCACTGGAATTGCGCAAAGGCGGGCCTCAAGGCGAGCCTCATATTGCGCAATTTTAAACAATGGCCATATCAATACCGCCCCCTCCCAAAGAATCACCTTGTGCTCAAGGTGAAAACAAGTGAACTGCTGTTTTATCCTCTCATATGGCTCCCACGTGGCCTCGTAATCCTGGAGGTTCTTCCATTTGATCAACACCTCCTTAGTTCCATCATTGTTTTGGCGAACCCCTTCCAGCTCTACGGGTTCCAGAATCGCCTCTAAATCCTTAGTAAGTGTTGCTTGTAGCCCGGGACTGGCTGTGTAGTCACCAATGTCCTTCCTCAACTGCGAGACATAAAAAACCGGATGTAAAGTTGATGCTGATGATAATTTCAGTCGATATGCTACTGCCCCCAATCTTCTCCAGCACTTCATAAGGTCCAAAATACCTTGGAGCCGGCTTTTCATTCCTCCTGTTGGCGACTATCTTCTGTCTATACGGTCGGAGCTTCAAGAACACCCTCTCTCCTACTTCAAATTGGATGTCCTTCCTATGCCCATCTGCGTGTTTCTTTGTTGAGCTCTCATTAAATGTCTTTTCAATTCCTCTAGTACTCGATCCCTCTCCTCTAAGTACTTCTTTATTGACGAAACAGGGGTACTGCTACTTCCAAAGTGCAACAAGTGTGGGGGATCGTGGCCGTACAACACCTTGAATGGGGTCATCTGTGAAGCAAAATGAAAAGACGTGTTGTATCAGTACTCTGCCCAAGATAGCCACTTGGCCCATAGCTTGGGTGTCTCTGATACAAAGCATCTTAGGTATGTCTTCAGGCTCCTATTGACCACCTCCGTTTGGCCATCTGTTTGTGGGTGGTAAGCAGTGCTCTTCTTCAGCACTGTCCCCTATAACCTGAACAACTCCCTCTAAAATTGACTGAGGAACACCTTATCTCTGTATGCCACGATTGCCTCTGGTACCCCATGCAATCTGACCACCTCTCTAAAGAATGCTGAAGCCACTGTCATCGCGGTGTAAGGATGTTGGAGGGGGATGAAATGAGCGTACTTGCTCAATCTATCCACCACCACCAAGATCACTATGAAGCCTTCTGAACGAGGCAGCCCATCTATGAAATCCATGGATATCTTCTCCCATACTCGTCCCAGTAACGCTAACGGCTCTAGTCCCCCAGGTGACATAGCCAAATATTTGTTCATCTAACAGATCTCACACCTTGAAACCATCTATTCTACATCTTTATGCGTTCCCTTCAGTAAAGCTCAGCCGCTAGTCTCTTGTAGGTCTTCTGCACTACTGAATGGCCCCTGACTGCGCTTCCATGAAATTCCTAGAGTAAATTTGGGATGTTGATCGAGGTACGGAGCATCACAAACTTCCCTGGTCCAGCAGTCTGTCTCCCTCTAATGAGTACCCTGGATGGCTACTCTCCTTTTTCAACAATTCTGACATGATCCTTCCCAATTCTTCATATGTAGCACTTTCTTCCATGATGGCCTCCCAGTCAAGCATCAAAGGAACGGATAGGGCCACCGTCTGCAACTCCCCCATACATATGGACAAAGCGTCGGCCGCCTTGTTCTCCACCCCTTAGTCTATACTGAATCTCAAAATCATACCGTAGCAACTTGGACAACCACCTTTGTGCTCTTCCGTCACCATCCGCTGTTCCAGCAGGTATTTCAAGCTTCGCTGATCTGTCCTGACAATGAAATGCCTCCCAAGCAGGTAGGGCCACCACTTCTGGATGGCCAAAATGATGGCCATTAATTCTCTCTCATAAACTGATTTCAGCCGGGCTCTAGCAGTCAATACTTGGCTGAAGTAGGCAATGGGTCTACGACTATGCATCAGTACTGCACCCAGCCCGTACCCGGAAGCATCTGTCTCCACAATGAAGGTCTGAGTGAAATCTGGTAAGGCTAGGACCGACACCATAGTCATCGCCTTCTTCAAGCTCTCAAATGCTGATGTGGCCTTCGTAAGTCGCACTCCTCTGCAAATCCCCTGACCTTTCTCTATCTTCCCCGTACCCATCATCACTCCGTAACAGTCAGTGTCCACCAATCTCACTCCCAATTGGTCTATGACCTGGGTGGAAATGAAATTGTGGGTAGCCCCACTATCAATCATCACCACAACCTCCCTGTCCTCTATCTCTCCCTTCACCTTCATGGTGTGATTCGTAGTGAATCCTACCACTGAGTTTAGGGAAACCTCAGCCAGATCCAAGTGTAGCTTCTCCTCTTCCTCCTCGGTCTCCTCCTCACCTCCCTCAGTTTTCTCGTCATCGTATACGGTGAGAACCTGAAGAGTTCGGTCCTTGCACCGATGTCCTGGTGTGTACTTTTCATCACATCAAAAGCACAACCCCTTAGCCCTCTTTTCCTGCATATCTTTCTCTGCCAGCCGCTTGAAATTTCTCCCATTCCCTCCTGTTTTCTCCTTGTTGGCCTCTTTACTCCCTCATGTTGCAGGACATTTAGGTGCGAGATGAGTAGTCGTCATCCTAAAAACGTGTCCCCAGTGCTGCTACTCTTGGCTCCCTTTTCCAAATTCCTCTGATTTTCCACCAGTTGGGCAAACTTCATGGCCTCTCCCCAAGTCACTGGGCATCAAAACCTTCATTGCTAGCCCTTTCATGAAATTTCCCTCCAATACTGTATCTGAGAGTCGTTCCACCCTGCTAGCTAGGTGCCCAAACTGCTCCAGGTAATATGCTACTGCTCCCTTCTGTGTCAGAGCAAAGAATTGCTCATAGAAGTCTCCTCCCTGATCGGTTTGGAAACGCTTTATTATGCAGTCTTTAAATTCCCTCTAGTTCATGATCGGCCTTCTCTGGTCTTTCCACTGAAACCATGACAGGGCTTTCCCTTCCAAGCTGATGTAGGCAAAGGGGGGGTCAAAAAAAGTTGGGATTTATTTTTTGTATGCTTCTACTTATGTCAGCTCATTAATGTTGAACTGCTATCTAATCATCTCATTAAAGCAATTAATTAGATTCATTTTCCCTTACTTTGTCTCTTTGGTTTCCCCTTCCTTGACCTTCCCCCCTCTTCCCCTTCTTTGTGCCTTTTCGGTTTGCTCTCTGGCTGCTTTCCCTTGGCCGCCTCTTCCCCTTCTTTGTGCCTTTTCGGTTTGCTCCCTGGCTGCTTTCCCTTGGCCGCCTCTTCCCCTTCTTTGTGCCTTTTCGGTTTGCTCCCTGGCTGCTTTCCCTTGGCTACATCTACCCGGTTCTGTGCTGTCTTTATGGGTGCTGTTTTGGGACAGATTTCTGGACTGTTTCTGGACAGATTTCTGGACTGAATTTTTGGCCTTTCAATATGCCTTCCAAAGTTTACCCCGGAACTTATTCCGTTATAACTTTCCCCGCGAAAGAAAAAGCAGCCAACAGTGCGGGCGGAGGCCGCGGCTGAATTTTCGGAGCCGACAGTTATTAGAAAATAATCTTCTTAAAACTCTCATTTAATAAATTTAAAAATTCCTATTTTTCTTTGATGTATTCCTGCTGGTAACACTATTGTTATTTATTAGCAATAAAAATTGTTTTAGGTGCTCCGTGTCTACTATGATAAGCGGCAAGCCCGTGTTACTGGGTGCTGCAATCACTTGAAATCTGAAGGATGGGGACAAAGTCAGAATCCAAACAATGTTGGATCTCCTAGAAAGAGGAGGCGGCTTCTAAATCATGCTTGTCGTGATCATACTCCAAATGTACCGGCAGGAGAGTTAAATGAAGCAAATGAAAGAAAGAACCTTTTCAGATATAACGATGAGGTAATGCGTTTAGATTCTTGCTCTCTATCTGCAGGTGAAAATGTTCGTCTCTATCAAGCACGTAGAGAAAGTAAACTGAGTCCTGCTGAAGTTCAGCCTCAATCCCATGAAGAATATGCTGAAACTGCAGCTTTAATCAGTCAATGTGCGTTTGATAAGCTAAAGCCTAGCCGTAAGAGAAAATTCTCTTGGACTGACATTTCAGATAGGTAATGATTCTTGCAAGTGTTGCGCCGATCGATTTTAATGATTGTTTAGGGTCAAATATGTATTTTTTATTTTTTTTCTTCTTTTCATATATTGTTTAGGAAATTAGTCATGCAGTATGCAAAGCATAGGGCAATGCTTGGAGCAAGGTTTGCCCGGGTTGAGTGGTCTTCACTCTGTGATCTTCCAGCTCAACCAGACACATGCAAGAGAAGAATGGCCACTTTGAATCAGAATTCTAATATTAGAAGAGCAGTTTTGAGACTCTGTAACTTGCTTGGAGAGAGGTATACTCGTTGTTTGGATAACTCACGGGTTATGGCTAACCAGGAATCACTTAAGGTTGATGATTATGAGAAGAGTTATGAAGGTTTTAAATTGCATGATACTGTTCTTAATGAAAAATCTTGCGTAAATATCTGCAATTCAAATTCTCAACGTTATTGTTGGGATGATTTTGAAGACGCGGACATAAAGTTGGCTCTCGAGGAAGTGTTTAAATACAAAAGGCTAGCAAAAAAGGAGGATGCTAAGAGTGTTGGATGTAGACCTGAAGAAGGGTGGATTAATAATCGATTATCTCGTGACTTGGAGTTCACTTCTTCTGAACCTGTAAGTTTCAGAAAATCCTGAAATTTTGTTCCAATTTTTCGTCACTAAATCTAATTATATTTGTTACAGGAAAAATGTAGCTCCTCATCATGTGGTGGAGGTGTATTGCATGATGTTGATAAGAAAAATCCCGTTGTTTATTCAGCAGCTGCTCAGAACAGATCAAATAATTATTCATCTCGTGGAAAGGTTCTCATGTTTAGGGGAAATAATGGTTTAAGTCAAATATACAAATCTTTGTCCATTTCCAATGCCATTGAGCTTATTAAGGTTGTTTTTTTCTAAGCTGCTCGAAATCTCCCAGAGTGCAAAATTTACTTGCCAGAACTCTACAGAAGTATCCCCAGGGTGACATTTTTGCTGCATTCAGCTATCTCAGGGAGAAGAACTACCTGGTACTACTCTCCTAAATTCGATTTGTTTCCATGTCAAATTTATGATGACTCGTATGTTGTTTGGCATTTGAATAATGCTCGCCAACATAAGCTGCTTTTACGTTACTTTTCTTAGATTTGGCCCATCGTTATTCCAGTTCCAAAACAAGGTGTATATGTGCTTGTTGTTGGGGTGAGGGATGTTGATGTCGTGATGCTTCTAGCTTAAATTGTTAAATTTTAAGAGGTGAGAAATTGAGAATTTGCATGATAGGCTGTTGGGAGAGGCAATTTGAAATACTATACTTGAACTTAACTTTTGTGTGCAAAATTGATTATTTTCATCATGAAGATTGTCATAGAAGTTTTAGGCAAACATTGAAATGAATTATTTATTGGTAAAATGACTTAGTCATGGAAGAATAAAACAGAAAAGATGACTATAGAAAGGAAATGTATTTTCAAAGAATGGCATCATAGAAATAATACTAGGTTTTCAAGAGTTGTATGGAAGCTAGAATTCTTGCAAAGTGGGTAAGAAGTAAAATGAAAGCTATAACTTCTTGTTGACATGTTTTTCATAATTCTAGACTCCTATCGAGTCAATTTGAGCCCAACTGGGCTCAATCGAGCATCGTCGAACACAAATTGACTAAAATTGGGCCTAAATTGAGTCTACTTTAACCCAGTTTTATCCAATTAAAATCAAATTGATGAAGATCGACCCAAATCGGTCCAAATTGAACCCAAATTAGCCTCGTCAATCCAAATTTGACTCAATTCAGGGCTGATTCGAGTACAATTTCACAAAATTGACTTGATCAGACCCAATTATTATATCATTTATTTTATTATAATAATATAAAAATTTATTACATCATCCAGTTCAACCTCGGTCTAACCATTAAACCTTATACCTCTCATATTTTTCCGGCTCGATGTCTAATTCAGTTTTCACAACCATGCAAATATCTCTATCCTAACACTTGGTAAGTGCTCACAACACAAACAATTATCAAACAATCATTATATAGCAAATATTACAACTATATGCATAAAAGAAAAATTCAAATCTTAGGATGCCAAAAGGGTCATGCATGCATATTGTGCTGGCTTGTGTAGCTGTCACACTATTATTTAATGTGTTGTCTTATTTTGGAACTGGTTGAGATTTTTTTTTTTCAGGGGTGATTTTATTTTGAGTTGGTTATAACATAAAATATTATTTGAAAATTTTAAAATATTTCATATTTTTGAAGGGTTATAAAGAACCCCTTTTACGAGCATTGGAGGAACTAGAGTCACGCTTGTCATTCATAGTCTCTTGAGATCCAATGAGAGATATTTTAACTTTTAGGGTGAAATGTTATATCAATGTATCAAAAAATGACTTAAGTTGTTTTTATTCTTTTCATAATTTCTTCTAGTGTTTCATTAAGAGAATGATTAAATATATATATATATATATATATATATATATATATATATATATATATATATATATATATATATATATATATATATATATATATATATATTAATATAAATATATATATATATATCCTTAAAAAGAAGAAAAAGAACGAAAAAAAGCAAGGAGAAAAAGACAAAAAAAAAAAAGAAGAAAGAAAAATTAGAAAAAGAAAGAAATTTGCTTTTTATCGTAGTCGTTGTCCACATCGCGCAGGTATAACCTTCTAAACTCAAAAAATCAATTCTCGGCATTTGCGTCGTGCGGGAGAACCCCATATACGCGCTCTCGTAGCACAGTGAGAGGAAGCCCAGTGCAACGCGTACGGTGAGACGGGTATGCCCTGTACATGCTCTTATAGCGTGGCAGGGACATTTGTAAGTACCTTACACGCTCTCGTAGCGTGGCGGGAAAAGCCAATTGCACATTTTCAAGGCAGGTAGTCCGTAGATCCATATATGCTCTCGTAGCATGGTGGGATTGAAGATATACGGTCGTCATGTCACCTGACACCTACGATAAACACTCTTGTAGTGTAGTGGGATGGCCCAGTCTACTAAAATTTCCCCTAAACAGGGGAGACGTCGGGAGGATACCGAAATTTAAACTAAATAAAGAACCTGAATAATAATAACAAAATGAAGCCTTTATTCCACTAAGTGGGGTCGGCTACATGAATCTTTTTTTCTCGATTGTGCCTTGTTAAAAGTTAAATCTAATAAAAAAGCACATTTCTAATATTTTCTAATAATGTCTTTTTAAGTCTACCTCTACCCTCCTTAACGTAAGTCAAATCCAATATATCTATTTTTCTAACCGGGTGATCGGAAGGCCATCATTTTATGCGACTGAATAAAATGAACCAAATGGAACTTAAGCTAATTTGCATAGAATTTGAACTCAAACGAATTGCAGAGAACTATAATTGAACCCAGACTCTTAATTAATGACTACACAACTCACCTTAAAGTGCAAATATTAATTAATGGTCCTAATGTTCAAATAAAAATAAATGAATAAGGAACTTATATGTGCTTAACAATTTGCTTATAAGTGACTACAACAAATAAACTACGAATACGATCGATATTAACTAGCTAGCAGATATATAATATGAGTCGTGTGAACACTGAAGGTTAATACACAATGAAAATGGCAACTTGCTAGCTAACATGTGCGGGGAAATCAGCAGCGTAGTAGCATTCTTACAGTCAATGATAATCAACCTGAAAACAATTATAACAATTTTTTATTAACAATTAAAAGTCAACGTGCAATAAATACAGGGTTTTCATACAGTTAATAACAATCAAGTTATCAACAAACACACTAATTTGTTCTTGGTAGCGAATATAAAATGAATGTAACAACACTTTGCGATCAACATCAACACATAAATAAACACAATAAACCTTGCAAGCGGTGAAGGTCATGAATACACTTGTCTTCTACGACATAAAACTGATGTACAATGAATGTAACAATGCTCTGCAATCGACATCAAAATACAAGTAAATGTACTTAACCCCGCAGGCGATGAAAATTAAGAAGGAATATATAGTCTGATTGCAAGCAACTATGCAAGAGTCTGCAGTGAATGCAACTTGACCAAGGGCCAATAGTAGTATGCAGACAAGTATATTGGCCTCCTATGAAAATTGAACCACCGAGGTGCAATGAATAAGACTCTAAGGGCAATATCAAAGTAAATATATCATTCTTCTGCAAGTAAAGGCGGATGACACAATGAATGCAAGCGCCTTCAAACCGCTTTACAAGACCCATTATGCACCCACGTATGTCATTCAACATGCTAAATGCATCAGGCATATACTTATTGCTAGATACAAAACATGTCATGCATGTCATGTAAGCATTTGACTATTATGTAAGAAAATAGATGATGTACAAGTGTACTATACACATAGATCATGAAAATATGTCATATAATGATTGTACATTAAGCTACTATATTGCATGTCGGCATACTATATGAAATGTAGATGCATCATTCAGATACATATCAACATCTAAATACATGCATAAATCTATACACAAGTGTTTCACATAAATGTATAACATATAGTTATGTCGTATATATCCACCACATAAGTATGATAATTACATAAATGCATACAAGCAAATGCGTGAATATATGTGCAAATATGCTAGCATACATATGGCCACATGAATGTATATATGAATATGCAGCTATATCATATATACATCTTATATTGCATGCAAATGGGTATTGTGCAAATTAATACGCAAATGCAAAATATCACATATACATTGCACACTACGGGAGAGTGCTTAATCATCATGCAAATGCACAATGTGATCAAATAGGCAGTTTATGGATGCATCATCCATATATATATATATATTATGCATATGCATGTGCGCTACATTAATGCAATAGGCCTTTATATTGTACATCAAGCACATTATACAAAATGCATTATACACGCTGATGCATCAGATGCCACGCCACCAGATCCACAATATCTTTACAAGCTGACATAAAGTGTGTACGACCTTCCAAATAGAATGTTGCATTCAAACGACAATTGCACGCGCAACTGATCAACATAAAAAAAATTCCAAAAATGCCCCCATATATGCACGGTAAAATGTATAGACACAAATGCAAGAAAATGCATATCCAAGCATATACCCGCATGGGCTCGACAAGCGTGTTTTATTTACACACGTGACTTCTGAGGATGCTGTGTAGGTTAAGAAATGAACTTAAGTTCAAGTTCAATCCTTCTCCTTGATAGGATAGTAGTTGACTCAACTTGAACCAATTAACAAATATACGGTCACGGTGTCGACCGAGATATTTATTTTATAGGTTCATATTAGGCCTTTAAGGCATGATACAAAGTAAATTCATTGACGAGAGCATAAAGCTCGCAACAAACCCGATCCTTTGTCAGTAATTAGATAGAGTCGACAGGGTTCAACAAATAGTTACAAAAATACCCCCAAATAACTGCATGGGCCCAGGAAAGCGTGATGATTTACACACATGATGTCTAAAGTGTTACACGGGTCAATATATGAACCAAAGTTCAAACCCGATTCTTTTATGTGACGGGATAAAAGTCGACACAGCTCAATCCGTTAAACAAATATACAGTCATGATTTCGACCAGAATATTTGTTTAATATGTTCATATTAGGCCTTCAAGGCCCATAATGAAGAAATTCACTAAATAAATCATAAAGCCATCAATGAACTTAATCCTCTGTCAGCAAGTAGAAAGAGTCGACAAGGTTCAACTAACAAGTGAAATTCCCCACAAATACCCCGATGATGACCGTGTTGAATTTAGATCTCATCCGGAGGGGTTAACTTCGAATATTTCAAATACCATCCAAATTTTCACAAAATTCAAAATATCAAAATTAAAAAATATTTAAAATTAAAATTCAATCATCAAACACCAAAAGCAAAATCCATTCATCCTGCAACATTTTGCCGAGATGGATAAAATTAAAAATACATTTCAGCTCACAAAGAGCTATTGTCTGGTCGAGAATATTATTAGGATTTATTCTCAATATATCTCATACTAATAAGGACGATGCACATATCCTCTAACCGATGATTTTGCCACCAAATGACACTGCAGATGTATGGTTATGATCGGGGCCCTTTGAACTGGGTGGTTGGCCATCAAATGACACCTAAATTACGGTTATGGTCAGAGCATGTGAGCTCCTCAATGACATCAAATCCTTGAGATATTAATCGATTGGGCACAAAGCTCTCTTTTAGCTAAGGTGGATTCAAATTTGTCCTTTCAGAAAAATATCTACCCCAGGTCTACAAGATACCCTTGGACGAAGCAACTCATGGCTGCCGGCAAGGTTGCTTATATCAAGTTGGGTCGACTACCTCCTATGACTAAGTAAATTAGGAACCACGATGGTTCATGACGACGGAACCATGAGATCTTGATCGGGTTCATCATCCATTCTCCCACCATCTGCTTTAGGTGCAAGATGGTGAAATTCCGAATTTTAACTATAAAATTTTTAAATACCAACCCGTGCTAGATAACATATATTTCTACATATATGACTGAAGATTGACATTAATTGAAAGTTCTCTCTCATTTACCGAAATGGGTAATTAACTATAGGGGCTTGCGCCTATAGGAAACCAGAACTTAGATCATAAAGTTCTCTCAAAATGAGGGAGAAATCTCTGGGTGTGTCTTATCTACAAACCCAATCTGCCTTCTAAAAATTTACTTCATATCCTAATTCATTAAAACTCCCCCGAAAGGCGGGGGAGGCCGGGGCGCGAATTTTCGGAGCCCACACACAGCATGTCGTCCAAAGTGCTTATTGCCACGGATTAATTGCCCAGCTACCATGATTTGCATTTATAATCAGTAAATGGATTTTGTTAACTTACGAAAAATGTAAATGGGATTTAATTCCCTAATTTTCAATTCTTTTCAATTCAAAATATTGTTCTATATGTTGAGGGCGATGATGATGAAAAAAAAAAAAAAAGAAAAAAAAAGTTCTATATGTTGAATTGCTTCGAACACAAAGACGTTAAATTTGGTGATTTCCATTAAAGTTTATATTTGAGGGTTTAAATTGATCCAAATGTGATGCAAACCTAATCAAACTTGTATTTTACATTTATTTTCCCTTGTAATTTGTTTTTGCTCTACTAAGGTTAGATCTTCGACTCAATGGTATGCAATTTTATAAGATCAACATTTTACACTTTGACTTTCAACTGCAGAACCTTACTTATAACCTTAAGTATCTGTATCAGTTGATAAGCAGTACTTATGAAGAAGGGCTTTTTGTGTGTGATGCATTTCTTTATTAAGTATACTGCATTTCTCAAAGACTTTAAAATGTAGTTGATGATAGTATTTACTCTTTAAATTAAACTGTCATTTATGCTCCCTTCGTTTCTTTATTTCTTTTGTATCACCTGTGATTTGCTGAATATTATAATTCTTAGTTCTTGTTGTTCAGGTCGTTGGACATGGAAGTCGACCTTTTGTACTTTCCCGGAAGTTTTTCCATAATGTTTCGTCTTCTCCCTTTCCAAATGATTCTGGTAAAAGAGCCACTAACTTTTCTAGTTGGCTTCAGAAACAGCAGAGTGATCTAATAAAGGATGGAGTGGCTATTGCTCCAGATTTACAGTGCGGGGAGGTTGCCCATCTTTTTTCTCTTGTTTTATCTGGAGATTTTTCAATTTCACCACGCTTGCCAAATTGTGGCATTGGGGAAGCTGATGAATTTAAAAGTTCAGAGTCTTTTTCATCACTGGAAGACATGAGTAACATTGGTGTATCAAAAAAATTGAAACGGAAAGTTGATGTGCCACGCAGCAGTGAGAAGGTTAAGAAACCTAAGCCTCAGTCTAAAGCAGATGGTGATCGCAGGGAGAAAGGCTTCCCTAGTATCAAGGTTTTCCTAAATATGGAAACAGTTTTGGGAGTTGATGCTTTTGAATGTTTAGGACATGGAAAAGATAATAGCCATGCTTTGGCAGGAAATTCCACTTCAGTTGAAACAACTTGTTCGACATCTTCTTTGGATAATGTGGATGTGACTCATGACATGGGCCGTCAATCTTGCTGGGATGCTATGACTGGATATTTTGAATTGCTTGCATCAGCATCTGCTATTACGAATGAGGCAAGACCTTCTTCTACAGATTTTAAGTTTGTTCACTCTGTCATTTGTCAGGCTGGTGAGCAAGGACTAAGCATGGACGAAGTTTCTGGAGCTTTAAAAATAAAAGGTCTGTTTTACTTCCTTCAAAGTGTTTCAGATTTAGAAAGTTAGATAGTGTTTGATTTGACTCAAAGGACAATTGTATTCTTTGAAATCTAACCTAACGTTTATGGAGATTTAATAGGTGAAAGGGTGGCTGAAATGTTTGTGGACACATTGGAAGTGTTCCAATTAGCTGTTAAGGTAACTTTTTAACTTTCAATTTAAAAGTATGATTTTTTATTTTCTTGGTTTGTTATTTGTAGATTAGAAGCTCAGAAATAAAGAATCTATAGACTATTGTGTTGCTCAGTACATTCTGATCCCTTTTGTAACTAGAAAATATACTTTGATGACAAACTATGCTTCCATGCCAGCACATTTCGCTGCTTTGGTAGGAATTTTGAATGATTCTGACCAATCATAATTTGCTCATTTAGTTTCAATCTAATTTATCTTTCACTTCTATTTCTTGTCTTTGTAGAAGTTAGCTAATTAGTTTGGCCTTCTTGTATGTCTCCTTTTATCTTAAAGTGTCACATATCATCCTTCCTCTTAATATTTGTGTCCCATAACCCGATCTAGATTTATCAGACTTAGATAAAATTAACATGCTGTATGTCCCCTGCCTATATTTTGATGGATTTGATGAAGAATGAACCCTATCAAACTTTACCTGAGACGCAGATGTAATTAATATACCTTTTTGTCCTGTGTTTTCTATTTTGACGGATTTCGCAAAGGATATGCACCAATAACATAACGTTTGGGTTTATGTTAATTCATTAGTGAAAGCCATCAATTCAGTGCTTCTTGACAAGAAAATTCCCTTAGTTTGACCTGGCTCTGAATGAACTTTGAGATTAATCCTATCTTGGCTGGTTTTTTGGGCTTGCTGAAGGAGATGTATTCCTTCAATCAGTGCTTTGTACTTTAACAGAATTTTTATGGAGGCATGCACATTTCTTCAATCATCTTGTACACTTACTGGAGATAGTGAAGCCGGTGATTTAATTTGCCATTTCATTGGCAATGGTACCCAACTTAGCTTGATGTTTCTTGAGTAAGGGCTCTCTCTTTATTTCTTCATTGACTAATGGACTCATCGAGAACTCTTTGATTTTGATTTTGAGACCACGTTAACTCTTCAAACTGAGAAGTTAAAATTAAAATTAATATTAAACTTTAACCAATTAATAAGTAAATCAACTTGATTTAAAAAAATAGATAATCTCAAAATACATTTAAATTTTAAATTAACAAACTGAGCAAATCAAATTTTACATAATTAATTTTAAAATGCATTTGAAATTCAAATTAGTGAGCTGAGCAATTTAAAATTTAATCTTAATTAAAATTAAAACCCATTTAATCAATCTAATTAATGCAATTAAAATAAAAGAAAATGCAAAAAATAAAATATTTCCAATAATCCAGCTTAAGTACAAACTAACAACGACTCTCCAACAAGTAACAACAACTCTCCAATTGAGCAGCTCCAACACGACAACACTCAAATTACAAATAGCTCTCCAACAAGTAACAACAACTCTTTGTAGCCTCAACTGCAGCTATCAGAAACCTATCTAAACTATTGGCTGTGAGCACCTGCAAGCAAGTAGGAAAAAATCAACCCTTAATAAATAAAATGCTGAAAAGAGTAAAACTAGCTAGTGCAAGTATGACAAAGTACTAGAAATGTGTAAAGAGTAAACGACAATGCTAAAGTAGAATAACAAACTACTGTAGTAGAAAAAACTTACAAGCACGAAAACAACAAAACACTTGCGCTGATGTCAAAACCCTGAAATGTGTAAAACCTCAAACCATCAGGCAGCTTTGTTTATAAGAGCTAGGTTGTAATACACACCAACCAACAACTTTCAATGAGAGCCGTAAGTTCGACTTTAGGCAAAATCATTAGGTACAAATGACTTAACCTCTAATCCCCGATTAACACACTGGCACCTTCTAATATAAGTTGTAAGTCTGACTTCTAAGGGAAATGTATAGGTAATAATATAACCCTAGACTCCTCACTTGGGCATCCTGATCTATAGGGCTAGGTTTTATAACCCATCATACGGGTCACTTAGCTTACAGGGCTAGGTCATAAGATCCGTCATCAGGCTACTTCTAAGGAAGCCATAAGACTTGTCCAACCAAAATTCTTGGGCATCTTAGTCTATCGGGCTAAGTTATAAGACCCGCTATTCGGGACATCTCTAATAAAAGTCGTAAGACCCACTATTATGGCTACTTTCAAATGAAAGCCATAGCCCATAAGCCCTTATACAAAACCAATCACATGGGCAACTCTTAAACAGAGTCATAACCCCCAACCCAAACTTAACCAAATTAAAATTCATATTTCTCTACTTCAGTTTACTCGAGATCTCTGAGAGGAGGCAACCTATGACTGCTAATCACATTCCATGAACACTACAATCAATTGTTGTTAGTATTGGTAGACTGAAATACACGACATACCCGGGACAACGGAACCATGTGATTTTGATCGGGTGTACCTTTATCCCCCTATAAATAAGATTAAAACACTGTTGCATATTTCCATATTTTTTGCACAGAGTAAATATATTTTATCCTTAATCGATAGTGCTCTTCTAATACGTTAGGAGCGGTAATTAACTATGAGGGCTTGCACTCATAGGAAGTAGAACCCATAATTAAATAAACTCTGACACTACTTGTAACACCCCACAGTACCTTTTAATAGTAAGATAGAGTGTAACAAGAATAAACATAACATTTTCATTACTAAACATCTCATTCATATCATTATATTAAGACTTCATATAAAAGATCATATAAACTTCATTCAATACAATAAAGGAAGCATGTACCAAGTCCCAAGTTTCATCAAAAAGCTAGTACAGAGCCAATAAGGAAAACCAAACAATTTCAAAGTAATACATGTCTAATTTACTTTCATACATTGAAAATTTTATGTGAAAGATTTGGCTATATTTTCATAACATTATTCAATGGAGCCCAGGTAAATCTGGCATTATTGCCATTGAATTACTTAGAGGTCCCTTTTGCCTCTTTTGGGGTCCCTTTTGCCCCACCTGCTATGCAGGTTTCATAATTCTCTAGGGTCCCTTTTGCCCCACTTACCATGTAGTTCTAATATGGGAACCCTTTTGTCCCAACTACAATGATAAGACATACATTATTCATTGCCAAACTTTACATTAATTTAGTATTCAACATTCTTTCATAATTCATATCATATCAATCTTCATTATCATTCATGACATAGCTTGGGTATAAGTAATATGCATAAATTTTCAAGAACTTTACATTCTTACATAGAACCATTTGAATGATGTAACCAAACCTTATGTGAACATATATGATGACAAAAGGTATAAGCAGTAGCTCATATTCAAAAGCTTGGAGAAAACATTTTAAAGAAAACAAATTCATCATAACACATAACTTTCTTTAAATATGAATTTGACATTACTTACCTTCTTGCCGATTCATCTTCTCCAATTCCCTACTAAGAATTCTTCTACGATTGTAAGTCACCTCGTAACTTCTCCTTTGCATACTCCAAAGAAATAAAGAATCCTTCTCTTCTACCACTTATTCTTCTTCAACTCTTACTTTCCAAAATACCACACCAAAACCACTGTTCCTTCAAATTACTTCAAACTAAAATTTCATCATACAATTCTAAATTAATCACATAAAAAATTTGGTTATTGATCTCTAATAAGTTCATTAAAAACTCTAATCATTTCATTTACCTGCTGTTGTTTTTCTTCCTTCAATGTTACAACAGAATTCTCTTCAGCCCCTTCAGCCGATCTCTATTACAAGGTTGTAGTTTTCTTTCCAAATTCCGCTGAAAAGCATTCAGCCGAATGCTTAACTGGAATTTTATTCCTATTTTTTGTCGCAGCAACTACTTCTATGGCCGAACAAATCAATAGTGAAGGAAGCACAGTGCCGTTCCTTTCTCTAGCAAGGCACTTTACCGAATCATGCCCTATCCAGTACACTAAAAGGTACCTTGAATTGCAGTAATTCCTCTCCCGAACTTCCTCTGTTGCCTTCCGGTTTTCAGAGAATATCTAGCCTAATAACAACTCGAGAGGTTCACCCCTCTCAAATAACTGATTTTATCCATTTGGCTTAACGTAACACTGTTGTTTCTTACCTTTCTTATCCACACAGCACACACTTATTTTATTTTATTGTATATAGTAGGATGCGGGAATGAGGCCCCACCGTAACTGCATTCTCATATTCCAACCCTTTGGAAACACTGTTTCAGAATTAAATACATAAGGAATTAACTTTACTTAATAATAATACTAAAATCTCTTAACAGTAATTAATTATTAAGTAATTATTAATTTATTTAGGAGTTTTTAAAACTTATTTAACTTGAAAAGAATTAAAGTTTGTACCAGTAAAATTGGATATTACACTACTTTCAGGAGAAATATAGTTAAATGTTAAACTCAATCTACCTCGAGAAAAATATTGGAACCTTAGGCTTGCGAGAGTGAGGTTCACGCTTAAATATTATTTTTCTAGAGCGAACAGCATCGGTACAATCCATTTGACAATCAGAGATCGTTTTGGTTGTTTGGTGAAGCGTCGTGCTTTCCAACAGTCATGGTAGTCATCATTTTTTATTTAGTTATGCATGAATGACTCTTCCTTACCAAATTCGATGTCCTGAGTGCATCAGTGTGATCTATTTCACGATCAGATAAATTTAAGTTATTTTGGTAACCATTGAGGTGTTCTCATGCTCCTGATAAGCGACATATTTGTTAGTAGCCTTCCTTGATGCACTCAATTGATAGTGGAATATGTATAGAGGTCAACAACATTAGTATCACATTAGAACCTATGCTTAATAACTCTCTCTCTCATAGGTTTAATGTATGACACATTAACTTAATTTCACAATAATTCATACTCTTGTACATCCCCTTTATTATTAAAAATGAGATTCAACACAGGGTGCTAAAATCATTAAAGTCAATTGTATTCTCACAATTTCATTAAAAAGCTTATCAAAATATCTCATTCACCTTGTTGAATATGCTCTTCTAATAAAAGCAAGTTTTTATGTTTATCTTTAAAGCACTTCACTTGAGCTAAATCTTTACTTCTCCTATCTCTTTGCTTATTTAACTTATACATACATCTTTCGTCTTCCTTAGTATATAATATGTTATATATTTCATTAAAAGATAAATTGTTTGTATTGCATATCTTTTCTATTTTTTTTAAGATTCAACATTTTAATCAATTTTTATAACAAAGTTTCTTATTTTTAATATTTGCTTATGTATGTTGATTATACCACCAACTATTTTATCATTATGAGTTTTTTTTCTTTTGATACTCTAAGCACATATTTTGCTACATTCTTAATATCACTAACTATTTTTTTTCCACATAACATTAACTTCCTCATGCATAATCCAAATCTTAAGATTTTGAATCTTACTTAAAAAAATATTTGTTAACATTCTGATTTGAAACAAGTGTATAAATTGTTTGCTGAAATTAAAATTTCATGAAGATAGAATCTGAAATAGAGAAGAATCTTGTGGCAAAACACTTAAAAGCCTTTAGATTTGATGAAATATGGAAAAAGACAAACAAGATACAATATATTTTCCATTGGAGAGGAAGATCTTGCTCTCCCTAATCTCTAGATATCGCTAGAGCCCACACGAAAATTAGGAAGCAGGAAATTTCAACAAAACATCAAGATAAAGCTAACCCTAGCCACCAAACTCTATATAAGCATACAATTAATTGAGTAAAATACCCAAATCCCTTCTAATTTAATTTTTCCTCCTAGTCACTCTTAATTACTCCATAAATTGTTGTTGGACCCCACCCCCAAAGGGGCGGCATTAATAAGGGGCGAAACCCTTGTTCCGCCTTTGGTACACCATTGATGGTTCAGGCTAGACCGGCCTATTAATAACCCCCTCCCAAAGATCTACCTTATCCTCAAAATGGAAAAACGGAAACTGATGCCTCACTTTCTTATATGGCTCCCAGGAGGCATCATAATTAGGTAGATTCTTCCACTTTATCAACACTTCCTTTAATCCGCCCTGTCCCTGTCCTACTCCTTTCAACTCCAGTGGTTCCAGCATTGCCTCCAAATCTATTGTGATTGTCCCCAATAATTCAAATCTGGTTGTATTATTCCCAATAGCTTTCCTCAACTGTGATATTTGGAACATTGGGTATATAGTAGCGGCCAAGGGTAATTTTAATCGGTAAGCCACAGCTCCAATTCTCTATATTATCTTATAAGGGCCAAAGTACCTTAGGGCCAACTTTTCATTTCTCCTGTGAGCTATCGTCCTTTTTTCTGTAGGCGCGTAGCTTCAAGTATATTATGTATCATATCTCAAACTGGATGTCTTTCCTACGTTCATCCACCTGCTTCTTCATAATCTGCTGGCCCTCAACAAGTGCCTTTTCAACTCATCCAATTAGCCCATAACCTAGGTGTCTCGGAAGCAAAACATCGTAAGTATGTCTCCAATCTCCTGTTCACTACTTCTATCTGCTTGTTAGTCTTGGAATGATAAGCGGTGCTCCTCTTCAGCACTATTCCTTGCAATCTAAACAGGTCCTTCCAGAAGTGACTGAGGAATACTTTATCTTTGTCGGATACTATAGACTCCAGCATTCCATGCAATCTTATCACTTCTTTGATGAATGTCACTGCTACTATCATGGTCGTGCAAGGGTATCATAGGGGAATAAAATGACATACTTGCTCAATCTGTCAATCACCACCAAAATCAATATAAACCCATCAGATTGGGGTAGCACATCTATAAAGTTCATGGTTGTTGACCTGCTATGTAACAAAAAAAAAAAGAAAAGAAAAAAAAAATTTCCATACCTCTCTGCCATCGCACGTCGCAGCCACGACCCTCGACACGACTCGCACGTCGCATGTCGAAATCGCTCCCATGATCTCTCTGCGTCGATAAAGAGTCGAAGAGAAGAGGGTTTCGGCTCTCTTACGCACATCCCGCAAGCTCTCTCTCGCTCTTTCTCCTCCCAGTCGGACCGGAAGCTACAACAGTTGATCGGAAGCAACGAAACCCGTCGCCCCTCTGCAGCTGTCCGACTCCACTCCTCCAACTCTTCCCTTCCACGCGGCTGCTCCGGCTCCTGCGTGCTGTTCGAGTTCGCTCCTTCCACGACTTTCTCCCAGCCGGATCGGAAGTCGACGTTTTGATCGGAAGCAGTACGGGAGCAGCTCGCTGTGAAGTTAACTCTCTCCCATTCGCACGCTTCTTCGGTCCTCCGTGGCCGTTCGACTCTTCTCCTTCGACGACTTTCTACCTGTAGGACCGAAAGGAACAGCATTTCGATCGGAAGCAGGAACGGGAGCTCGCTCCTTCGGCGTCCCCATTGCTGTTCGACTTCGTTGCTTCGACGACTTTCCCTACCTGTCGGGACGGAAGTTACGGCATTCTGATCGGAAGTTGGATCGGAAGTTAAGACATTTGATCGAAAGCAAAACAAGGGAGCTCGCTGGTGGTGAAGGTAACTCCCCCTCGCGTGCTTCTCAGCCAAATCCCGTAATCCCACCGAGCCGAGGGATTAGTAATATTTTTTTTTAATTAAAATTAATTTTCATTAATTAAAATTAATTAATTTTTATTAATTATAATCATTTTAATTATTTATTTATTATAATTAATTATAATTAATTTTAATAAAAATTAATGATAATTAATTGTAAGAAATTTTAAGTTTAATTGTAATTAATTATTATTAATTAGTTATAATTAATTAATTTTAATTACTATTAATTAGTTATGATTAATCAAAAATCATAATTAATTATGTTAATTAAAAATAAATAATTATAATTAATTATTCTAATTAATTTTAATTAACAATTAATAAATATAATTAATTAGAAATGATTATAATTAATTAATTGATTGATTAATTAATTTAATTAATTAATATTAATTAATAATTAATAAAGAAATGCCTACTCCTCCCGCTCGCTCGGTCTACGATAAAGAAGCATGCTTAACTCCCGTTTGCAGCGGACCGGGGAATCACCTATACGCGCTCTTGTAGCACGGTGGGAGGGAGCCCGGTGCGAAGCATACGACGAGGCGGGTAAGCCCTATACACGCTCTTGTAGCGTGGTGGGGACGGTCCTCGACCTCGACCTCGACCGACACCACCGACGACTGCTACGAAAGGTATAATGTTCCAAAATCCCATTCTCGACGTTTGCAGCGGACCGGAGAACCACCTATACGCGCTCTTGTAGCACGGTAGGAGGGAGCCCGGTGCGAAGCATACGACGAGGTGGGAGAGCCCTATACACGCTCTTGTAGTGTGGTGGGGAGTCACTGCTGTTCTGGTACGTCACTGCTGTTCTACTGTACGGGTACTACTGAAGGCCCCATACACGCTCTTGTAGCGTGGTGGGATGAAAATTTACTACGGCCACGGTGTCTAAGGACACCTACCATACACGCTCTAGTAGCGTGGTGGGAAGGCCCAGCTCCCCAATTTTCCCCCCAAACGGGGGATATGCCGGGGTGCTGCCGAAATTTTCACTGAAATGTACAAAGACTGGAACAATATAAAGACCTTCTTGGACAACAATATAGAAGACCTGTACTCGAAAAAGAATGACACAGTACTTGAATCAAAATGACAGAGGACTTGTACCAAATGAACAGAGGACTGGTGGGACCTAAATCTGGAACAAAATTCTAAGTGATTTCTAAAGATCAAAACCAAATGAATGAAATCAAACTGAAATCAAAATCAAGTCAAAATCGAACATACAATTGAACTCAAAAGATCCCAGAAAATTCTGAGCCAGCACTTGAACTTGTTCTTGGAACTCGAACTGTGCAATATCAGAGGACCCGAACATAGAATTCAAACTCAAATGAACTCTAACATGAATTGAGTAAGAACTCAAGCTCACTACTTTAATTCAAAGAACAAGATGTGGACAGTAGGGAACTCAGTCTGAACTCAAGTTGGATCCGAATTTGAAAGAACTTGAAGAACTCGCACTTGAATAATAACAAGGCACTCAGTTTCACGTTTGATCTGGATATCAAATGAGTTGTAGACTTTGATGCAAAGACTTGAACTTCTACGTTGAAACTCAGACTTGGATTCAAACACATACAAAAAAACAAGATCTTGAATCATGTGCAAGGGAGTTCAAACAAAAGACATCTGTGTGGTCAACAGTGACTCAATGTCAGATGAAATACACTGATCTTAGTAAACAAATGTGACTAAGGCATACTACAAGACCTCAATACATGTAAACAAAGAATGCCACGAACTCCTACGACAACTCTTACAAAGGCCTGTTGATCGAGATGGCAGTATTGGAGACCAACAATTAAAGACCCGTCCCCACAAACAAGTATAAAGACATCAAACCCACCTGAGATTGGTGAAAGGTGGTTTCAATGCAAAAGCAAGGGTTTTCCTACGAATACTCCTACGAGCTCGTAGTGGCTACAACCGGTGTCCTTCCTACATATACTGTTGGAATCTCCTACGATAATTTCCTACAATGCCTGTTGATTGAGAGGGCAATACTGGAGACCAGCAATCAAAAATCCATCTTCTACAAACACATTCAACTATCAACCACCTGAGATTGGTGACAGGTGGGGATAATGTAGAAACGAGGGTCTCCTATGAACAAGTCCAGGAGCTCGTAGTGGATACAACAGTCTTCCGCCAGCGAGCACAAGCAACTTGTGGATAACAACAGTGGGCATATCGTAAGCATTACGAATCACTGTGGGCACAAGTACAAGTATCTCCTACGACGATCCCTACGAGGTCAAACAAGTACAATCAACCCACCCGAGATTGGTGAAAGGGTGGATATGATGCAGAAGCAATGAGTCCTCTACAAATACCTCCAGGAGCTCGTAGTGGATACAATCGGTCCCCTGCGGATGACTACAAACTATTTGTGGATAACAACAGTGAGAACCTCGTAAGCACAACGAATCACTGTGGACACAAGTAAGAATGTCACCTACGGCAGTGGTGATCAAGATCTATAAGCACGTCGGGTACAAAGGCAACCCGATGTACGAAAAAGGACACCCCCTAGCAGAAGGGAGGAAAATGTTTGAACAAAATTAGAACCAAACTTCCTGGTGTTCCACAGTTTCTTCCTTATCCCATTCTTAGGGAGAAAACAGCTCTGGTATCCAAAAATACCGGAAATAACAGGTCTGCTACACTGAAGATCCTAAAAAGAGTTCTTTCCAAAATCAAGTAGTCTTTGACTCCAAAATCCAGAAAAAATCTTTCCCCCGGTGAATGAGAAAGGGGGAGTCAATATCAAGAATCCAACGCCACCGGATCTGCAACACTTATACAAGCAGACAGAAGGCGTCTACAATCTACAACCCAACGCCACCGGATCTGCAACGCATATACAAGCAGACAGAAGGCGTCTACGATCTACAATTCAACGCCACCGGATCTGCAACATTTATAAAGCAGACAGAAGGCGTCCACAATCTACAACGCCACGCCACGGATCTGCAACACATATACAAGCAGACAGAAGGCGTCTACAATCTACAAAACCACGCCTACGGATCTGCAACCTCTGTACAAGCAGACAGAAGGCGTCTACAAATATTTCTAAAATACCCCTGTACCTACACTATAGTTTGTATACACATAGGTACACTAAAGAGGTATATAAAAATCACCCGCATGGGCCCCGGCGAGCGTGTTATTGGTACACACGTGACGCCTAGGGATGCTGCGCGGGTCGATAAGTGAATTCTAGTTCGAACCCGATCCTTCTATACGGATCAATAGAAGTTGACAGGGGTTCGAACCTTTAAACAAATACACGGCTGTGGAAACCAGTGTATTTGTTTCAACACATTCGTATTAGGCATGCTAAGCCTACAATCAAAAGAATTTACTGAACAAAAAGCACGAAAGATCCTCCTGCGAAACATTGGATAAATATGTGGTCCGAGGTCGACCAGAAATATTTATGAATACATTCAGGCCTTCAAGGCCTAAAATGAGAGTAGAACAGGGTTCAAACCCATTGGATCAATAAGATATGTCGGTCAAATAGATACACGGTTGTCGACCGGAATATTTATCTAAATACATTCTTTTTTAGGCCTTCAAGGTCTAAAATCAAGAAAATTCATAAACAAAGGCACAAAGCCTACGAGAAACCCGATCCCCTATCGATAAGTTGATAGGGTCGACAGGGTTCAATCAACTAAAGTGAAAATGACCCCAAACACCCCGATGATGGCCGTGTTGAATATTTATCTCAACCGGAGGGGTCCATTCAAGTTCCACAAATATCTCAGATTCCATTCAAATGTCTACCAGAATTCTAAAAAACTCTATAAGCCCCAAATTCAAAAAATATTTAAAATTGAAATTATCCATCCATACTTAAAGCAAATTCCATCCACCCTCCGCAACAGTCTGCCGGGATGGACAAATCAAAATTTACTTCAGCTCACAAAGAGCTAAATGCCTGGTCGAAAATATCACTAGGATCCATTCTCAACCAATCTCCTGTCAATAAGGACGTGGTACGTGTCCTTTAACCGGCGGTCTGCCGCCAAATGGCACCGCAGGATAAACGGTTATGACGACCCGGGGCCCTCTGAACCGAGTGGTTTTGCCACCAAATGGCACCACAGATAGCGGTTATGGCCAACGCCAATACGCTCCTTATTGGCATCAAATCCATGAGATATGAATCAATAGGATATGATTGATAAGGCACAAAGCCCTCTGCGAGCTAAGGTGGATTCAAATTTGTCCCCTTAGACAAACACCCATCCCCGGTCTACAAGGTCCCCTTGGACGAAGCAACCCATGGCTGCTGACAAGGATCCTTCTGTCAGGTTGGGTCGACTACCTCCTCTGACTAAGTAGACCAGGGACCACGATGGCCCGGGACGACGGAACCATGGGATCTTGATCGGGTCCATCATCCATTCCCCCACCATCCGCTTTAAGTGCTAGATGGTGCAATTTCTATTTTAAATATCAAACCTTTCAAATTTCCAAACTTTCAACCCAAATTCCCAAATCCAAACCCAATTTTCAAATCCAATTTCTACCAATATCCTAAACCCATGCTGCTACTATATGCCAGATGCACGTATTCTATACGTATCTGATTGATGACTTGCCTTAATCGAAAGTTCTCTCTCGTAATCGGGAGCGGTAATTAACTATAGGGGCTTGCGCCTATAGGAAACCAGAACTCAGATCATAAAGTCCTCGCAAAATGAGGGCGAAATCTCTGGGTAGTGTCTTATCTACAAACCCATCTGCCTTCCAAAATTTACCCCGGAACTTAGTTCGTTAAAACTCCCTCGCCGAAAAAGAAAAAAGCGAGTGGAGGCCGGGGCCGAATTTTTGGAGCCCACAGATTTCTGGCGACTCCGCTGGGGAATGGTTTCTCTTTCCATCTCTAGCTAGTCACTTATACGCTATAGTAGCAGCTAATCTATACTGAGTTCTGTACGGTGAACATCAGGATGTGACATTTGGTCCTTATGTCCAAAGATCCATCACTGAAAGGTCCCGATAGAGCTAAAAGTTTTCATCTTTTATGATGGTAAAACAAAAAAGAATTAAGATATGTACGGTGAGCATCGGGGTGTGAAACTTGGATGTATATCCAAGAACCCACTGCCGAAAGGTCCCGGCGTAAAGGAAAAATAAATATAGAGACTCACATCTCTAGAAAAAATATATATTCAAATAATGGTGTGACATCTAGTGTGTATCCCTAGAGATCCACTATTAAAGAAATTCGTCAAAAGTGGGTTCCAAAGATGGCCCCTACAGACAATATTTTCGATGGTCGACACCTTGAAGAATCCTTCAAGAAATCCCATCGCTTTTCAACTATATCTTCTCAGACTGAGGAAGATCTTTGTCTGACCTTCATCAGTGTCATTCTATTAGAAGACTAAGTAGAAGAAGTAAAGAGCTCCTCTGTGAATTCAGGGACTGCTTTGCCTGGACATATGCTGAGATGCCTGGCTTATCCCCTGATGTAGCGGTTCACAGATTAGCAATCAAGCCTGATGTAACACCCGTCAAGCAAGCTCCAAGGAGAATGAGATTGGAGATTGAAGAACAGGAGATTGCAGAGACGAAGAAGCTTATAGATGCTGGCTTTATTCGTGAGGAAAAGTATGCCGACTGGATTGCCAATATCGTCCCTGTAAAGAAGAAGAATGGTCATATTCGTATCTGCATCGACTTCAGGGACCTCAACAAGGCATGTCCAAAAGATGACTTTCCGCTTCCAATATCAGAGCTTCTAGTTGACAATACATCCAACTATGATATATTCTCCTTCATGGACGGATCGTCGGGCTACAATCAAATCAAAATGGCGCCTGAAGATGAAAGACATACATCATTCAGAACACCTATAGGCATATTCTGCTACACAGTCATGCCCTTCGGCCTGAAGAATGCTGGTGCCACCTACCAACGGGCGATGACTCGTATATTTGATGATTTGATTCATCAGAAGGTCGAATGCTATGTAGATGATTTGGTCATTAAAAGCATAGGCCGAAAAGACCACCTTCATGACTTGAGGATCGTGTTCGAAAGAATCAGAAAATATGATCTGAAGATGAACCCTCTCAAGTGTGCATTTGGGGTATCCTCAGGAAAATTCCTAGGGTATGTTGTTCGACATCGAGGCATCGAAGTCGACCCCAACAAGATCAAGGCGATCGTGGAGATGCCACCTCCAAAGAATCTTCGACAACTCCGCTCCTTACAAGGGCAGTTGGCTTTCATTCGGCGATTTATATCGAATCTGTCGGGTAGGTGCCAGCCATTTTCAAAACTAATGAAGAAAGATGTCCGTTTCAAATGGGACGAAGAGTGCCAAGAAGCATTTGACAGCATCAAAAGATATCTGTTGAATCCTCCTATTCTCGCGGCACCAATCCAAGGGAAGCCTCTTATACTGTACACGGCAGCACTAGAAGAGTCCCTCGGAGCACTATTGGCCCAACATAATGAAGAAGGCAAGGAGAATGCACTGTACTACATCAGTCGAAGATTGATAGGGGCAGAAATCCGCTACTCTCCAATTGAGAAGCATTGCTTGGCTTTGATTTTCGCAGTTCAGAAGCTCCGCCATTATATGCTATCTCACAAAATCACCTTGATATCAAAGATCGATCTGCTGAAGTTCTTGATGACAAGACCAGCGTTGACAGGTCGTTTGGCAAGGTGGGCAGTGATACTCCTGCAGTTTGATATCACATACGTACCACAGAAAGCAGTGAAAGGACAGGTGTTGGCAGATTTTCTCGCTGCACATCCTATCCTTGCAGATTCACCGCTCAACGACGATCTACCTGATGAGCAGATCATGAACGTTGAAGAAGATGAGATGCTACGAGTATGGGAAATGTACTTTGATGAGCATCGTCAATCAAGCGTGCTCGGCCTCCAAATCTAGAGAAAGCTCAAGCCGGAATCGGAATCATTTTCGTGGCGCCCGAGGGAGGCATAATGAGATTCTCATTCAGTTTAACTGAACCTCGGACCAACAATGAAGCTGAATATGAAGCTTTAATAGCAGGATTGGAGATTGCAATCGATGTTCGAATTCGAAATCTCCAAATTTTCGGTGATTCTCAACTTGTTGTAAATCAAGTATTGGGAGTTTACAAAATCACCAAGTTCGAGTTGGCCTGTTATCATCGGCGAGTTCTTGAGCTTATGAAGCAAATTCCAGTTGTTAAATTAACTCAAGTTCCCGGAGGTCAAAATGCCAAAGCTGATTCTCTTGCCAAATTGGCTAAAGAAATGGCGAATATGGACGACGAATGGCCTATAATAATTATGGTGCACAATCGGCGGATCCTAGAGCCGGCATTACTACAATTCCCGCAGGCAGAGGGAATACCAAATTCAAGCCAACAGGATGCAACTCCGGTTGATCCTCAATCTCCCCAACCAGTTGATCTCGAAGATCAACTTGAAGAACATCAAGTTCCTAAGAAAAGACGAAAGGCCAGTCAAACTTCAGAATCATGGTGGCATTGTCTAGATGTCGAGGAAGAAGATGACTGGAGATTGCCTTTTATTGATTATTTTAAAGAAAGTAAATTGCCAACAGACAAATCACTAGCTACTCAAATCAGAAAGAGAGCGCTACGATATGCATTTGTCAATAACACATTGTATCGGCGTGCTTTTCGATCAAATGTGGCTAAGGTGCCTAGGGACTCGAGAAGCTGATAAAGTGTAGCAGAAGTTCACGAAGGACTTTGTGGAGCACACCAATCAGGTCCCAAGATGGCAAGTCAAAATCAAAAGAATGGGCTACTATTGGCCGACCATGGTCAGAGATTGTATCAATCATGCTAAGAGGTGCCATGAGTGCCAGATCCACGGTGATGTTATACATCAACCACCAAATCCGCTGCACCCTACAATAGCATCCTGGCCATTTGAATGTTGGGGTACTGATATTATTGGGCCGATAGATCCGCCGTCATCAGCAGGACACCGCTTCATCTTGGCAGCAACCGACTACTTCTCCAAGTGGGCAGAAGCGGCTCCATTCAAAGAAGTTACATCTGAGCATGTGATCAATTTCTTCACCCATAATGTTGTCTACAGATTTGGAGTGCCGCATCGCATAATCTCAGACAATGGGAACTGCTTTCAAAAGTACAAAAATCTATAAGTTTGTTGATCGGCACAAAATTGATTGGCGATATTCTCTTCTATTTACTATCCAAGAGCAAATGGCTTGGCAGAAGCCTTCAACAAGACACTGGTGAAATTGTTGAAGAAAATTCTTACTAAGAAAAAAAAGAGAGTGGCATACAAAGATGGCAGAAGCGCTATGGGCATATCGTACAACTTACAAAACGCCAACCAAAGCCACTCCTTACTCTCTAGTATTTGGAGTTGAGGCCGTACTTCCACTAGAAGTTGAACTTCCATCTCTTCGAGTTGCTGTCCAGAATGAGCTGACTCAAGAACAAAATGCTCGTCTAAGAATGGAGGAGCTCGATGCACTCGATGAAATCAGGTTACAAGCTCAGCAGAACCTGGAGATCTACCGAGCAAGAATGACAAAGTCATTTGATCGAATGGTACGCCCTCGATCATTTCAAGAAGGGGAATTGGTCCTGGTGCAGAGAAGGCCAATAATCCCGCATAGAAAAATCGGTGGCAAATTCGTATCCAACTGGGAAGGACCTTTCGTCATCGAGAAGGTATTTCAAGGAGGAGCTTATCAACTTATCGATCTGAATGGTCAAAGGCCCATGCCGCCGATCAATGGCAGATATCTGAAGAAATATTATGCATAAATTGCTCAATGTTTATGTTTAATATTATGTTTTCATACATGTTTATTAGCATATATATATTTCATATTTTTGAATTCTCTTATGTTATGAGAATACATTTCAAAATTCCCCCTATTAGACTGGGGGGCATTTTAAATATTTATTCGGGTCGACATCGCGCTGCGTGCCGAGATCCCTAAATAAATATTTAAAATTTCAAATTTCCAATTCTATCCTGCCCTAAAATGTCCCTGTGAGATAGGGGCATTTTAAATATTTATTCGGGTCGACATCGCGCTGCATGTCGAGATCCCCAAATAAATATTTAAAATTATCAATCCAAATGCTATTTTGTGCTAAAGAATACAAAGATTTCTTTTTCAAAGTCTATGCAGGTGACTTCTCAAAAGATTGAGACACCTTCTCCAACAAACCAAGACTCAAAAGTCAAGGAAGAGACTTTTGTGGCTACACACTCCTATAAAATTGAGTCTGAAAAGCTTGAAGTCTTTCAACAGCCTGAAGCTTAAGGTTCGAATGGGTGTAAAAGGTCGGATCCAACAAGCCCAAATATGGCCGGATCGCTGGCAGCTCCGTCTACTCAACAAGCCATAAGAACGGCCGTAGTAGCGGAACCCCCACTTCGTTAACCTGTCAGTAGGGACTGAAGGAAGAACGAAGACCAATTTGACTCGACCAGTTCAAGTGATCGTAGTCTACAAAGTTCTCCAAAATGACTGGAGAATCAAAGTTCTAAGGGAAGATGAATCTCGAGCAACTACTGAATGTTCGTAGGCTTCAAAATCTACAACCGCGAAGGATGACTCCAAATCTGTCAACTTCAGCAAAATCAGCATTGGGAAGTGCAGTTCCCATAGCTCGAGTCTGAAGCCTGAATGGGTGTAAAAGGTCGGATCCAACAAGCCCAAATATGGCCGGATCGCTGGCAGCTCCATCTACTCAACAAGCCATAAGAAAGGCCGCAGTAGAGGAACCCCCATCTCAGCAACCAAAGGACGAAGAGCTGTCAAATACCAGCTCTCCCGATCTGATGAACTCAAGTGATTCAGATTAAAGTTTTCTCAAGTGGTTAAGGATCAAGATACTACCTATATTCGGTACTATCACCAAATCCAAAACCTGCAAATCCTTCAATAGATCCATAAAGCACAAAGCGAGGATCGAAGGAATTTTTCTTCAATAAGTCCGCCAAAGCACAAAGCAAAGGGCCGAAGAAAACTATCCCAAAGTTCAAGAAAAGCCTATGGGCGAACTAAGAGGATTTCGTCATCAACAAGTCCGCTATGCACAAAGCTCTGGACCGATGACTTTTCGCCATCGACCTAATACAAATCTAAGGGTTTAGGTCACCGGCATCTACTCCTTCATCAAGCCCGCCAAAGCTAGAAGCAAAGGGCAGAAGGAATACAAATCATCTGACAAGTCAGCAGAGACAAATCAGACAATCCTTCACCAAGTCCGCAGCACAAAGCACAGGACAGAAGGATCAAAATCTCAGGGCTCAAGCAAAAGTTGCAGAATGAGTTCCCTGAATGACATCTACCAATGTCCCTAAAGACTGGGGGCTTTTTAAATATTTATTTGGGTCGACATCGCGCTGCATGTCGAATCCCCAAATAAATATTTAAAATTTCAACAAGATACAACCATCTATGGATACATCTGAAAATGCATGCTATGGACTAAAGAAAATCTTAGTGTGACATCCAACCACTGTTTTGCAGATCCATATATGGAAGAAAATCCTAGTGTGACATACAAGTAGAATTTTGGAGATCCACTAAAAGAAAACTGGTGTGTGACATCCAAATGCAAATTTTTGGAGATCCACTAAATGAAACCCTAGTGTGTGACATCTAGAATAAATATCTAGAGATCCACAGGGTCAATCAGCATACAACAAACGTGGCCCGCTCCAGACGCCTACCACATTTGTTGGGGGGCATTTGTTGACCTGCTATGTAACAAAAAAAAAAAAGAAAAGAAAAAAAAAATTTCCATACCTCTCTGCCATCGCACGTCGCAGCCACGACCCTCGACACGACTCGCACGTCGCATGTCGAAATCGCTCCCATGATCTCTCTGCGTCGATAAAGAGTCGAAGAGAAGAGGGTTTCGGCTCTCTTACGCACATCCCGCAAGCTCTCTCTCGCTTCTTTCTCCTCCCAGTCGGACCGGAAGCTACGCCATTTTGATCGGAAGCAACGAACCCGTCGCCCCTCTGCAGCTGTCCGACTCCACTCCTCCAACTCTTCCCTTCCACGCGGCTTCTCCGGCTCCTGCGTGCTGTTCGAGTTCGCTCCTTCCACGACTTTCTCCCAGCCGGATCGGAAGTTACGACGTTTTGATCGGAAGCAGTACGGGAGCAGCTCGCTGTGAAGTTAACTCTCTCCCATTCGCACGCTTCTTCGGTCCTCCGTGGCCGTTCGACTTCTTCTCCTTCGACGACTTTCTACCTGTAGGACCGAAAGGAACAACATTTCGATCGGAAGCAGGAACGGGTGCTCGCTCCTTCGGCGTCCCCATTGCTGTTTCGACTTCGTTGCTTCGACGACTTTCCCTACCTGTCGGGACGGAAGTTACGGCATTCTGATCGGAAGTTGGATCGGAAGTTAAGACATTTGATCGAAAGCAAAACAAGGGAGCTCGCTGGTGGTGAAGGTAACTCCCCCTCGCGTGCTTCTCAGCCAAATCCCGTAATCCCACCGAGCCGAGGGATTAGTAATATTTTTTTTTAAATTAAATTTTAATTTTCATTAATTAAAAATTTTTAATTAATTAATTATTTATTAATTTATAATCATTTTAATTTAATTATAATTAATTATTAATTATAATTTTTTATAATTAATTTTAATAAAAATTAATGATAATTAATTGTATTATTAAATTTTAAGTTTAATTGTAAAAATTATTATTAATTAGTTATAATTAATTAATTTTAATTACTATTAATTAGTTATGATTAATTAAAAAAAATCATAATTAATTTATTTTTAATTAAAAATAAATAATTATAATTAATTATTATTAATTAATTTTAATTAACAATTAATAAATATAATTAATTAATTAAATGATATTCTCTTTATAATTAATTAATTGATTAATTAATTATAATTAATTATATTAATTATAATTAATAATACGCGCATGCCTGGGAGGGAGCCCCCGCTTCGGTCTACGAGTCTACACTGCCACCGCCAGACTTCAAGGTATAATTTCTAACTCCAATCCCGTCCTCGACGTTTGCAGCGGACCGGGGAACCACCTATACGCGCTCTTGTAGCACGGTGGGAGGGAGCCCGGTGCGAAGCATACGACGAGGCGGGTAAGCCCTATACACGCTCTTGTAGTGTGGTGGGGACGGTCCTCGACCTCGACACCGACACCGCCGACGCTGCTACGAAAGGTACGATGTTCCAAAATCCCATTCTCGACGTTTGCAGCAGACCGGAGAACCACCTATACGCGCTCTTGTAGCACGGTAGGAGGGAGCCTGGTGCGAAGCATACGACGAGGTGGGAGAGCCCTATACACGCTCTTGTAGTGTGGTGGGGAGTCACTGCTGTTCTGGTACGTCACTGCTGTTCTGCTGTACGGGTACTACTGAAGGCCCCATACATGCTCTTGTAGCGTGGTGGGATGAAAATTACTACGGCCGCGGTGTCTAAGGACACCTACCATACACGCTCTAGTAGCGTGGTGGGAAGGCCCAGCTCCCCAATTTTCCCCCAAACGGGGGATATGCCGGGGTGCTGCCGAAATTTTCACTAAATGTACGAAGACTTGAACAATATAAAGACATCATTTCAGCAACAATACGGAGAACAACAGAAGACATGTACTTGAACAAAAATACACAGAACTTGAACCAAATGACCAGAGGACCTATACAAAGACTTGTGGACTAAAATTCTAAGTGATTTCTAAAGATCAAACTCAAGTGGAATGAAATCAAACTGAAATCAAAATCAAGTCAAATCGAACATACAATTGAACTCAAAAGATCCCAGAAAATTCTGAACAAGCACTTGAACTTGTTCTTGGAACTCGAACTGTGCAACATCAGGGACTCGAACATAGAACTCAAACTCTACATGAACAATAAAGAACCTGAACCTTCAAGAACAAGAAGCGATTCAGTCTTGCATTTGATCCGAACAAAGAACTTGAACTCGCACTTGAACTCGTGCTGTGCAACATCCGGTGGGAGTTGTAGACTCGATGAACCCGAGTCTAAATGAAACTTAACTCGGATTCAAACACATGCAACGAATAGATCTTGAATCACACAAAAAGGGAACTCAAACTACAAGACATCTGTGTGGTCAACAGTGACTCAATGTCAGATGAAATACACTGATCTTAGTAAACAAATGTGACTAAGGCATACTACAAGACCTCAATACATGTAAACAAAGAATGCCACGAACTCCTACGACAACTCTTACAAAGGCCTGTTGATCGAGATGGCAGTATTGGAGACCAACAATTAAAGACCCCCGTCCCCACAAACAAGTATAAAGACATCAAACCCACCTGAGATGGGTGAAAGGTGGTTTCAATGCAAAAGCAAGGGTTTTCCTACGAATACTCCTACGAGCTCGTAGTGGCTACAACCGGTGTCCTTCCTACATATACTGTTGGAATCTCCTACGATAATTTCCTACAATGCCTGTTGATTGAGAGGGCAATACTGGAGACCAGCAATCAAAAATCCATCTTCTACAAACACATTCAACTATCAACCACCTGAGATTGGTGACAGGTGGGGATAATGTAGAAACGAGGGTCTCCTATGAACAAGTCCAGGAGCTCGTAGTGGACACAACAGTCTTCCGCCAGCGAGCACAAGCAACTTGTGGATAACAACAGTGGGCATATCGTAAGCATTACGAATCACTGTGGGCACAAGTACAAGTATCTCCTACGACGATCCCTACGAGGTCAAACAAGTACAATCAACCCACCCGAGATTGGTGAAAGGGTGGATATGATGCAGAAGCAATGAGTCCTCTACAAATACCTCCAGGAGCTCGTAGTGGATACAATCGGTCCCCTGCGGATGACTACTACAAACTATTTGTGGATAACAACAGTGAGAACCTCGTAAGCACAACGAATCACTGTGGACACAAGTAAGAATGTCACCTACGGCAGTGGTGATCAAGATCTATAAGCACGTCGGGTACAAAGGCAACCCGATGTACGAAAAAGGACACCCCCTAGCAGAAGGGAGGAAAATGTTTGAACAAAATTAGAACCAAACTTCCTGGTGTTCCACAGTTTCTTCCTTATCCCATTCTTAGGGAGAAAACAGCTCTGGTACCCACAAATAACTGGAAATAACAAGTCTGCTACACTTAAGATCCTAAAAAGAGTTCTCCCCAGATCAGCAGTCTTTGACTCCCGAATCCAGAAAATCTTTCCCCGGTGAATGAGAAAGGGGGAGTCTATATCAAGATGCACGCCACCGGATCTGCAACACTAATACAAGCAGACAGAAGGCGTCTACAATCTACGATCCAACGCCACCGGATCTGCAACACTAATACAAGCAGACAGAAGGCGTCTACAATCTACGATCCAACGCCACCGGATCTGCAACACTTATGAAAGCAGACAGAAGGCGTGTATAAGCTTTTCAAGGAAATGCTGTGCATTCAAATGCCACCGGACAAATACATGCACAACTACAAATATATTTCAAAATACCCCTACACGTGCACTAGAGAATGTATACACATAGATACACTAAAGGGGATATATAAAAATCACCCGCATGGCCCCCGGCGAGCGTGTTATTGGTACACACGTGACGCCTAGGGATGCTGCGCGGGTCGATAAGTGAATTCTAGTTCGACCCCCGATCCTTCTATACGGATCAATAGAAGTCGACAGGCTTCGAACCTTTAAACAAATACACGGCTGTGGATACCAGTGTATTTGTTTCAACACATTCGTATTAGGCATGCTAAGCCTACAATCAAAAGAATTCACTGAACAAAAAGCACGAAGCCTGTGAAACCCGATCCTCCTAAGCATGTAAATGGGAGTAGACAGGGTTCAAACCATTGGATAAATATGTGGTCACGAGGTCGACCAGAATATTTATCTAATACATTCTTTTTAGGCCTTCAAGGCCTAAAATCAAGAAAGTTCATGAACAAAGGCATGAAGCCTAAAGAACCCGATCCTTCTATACGGATCAATAAGAGTCGACAGGTTCGAACTATCAAATAGATACACGGTTGTAGTGACCGGTGTATTTGTTTAAATACATTCTTTTTAGGCCTTCAATGCCTAAAATCAAGAAAATTCATAAACAAAGGCACAAAGCCTACGAGAAACCCGATCCCCTATCGATAAGTTGATAGGGTCGACAAGGTTTAATCAACAAGTGAAAATGACCCCAAACACCCCGATGATGGCCGTGTTGATTGCTTATCTCAACCGGAGGGGTTCTCAAATATTTTCAAATGCCATCCCAAATGTCCAAATTCCAAAGATCCACCCAAATATTCTAAAAATCCAGAATCAATCCCAAATTTCAAATATTTAAAATTGAAATCAAATCCATCAGTGCTTAAAGCAAAATCCATCCACCCTCCGCAACAGTTTGTCGGGGTGGACAAATCAAAAAATCTACTTCAGCTCACAAAAGAGCGAAATGCCTAGTCGAAAATATCACTAGGATCCATTCTCAAACAGTCTCCTGCCAGTAAGGACGTGGTACGCGTCCTCTAACCGGCGGTCTGCCGCCAAATGGCACCGCAGGATAAACGGTTACGATGACCCGGGGCCCTCTGAACCGAGTGGTTTTGCCACCAAATGGCACCACAGATAGCGGTTATGGCCAGCGCCAATACGCTCCTTATTGGCATCAAAATCCTTGAGATATGAATCAATAGGATATGATGATAGGGCATAAAGCCCTCTGTAAGCTAAAGTGGATTCAAATTTGTCCCCTTAAGCAAACATCCAACCCCGGTCTACAAGGTCCCCTTGGACGAAGCAACCCATGGCTGCCGACAAGGATCCTTCTGTCAGGTTGGGTCGACTACCTCCTCTGACTAAGTAGACCAGGAACCACGATGGCCCGGGACGACGGAACCATGGGATCTTGATCGGGCCCATCATCCATTCCCCCACCATACGCTTTAAGTGCAAGATGGTGCAATTTCTACTTTTAAATATCAAACCTTTCAAATTTCCAAACTTTCAACTCAAATCCCAAATCCAAATCCAGTTCTCCAAATTCCAAACCTATTGCTGCTACTATATGCCAGATAACATGTATTTCTATACGTATCTGATCGATGACTAGCCTTAATCGAAAGTTCTCTCTCGTGATCGGGAGGGGTAATTAACTATAGGGGCTTGCGCCTATAGGAAACCAGAACTCAGATCATAAAGTCCTCGCAAAATGAGGGCGAAATCTCTGGGTAGTGTCTTATCTACAAACCCATCTGTCTTCCAAAATTTACCTCGGAACTTAGTCAGTTAAAACTCCATCGCCGAATAAGAAAAGCGAGTGGAGGCCGAGGCCGAATTTTCGGAGCCCACAATGGTGACCTCCTCCCACACTGTCTTGTAAAGCTAGGGGTTGAAGTAACCCTCTAGGAACCATGGCCATGTACTTTTTCTGCTAGCATATCTCAAATTTGGCCATAATGTCTTCCACATCCTTATGCATCCCCTTCTAATATTGCTCAACTACCAATCTCATGTAGGTCTTCTACACACCAGAATGTACCCCCACCGTGCTCCCATGAAACTCCTATAGCAGCTTTGGGATATGGACGGAGGTTTGAGGCATCACAAACCTCCCTTGATACAACAGTCTCTCGCCCTCTAGAGAATAGCCAGGTTGACTACTATCATCCCTAAGTAGATTTTCTCTAATCCGTCCTAACTCCTTATCCTGCACACTCTCCTATTTAATGGTCCCCCAGTCCAGTATCAAGGGTATCGACATATAACTAATTCTTGAAGCTTCTCCATGCATCTCGACAAGTCATCAGTAGCCTTGTTCTCCAATTCGGGCCTATAATGGATCTCAAAGTCATAGCCTAGTAGCTTTGACAATCACCTATGATGCTCCTCGGTCACCATCCTTTGTTCCAATTGGTACTTCAAGCTCCTCTCGCCCATCCTAACAACGAAATGTTTGCCCAACAAGTAAGGTTGTCACTTCTGAATAGCTAGCACGATGGTCATCAACTCCCTCTCATAGATTGACTTCAGTCTAGCTCTAGCTATCAACACCTGACTGAAGTAATCGATGAGCTTATGATTCTGCATGAGCATTGACCCTAATCCATAACCTGGTGCATCGGTCTCTTCCACAAAAACCTGACTGAAATTCGGTAGGGCCAAGACTGGTATTTATAATTACAAAATCATAAGCCAAAGAAAAATTTAATGGTCCTACTACCTCATTAGTAGCTCCCTATAATCACTATGAATATTTTTTAAATCTTCTACAACATGTCCATTTAAATCTTTTCTTATAAAAAAAAATTCTTCTTTAGGTATCCTTTATACTAATTTTTCAAGTCATTCCAAAATATTAATTTTGAAAATATATTTCAACCTACTTAAGGAGCACAAATACTTATAATATTAATAATCTTATCATCAATAGTAATATTTAAAGCTATAATTATATCTCTAATTATATTAATTTCTATAATATTATATTTTAAACTCTTATCTATAATCACCTATGCAATCTTTCATTTTTCTCATTCAAGACTTGAGACTTGGCAATAGCACTGTTAATACTCATTTGCAAACACAAGATAATTGTGTACTTAATATTGATATTGGAATTATTCTTTATATTTGCTTATTTGAAATGTTGTTTCAACTTTATTCATAACCATGCATTTGTACCTGGTTTTTATGTCCTAAACCAGCATATATCTTTTGACACTGGCTTCAGTTTAGAAAGGCAAAATACTAGCCGTAAGATGATGTAAATTTTCTACACTATCCATGATATTGTGTAGGTTAACCTAAGTCAAAATTACACAATTGAAATGGTTGTTATTTGTCAGTTTGGCTCATGGTACAATCAATATGCATGTAATTGCTGTACTCATGGATCATAATGGTTAATTTAGTTTGTCGTATCAATTCTATTAGGTATTTTGGTTTAGTCCAACCTATCACGTACATGCTATGTTATAATGTTTATAGAAAAGCATATTGAAATGGATAATTTATTATATTTGGCCGTGCTACATACTGGAGCTTATTAAAGATGGATAAATCTCATGTTTTGGTTGACCTTAAATGGATTTGACTTGAGTGATGCTTTATGTGAGGTGGTTGCAAATGGTCGTCCATGTTTCTATAATCTATTTGTCGCATCTAAAGTTAATAATGTATGTTATGGTGAACTATGGGATTAGGAATCCCCTGTATTCCATGACTGTAATTGGTCCTTTCTGTGGAATGTATGCGATGAAGGTTGGACCCAATTAATGCTTTTAGGTGGGCTGCCTGGATGGTCTACTTCTTGATAGTGATATCAAGCTAATAATTCTTGCATGTTACATTGAATTAGATCAAAAAGCAATTAAAAAAAATGAAATTTCTATTTATATATTTTGAATGTGTCATACTTTAAAACTATGGGAGCGAGTTATGGAGCATAGGTGATACTAATGTTTCTCAAAATCAATTTGGATTCATGCCGGGTAGGTCGACTATGGAAGCCATACATTTATTAAGAGGTTTGATGGAGAAATATAGAGAAAATAAGGAGGATCTACATATGATATTTATTGATTTAGAAAAAGCATATGATCAAGTGCCAAGAGAAGTGCTATGGAGAGTTCTTGAAAAGAAAGGAGTCAATAATGCTTATATTCAAATCATTAAAGATATGTATGCAGAAGCTATTACTTGTGTTCAAACACAAGGTGGTTTGACCAAGTATTTCCCTATTTCGATTGGGTTACATCAAGGATCAGCCTTAAGCCCATATCTTTTTGCTTTAGTCATGGATGTTCTCACTAGACATTTGCAAGAGGATGTACCTTGGTGTATGCTTTTTGCTGATGATATTCTTCTTGTTGATAAGACTAGAGAGGGAGTTGAAGGTAAACTTGAATTATGGAGGTCAACCTAGAGTCTAAAGGTTTTCGCTTGAGTAGATCTAAAATGGAATATATGGAGTGTAATTTTAGTAGTAATAGACCTAGTGAGGGGATTATGACTTTGGGCGATCAAGTCATTAATAAGAGTACACGTTTTAGATATCTTGGATCTATTGTTCAGAGTGATGGTGAAATAGATGGGGATATTATCAGCAGAATTCAAGTTGGATGGTTGAAGTGGAGGAATGCATCAGGCTTGTTATGTGATAGAAATGTAACCCTCAAACTTAAGGGAAAATTCTATAAGATGGTAGTCAGGCCTGCTTTATGGTGCCGAATTGATGCAATCAAAAATTTGGGGAGGGACCCAAATTTTTTATCACAAAAACAAAATCTTTCTAGGATGATAGAAAGACATAAAATGCTTAAAAGAACACAAACACAACTTTATATAATAAAACGACTTACAAACAAAGACTCTTACAAACTTGACTCAAACATGACACCCTAAACTTGATGCGGATATCCAACCGTCCATGCTTGTCCGAGGAGGAGCTGAAGATCGACGACCGAGATCACTTTGTTTTATTTTCGTTTATTAAGTGTATTTTAATTTAGTTTTGCAATTTCCCTTTTTTACCCTCTTGTCTTATGTAAGCCCAATGGCAAATGTGACTTTTAATTTCTCTTGAGGCCTATATATAGAGGCTCATTCTCTTGTATTATGATGATGAATTATTGAATGAAAAAAGTTTGTGCTTGTTTGATCTCTTAGTGAGTTCATGGGAGGAGAAGGATCTCTTTGTGAGTTCCGTGATTCTTTGTGAGTTCTTGAGGAAGTGGAAGGATCTCTTTGTGAGTTCCAAGATTCGCAAGATCTCTTTGTGAGTTCTTGAGGAAGTGGCGCTTGTAGATCTCTTTGTGAGTTCTATTGGAGGTGTTGCTCGAGGTTTGTAGCTCCGTAGATTTTCCAAAAAAATTTCTCTTATTTCTCCTGGCATTTGTTTTCCCCTTCCCCACCTCCATACACCCGCCGGTTTCACCTCCCCAAATTCCCCACCCGTCGGCCCTCCACCCATCCCCTTGGCCCCATCCCTCTTCTAGCCGCCGGCCTCTCTCCATGGGATTTGAAATTTGAAATTTCAAATCTCCCCATGAGACATAATTGACTTTCCTAAATTAGATCCTTAATTTTAGGCAATCTTCTTAATTGTAATTCAATCCCAATTTGAAATTCAAATTAAGTTAATTGATTGCCTTACTTTAGGAAACTTCCCTCATATAAAATTCTGAGAATTCCGTGCAGATTTTTTTTATTAAAACTGCTTTAATTATGTGGCCGGCCTCAATACTGAATTCTAAATTCACTTGAATTTTAAATTCAAATCTGAGGACATTCAATCACCTCATTAATTCCTAAATGCAAATCAATGAGCTTTAATGATTCCTTATTCTCCCAAGCCGTTACCTTCAGCTTTTCTCATAGCCATTAAGGCGTGACTCCTCCTTTTTCCCGTTGCTTTAATTACTTCCTACAACTCCTCCCATAATTCCTTCTTCACATCCCACCTGTTCAAATGGCATTAGCCCCACCTTCCAAATTCTGTAGAGGAAATTAGGAATTAATTCTTTATTTCAATTTCATTCCCGTAACTCCCCACATGGCTGAATCTACCAAATTCCCCAATGCTTGCAGTTATTTCTTAAATCAAATCATTGATTTTGGAAATCAATTCCCTTCTTCCCCTTTTCTCTCTCCAATACCTCTCTTGACTCACGCTAAATCCTCCATCTCAACTCCCTACCTACCACACTTGGAAAATCTGAAATTCCACTTAGATTTCAATCTCAAAATCTGAAATTGTTTCAGTTTTGCTGGACAGAAAAATTTGAATTTTTGGAGTTGAATTATTCCTAAAGTCTACCCAGGTTTTATTGTTTCTCTTTGAGATGAGCTTGGAGCTTGTTTCCCCTCTCCTACCTAGACAAAATCTGAGTTTCTTCTCAGTTTTTCTCTTCACCATCAAGGCTGAAATTTCCCAAGGCCTCACTTAGGCTTGCATTCAGATTTTTGGGAGAGGAGATCCTCTCCCTAGCAAAGTCGGCATATCCGTTCCACATCAGTTACTGAGAATTTACTCTCAGATTTTTGGTGGAAATCTGAGGCTGTTTTCAGAATTTAGGAGAAGAGGTGCGGAGCTTGCAACCTCTCTCCTACCAAGAGAAAATCTGAGATTCTTTTCAGGTTTTGGGCAAAGAAGTCCGAATTTCCTTCAGATTTTGGAGAGGTGGTACTCTCCCTAGCAAATCCGATTTTCGTTTCACATCAAAACTTGCTTTCCAAAAGAAGAAGGATACAGGTGGGGTGGTCACTTGCGGATAGACGAAAGAGGTTAGAAGTCGAGAATAAGGGTGAAAAGAGCTCGCAAGATTTCCAGAGGAGGTGGAAGAAGAAGGTGGACAAAGCTTGCGAGCTTTTCCAAGAAAATCCCAAGGATTTCTTTTCCAAAAATAACTTATCACTCTCTTCTAAAACATTACAAAACCCCTCATATTTATAGGTATGAAAGGGGGATACAAACAGCCACACTAATTGAATTCCCATAGGAATCCAAACATCACAAGCCACGGAAAAGCCCCCTGCTTTTCACGAGAAAACAGCCCAGCCAAGGAACCGAAGGAGCAGCCACGGGAACCAAAGAGACCGCACGGAACCGAGGCGCCAAAAGCCACGGGAAGGCCCCCCAGTTCGGAAAACCAGCAGCCACCGTGAGAACCAAGGAGCCAATGCACGGAAACAGCCAACCGTGGAAGCCAAGGAGCCATTGCACGGGAAAACAAACAATCTTGGGATTCCAAAAGCCATTTGGAATCCCAAGGGACAAACTTAAATTTAAGTCATAAAAAACTATAATAAAAATTACATTAATTAAGATAACTAATGAACTAAAACCTAGCTAATAAATGAGCTAACCTTTAGTTCAATAAATGAACTAAAAACCAGCTCATAAATGAGCTAAATTCCAGCTCAAATTTTATTGAGCTTGTAAGCTCAAGGGAAGTCAAAACCAACTTATTTTGGGTTTGAGTTGACCCCCCCTCTGCCTACATCACGAATGTTGGCCATTAAAAGAAAAGCATAATACTAAGCTAAGTGTGGCAGAGATGAGGATGCTCAGGTGGATGAGTGGCTTTACCCTTAGAGATAGGATACGAAATGAGCATATACATGAAAAGGTTGGAGTAGCTCCAGTAGAAGATAAGATTAGAGAGAGTCGCCTTAGATGGTTTGGTCACATAAAAAGGCAGCCTTCCGATCATCCGGTTAGGAGAGTAGAGGTATTAGATTTGACTTGTGTTAAGAAAGGTAGGGGTAGACCTAAAAAGACTTGGTTAGAAAATATTATGAATGACCTTTCTTTATTAGATTTAAATGAGAATTTGATTTTTAATAGGACACAATGAAGAAAAAGGATTCATGTAGCCGACCCCACGTAGTGGGATAAAGGCTTGATGTTGTTGTTGTTGTTGTTGTTGTTGTTGAATGTTGGATAAAGGAATAAATGCTGGAACTTTGTTTGTTGATCAGAAATCTCATGTTGTCTATATGATACATTCATTCCTCCTTGCCATTCTTTTAATCCTTTCTTAGCAAACAAAAGGATTCTAAACTGAGCTGTTGATTATTTGTTGGGTCAGTCTTGATCATGTATTATCTCTTTTGTCCTTGCAAAAATTGTTGTGCAGGTCAATGCATTTGATTCTGTTCGAGTGGTTGATGCTTCACATACCTCAAAGTACTTTATCAGCGTGCCTAATCATGTGAAGATTCATAACCAAGGTTTTGATTTTCTCTCTTGTTCCAAACCCCAAGGCATCAGTTCTGGAACACCAGGAGGACCTTTTCAACATCAGCATGGTAACATAGATAATTCTCTGGTCAACCCTGGAGTCGGTGTTGGCTGTGAAAATAAAACAAGGGCTCATGATATGTCTGACAATCCTTGTGAATATCGTATTGAAGTACAACCTTTTAGAGAATGTGCTATTATTGCTAAGGAATCTGAGAGTGATGAATCTTTTCATTTGCAAGATATTGCGGTTGGCAGTGTTAGAAATCCTGTTGCAGGAATGGCTGGTGTATTCCAGCCTATATTGCCTTGGATCAATGGTGATGGAACCATTAACATGAATGTTTATAAGGGGCTTACACGTCGAATTCTTGGGATTATCATGCAGAATCCTTGTATATTGGAGGTATGCATTCTCTAGTCGGTAATTTAAATTTTGGTAGCGTTTAAATGAAAAAATTCATTTTCTCTTCTTATTCCTTACTTTAATGCAGCCATTTAGATATGTTAAAAGCGATAATCATCATCATTAGCCTTATCCCAACTATTTGAAGTTGGCATTGAGAACCCTCATTTTTTATTTGTTTTATTTCCATCTAAGGTAATAGCTTATTTTTACTAAGTATGTTGAAGAACATCTGTTCATATTACTTCAAGTCCATCACTTTTTCTCTCTACTATATTGACACTAATTTTATCTAGGGCTGTCAAAACCGGGTCACTGGTTGGGTTCGGGTCCAACCCGAAATTGACCCGACACTGTTCAACCCGATCCGAACCCTACCCGTTTTTGCAAACGGGTCAGTTTTTCGAACCCGAACCTGAACCCGACCCGCTTTGGGTCTGGGCCAACCCGAACCCGACCTGATTCGGATATATTTTATTAATTTTTTTATTTAATTCAATTTATTTAAATTAAATCAAATTATGGTAAGATTTACTTCAATTAATTTAAAATAAATCAAGATTAATTTAATTTAAGCAATAATGTTTATAATTTTTTGAAATATTATTTACTTATTTCATAAAAATCCATTAAAATCCTCCTAAATTAATTAAAAACGGGTCAAACCGGGTTGATTTCAGGTTTTCAAGTCAACCCGAACTGGTTTTACAAACGGGTCGAAATCCCTAACCCGAACCCGACCCGATTCGGGTTCGGGTTGACCTGAACCTGAAATTTTCGGGTCGGGTCAAATATTAACACCCCTAATTTTATCTATCTAATAGGTGTATTTTCTACCATTAGTAGTACTAAAAGTATTGTAGAAAGGTTTAGGAAATGAACATAAATTAATTAACCCTCTGAAATACTATTGGGCAAGGAATCAAACATTTATTATCTTCATTTTCTTATGCTATCTACTTATGACATGCCTTCTATGATGAACATTTGCCAGTCACAGTGACATCCTTGATTATTATTATTTTTTTTTAATTTCATTAAATGTCCAACTTTTACTTCTATTTATATCTGAAGTCTTATTCTCTTCTCAGTATTTAATGTCTAGTGTCATTTTTTTCTTTAATATTTGAATTATCCATCTTTGATGAAATAGTGCACATTTTTCAGAACCCTTTGTAGGTCTTAACTTTAAGCTATTTATACTTTCCAATGTCACTCAATGTTAGTGCTTCATATTTGGTCAAATGTGCTTAAAGGAATCATAATTTTAGGTGTCATAGGATTCAAAATAAATCTACATGGCGCAAGATTAGAGATGGAGGTTTTAACCTGATTATTTGCATAAGCATCAATTTTTATTCTCATACAACGAGGAAAGAAAACTTCTTTGAATAATCTTTGTCCTGAAATTCAACTCGCAACATCAATTTCTTATACTTTTTCATTAGTAAGTTTCCATGTAAAGGAATTGAAACTCAAACAGCTTTTAGATGGTCAGAAGTTTAAATGTAGTATTAGTATGGTGTTGACATTTGTACAATATTTATGGGACTAGACGTCAAATTTAACATTATTTACTTGAGTAGAAAATTCATTCTTTAGGTAATTCCAAGGTTTAAAATTGCGTAAATAAGCCTCGAGGCATTTTTTGTCTGTGAGGCTAAGCCTCGAGGCGGTGTGAGGCGTAAGCCTCACGGACGAAGAATTGCGTAAATGAGAATTTAAAGGTTTTAGCAGGTAAATAATAGTAAGATTCTATCATACAATAAAAACATCTAAATGACAAATGAAATTAATGAAAAGTAAGAAAATAGATGCAATAAAATCATGTCCCAAAGTATAGAACCACAAAATATTAGTCTATCAAAACTCCCAAAGTACAAATAAGAAAGAACATATAAAATCCAATCATGTCCCATCACTAAATGGGTCTTCAAGAAGATCTTCTTCTTCAATTGTATCTATGAATGTCATATCTTCATCATCTTTAATGTCACTCACTTTTCTCTTCCCTGTTCAATAAGAATGATCATTATCATATTAATTGCCCACTTGATATAAATATAATATAATAGCATATAAGAAGTAGTGAATTATCTTTATTTTGGTTGTTGTGCTGCAGAACTAGTGGATGTGTGTATGGTACTAGTGGATGTGTTCACTTGATCTGCTTCGCCCCTAAAGCATCCACACTTAGATCCTATAGCTGCAGGTATGATAATGGCAAATATGTCTCATCATCTATGAATCACTTATTATCAAATACCACATCATCACACACCAACGGGTCCTTATCATCCTTCAACCCCTTGTTCCTCAACCTCCTTTCTCTCAACGTCTTGTTGTACATAATATACATAAGGGAGTTCATTTTGAGTGTTAAAAGTCGATTTCTTCTCTTTGTTTGCACTTGACTATATGTACTCCAGTTTCTCTCACACCCAGAAGAAGAACAATTGAGGCCCAAAATTCTAACAACAAAACTCTGTAACTCAGGGTGTAATCACCAAATTGGATTCACCATTCAATTATTTTCAAGAAGAAAAATGATAATTATAACATATTAAAGTGTTATGCATTTACAAAAATAAGTATAGCTGGAGACCGTTTGGCAATATTTGATTTTACTGCTTGCAGACCAAAAAATCCCTCCCTATTCCGAAATAGAAGAAGTTGTAAATCTGCAAGCTCCCTGACGATTTGGTCCGGTTTAGTCGTTCCATGCAATGATACAAGCCAAGCTTCCCCTCCTGGTTTGAGGATTTCCTCTATGAATATTGAAATTGAGGATTGAGATAATGTGTCGCTGCATGTAGATGACGGTGTAATTGGACCTCTCACTGAGCATCAATGATATCCCAAATCTCTCTATAACTTGCCTCATCTCCTCCCAAGTTATGTGCAATCATCTCCTTCTCCTCATCCATAACATTATAAATAAAACCCATGGCTAGTTTCTTCTCGGCATCCACTAAACGTAGAACTTGTACCAAGGGTCTCATGCTCAATATGACATAGGTCACAGTAGCCCATAATTTATCATTTAGAACAAGCCTTCATATTTCCTTCCCCTCAGTTTTCATCCGCCTCGCAGAATTATGCCATTGTGTTGATGTAAACATTGCTTCAAGAGGTTGTCTCACATCCAGCAGGCTCTGCAGTGTCAAATAAGATGTGGCAAACCTGTAAAATAAATTTGCATTAGGAATTGAAAATGATTTGCAGTGAACAAATGTAATAACGAACCTAGTGGTTGCAGGACGAATGATTTTCTTCTTTGAAAACTTTCTCATTAAGGCTAAGACCCATGAGTGGTTGTATATGAACTTTGTGATCTTATTCGCCCTAGAAAGAGCACTCTTGTGTTAAGGTAAATCACTAAGTTCCTCCAATATAAGATCGATACAGTGTGCTTCACAGGGGGTCCAATACAGGTGTTACCTCTTCTCCATCAACATCTGACCAGCTGCTTTGTATGCACTGGCATTTTCAGTCACCACCTTAACAACCAATTGCTCCCCAATCTCCTCAACAATCCCATCTAGTAAATTGAAAATGAATTCAGTATTTTTAACCTCATCTGAAGCTTCAGCGGATCGTAAAAATACCCTATCGTAGGAATTGTTGATAAGGATATTAATCAAACTCCTGCTCTTCATGACAGACAATCCATCTGACATAATGGTAACACCAGTCTCAATCCATGTCCGTTTAATCTTATCAATGCTCTGCTCTGTGTTCTGCAACTCCTTCATAATTCATGTTCGCAACTCGTACATGAAAGGTGCCTTCAACTCTCTCCTAAACAACCCTATAGACCGCAGCATATTGAAGTAGGCCGGCGATGTCGCAACATTAAATGGTATGGCATTCTTAAAAAAAAATGTCAATATCTATGCAAACCTGCCGTCGACCCTCTCTGTTATCAGCCTCAGGCATCATCTGTTCTTGTCCTCTATCCTCTCCTGGATTAGCATATACTGGTCCATAGGACCCTGTGCACCTCTATTATGTATAGTGGAGGAAGAGTCCTTTTCACTCTCGCTTTCTAAGTAAGCATCATATTCAACCCTTTTATCAAATTGCTCATGTTGTAAATGTTTGGCCGTCGTACTCTTTTTCATATAAGCTGTAATTTTCTCCTTCACGTTATCCGAAACATTCGCACAAGGTACTACATTCTTATGTGAGCCGGATAAGTGTTCATTCATGCGAGTTACTCCTCCCTTCATCACCTTATCACAAAAACTGCATTTTAAATACACATGTCTTCTCGCTGCCTCCTACATCAACTTGCACACTGTATTTCCAAGAAGGATCACGCCGCAATAACGTATTTGTTTTTTCCTTGCCTTTAACCATCTTTCCTAATGCAAAATTGCAAAAACAAACAAAAAAATCTCAAAAAATAAAAAACACTAGATTTTCTTTCACTTGAAAAATCTTTCGTTGAACTAAAAAAATACCTAAAATCGGTTGTGGACTTCTCCTAGAGGGCAGCCGGACACTTCAAGATCGCCGAAGTGAAGCGGCACCGGCGGGAAGGGTGGCGAGCGGACGTCGTGCGGAAGAGCTTGCGAGCCTGCGGCTTTTTTTGTCTGCTCAGTTTCGGGTAGGCTGATATGAATGGGGAGGAAGAAAGCTTATTTCATTTAGACTTAAGTGTGTGATCCCGGTTATGAGAGGCGTGCGCCTCACACTGAATTGCGCAATTCAGCCTCAGAGGCGTGCCTCATAGTGAAAGAGGCGTACGCCTCACGAAGAACCAAAAAGGCTTAAGCAATGAGGCGATTTTGCCCAGAATTGCGCTGAGGCGCACCTCATTGCGCAATTTTAAACTATATTGTTGCACAATTGCAATCATGAAGGGTTTATATATATATGCCACTTTATGGTGGGACCAGCTTTGGGCTGTCACTGGCAAGTTAAAATGTATCTATTCATGTACTTCTAATTACTTGTCACCGTATTTTTTTCTATTATTTTCATTTTGTTGACCGATTCCCCATCATTTTACATATAAGCTCTCCTAATTTTGCTTGTACACTAAGTCTTATTATAATTTTTTTTTTTCATGGTCAGGAGGATATTATTACTAAAATGGATGTATTAAACCCACAGGTATGCATTTTATACACTGTCAGTGGCCACTGAAACTCCTCACATTCTGTTATATTTTCGGAATGGCTATTAGGAAATTCATAGTTTTTTTTTAGATGTGTATGTACGCAACCTAGGTTTACACGCTTTGTTGAGTTGCGTATCAATCTGTAGAAGAGCTATGCATATTTTTTAGAGACTGGTTCATGTTTTGATTTCTGTGCAGAACTGCAGAAGGCTATTGGAAACTATGGTTCTGGACAATCACATAATGGTGAGATGGGTGCATCAAACTGCCACTTCATCTCCTCCACCGGCAATTTTGCAGAGCCTTTTCACTTCAAATTTGAAGAGGCCATCCTTAAAACTGCAAAAGCATTACTTCGCTAACCCTATGAGCACAACTATGCTTTAAGTTAGGTGCACAGATTTTATCCTGTGAATGATGGCATTAAAATTCACATAAAGACTTGGTAGGGGATGATCATTTTAAAACGGTTTGAATATCTTTCCAGCCGAGTTCATGTTGTAAAGTTTTTTGCCAGGTTAGCTCAGTATTGTTACAAACCTCGTGGATTTTACAGAAGACTGGAAATCTCGTATTATTTAGTTGAGAAATGCCTTCAAGCGCCAAGTGAGCAACACGAAATAGCCTAGGGTTCCCTATGGACCTCCATTTGTTGGAGTGCAATGAGTCCTACATATTTTTACGGCTTCTTGCTGAGAAGCATGGGAAGTTTCTCAGTGCTTGCTTTTTGCAAAGTATTATCCTGATTTCAAGTGAACTTTAATAGGTCTCAGTCAAAATGATTCAACGGTTGGTTGGCTTGTATGATTATAATTTTAGTGAAGGGAAAAGCAAAACGTTTGAAAATCTCAGATCAATGGCTTCAAATTCATAATCAAGCCAGAGCCCATGAGCAATATTCTCAACCATATAGTTGGTAGCTACAATGTTGCATTTCTGAAACAAGTTTGACATTTTTCCTTAGTATTTTCTAAACTATAGCTACATTCAACTCTTGTTTTATTTGCCAGTTACGGAATGCTGTGTATGAACCCTTATCGATTTCCAAGCATGCATGGGAAGTTCCGAGGAATTCATTTCGGGTTAACATGCTTTGCCGCCTGTCAAGATGAGTCTGTTCAAATCTTCAAGATATGATATCTGGACACCTGGATGCAATTCTAGCTGCTGAATTAGGTGAATGTCTTTTTGAATTTTCCTCTTATCATTACATCTTGTTTCAATGATACGACTTAGCTCAATTATTAAGTTTATTTTGATTTTTTGTAGGGAATTGTGCATTTATAGTTATCATTATATTCTGAAGATTCTCTTTCACGTCATCAGCTCTGTTCAAATATATAAGTTCTGCAGAAGTAAATGCAATGGCAGCTGCTGAATCTGGTGAAAGAATTTCAGAATTTTCTTCTTGTCAGTACATTCTTATTTAATACTTAAAATATTAGAATGCGGAGGAAATGTGATTTCTAATTATGGATTAGGCAATGTTGAAGGCTTTTTTTTTTTTTTTTTTCGTTGAAACTAATGTTATTTACTTAAAAATATTAGAATGCGGAGGCAACTCAAAGCCTGCTGCTATTATTTCAACAATCTTCCCCGTGCATAAAAACAATATCAATTTTCAATGTTATTTTCTTGGAAGTCTTTTATTTGTGGACTCATCCCCTTTCTTTTTGTGTTGGCAAGAAGAGTTATAATGAGTTTAGGTTCCGGGGTGAATTTTCAGAAGGAAAATTGGGATTATAGATAAGACACTACGCTAAGATTTCGCCCTCATTTTGTGAAAACTTTATAATATGAGTTCTAGTTTTCTATAGGCGGAAGCTCCTATAGTTAATTACCCCTCCTAATAACGATAGAGAACTTTTGATTAAGGATAGTCGTTGAACATATACATATTATCCAGTGTATAGTAGTAGCAGAATTAGATATTGAAAATTAAAATTTATCACCACGAACTTAAAGTGGATGATAAGGGGGAATGATGAGGAACCTGATTAAGATCCCATTGTTCCATCATCATGAGTCATGATGATCCCTAGTCCACTTAGTCAGAGTAGATAATCTACTTAACTTGATCGAATGATCCTTGTTAGCGGCCATGGATTGCATCGTCCAAAGGTACCTCGTAGACTTGGGGTAAATGTTTGCTTAACGGGATAGATTTGAGTCCACCTTAGCTAACAAAGGGTTTTGTGCACTATCGATTATACCATATTTATTCATTACTTAAAGATTTAAAGACATTGGGGAACATACGGGCTCTGATTGTAACCGTAATTTTGTGATACCATTTGGAAGAAAAATTATCCGGTCAAAGGGCCTCTGTCATAACCTTTTACATGTGATATATTTGGTGGCAAAACTACCGGTTAGAGGACACGTACCATATATGTTAATCGCCTTCCTTGATGCATTCAATTGATCGTCGAATATGTATGGAGGTCAACATTATCATCATTTTTTTATTATTCTATCAAACTCGAAGCTTATGGATGAAGACGGAGCTACCACCATTTTTTTCAGCCCTGTCCTAATCATTTGTGATCCCTTCTTTATGTACTTGGTCTTTCATTCATTTTAAATGTTGCAATTGGTTTTGATTATAGTTTTTGAAAATATTTTTTTTTCATTGTTTCTAATTATTTGTGGTTCAATTTTGATGAGGACATCGACAGACGCTACCGACATGTTTATCGACGAAGGAATCGCAGATCTACAGTTATGATTCAGTGCCTCTACTTTTGATACATTTTCATGTTATGTTTATTTAGTTATTTATTGTTTTTTGCATTTACCCCTTTGTGGAATTGTCTTGTTATTGTAACCCAAAGGGCAATTTCGTACTTTTCCTTTTCATGATTGGAAACCTATATATAGTGGTCTAATGTGTTGTAATTTCTTTGAGGAATGATAAATTAAAATTTTCTTTTGACTTCTTCTTCTTCTTCTTCTTCTTGTGTGAGCACTAGAGAGAAGGGAGAGAGAGAGAGAGTGAGAGAGCTCAAGGTGAGCAAGTGCAATACCCACCAGTCATTCGAAGAGTCTGTGACTCGTGGTTTCCATCTTCCCTCCCCACCTTCCTCTCCATACCCGCCGGCCAACAACCACCCTCCTACCGAGCTCCACCATTGCATTCATCCCAACTCAAATCCTACCTTCTAGAAGCACCAAATTCCCCTCTCCAACTGGTGGATCAACCTCCCCTCTTCACACCCGACGTCATCCCCCAAGCCCCCATTGCCGCCGACCTTCTCATTGGATCCACCTCAATTATGATGATTTCAATCATCATAATTCCCTTCCTAAATTAGCTCCATGGGAAAAGGAAAGTAGTTACCTTTGTTTGAAATTTGAAATTCAAATTTCAAATACTTTCCTTATTTGCCAATCTTAATTAGGAAAGTTTTTAGTGATGAATTCAATTTAAATTCAAATACATTGGATTTATTACTAGCTTTCCTAATTCACAAATCTTGTTTAGAAACTGTCCAAATCTCTTCCCCAATTCCCTCTCTCCCTCTCAATGTCGTCGGCCACCCATTTATGGCCCCCATTAATTCCCATTAAAGCCCTCCTATCCCTCCTTAATTTGAATTCAAATTTCAAATTAAATCCCTCCAAATCTACTTAAAATTTGAGACTAATTTTAGATTTGGATTAAAGCTCTTCCTCTCCCGCCCTAACCTAACCTAATTCTCCCTCATCTCAAACCGCCCCCTCTTCTCCACCCTTGGCCGCCCCTTTCCCTTGTGCCTTCCCTCTTGTGAAACCTTAGTTGCTCATAATACTTGAAGCCAAGAGAAGAAGACGACGTCCTCTCCCAATCTCATCAATGATGCAGGGCCGATCCTAAGATCGACCACGGCTTCGTATTCTACGAGCAAGGAAGGATGGATATTCTTGGATCCCCGTTCTTTGACGTCTTCTTTGGCAACGACGAAACTGTTGAAGGGTACGTTGACCGCATCTTGTAACAACTGAAATTGTCGATTGAAGAGCACCTTCCTCCAAGTCATTGGACCATCATCGGCCATCCACCGCCTCCTCCACCGCCAGCTACCTTTCCATCAACGAAGATCCTTGGCGCCGTCTTCTTCATGGTAATATCTTTCATCACTTGGTTCGTTTTTCTCCGCTAAGCCCAAAGAGTGCATGAGTGAGACGGTACTCAAGGTGAACCTCTCATTATTAAATGGTGGATTATGTTATGAGCATTTAGTACTTGCTATTTGTCTTGAATTTTGATTGGATTGTTCGGTTCATATCAAAAGCACTTCTTTGCCTAAGCAAGTATACACTTTAAATTCCTAATTCTTCTCTTTGTATAAGCAATAAGTTTTTCATTAGTAAGTTTTAATCAATTACGCTTTAATTTCTCAAGTAACTCCATGTAGTTTCACATCAAATTTACTCTCTTTCCTACTGCTTTCTTATTTCCTCTACTGCCCTACTTATTGTGGTTTTTACCCTTCATTTTGTATGTTTTGAAGCGGTCAATTAAACAGCCAGATAGTCTATAGTTATTGCATTACGACCTTTTTAACATGTGCCATCTTCCCAGTTTCTTTTTTTTTTTTTTCAATTGACCTTCTTGGGATGGCAGATACTGGAGTCGGGAACAATTCGTTTGCAGAACTGTAGGAGGCATTCAACAACTTATGGTAGTTTTTCGCATCTTCATCTTATCAACAAAACTCGTAAAAATTTGGGAAGATTAGTGATGGGAAATAAAAAAGGTGAATGCAAATAAAACAAATCCGATCATCTTTTAATACGTCTTGTTTCTGAACTAACTAGACTATAGGTTGTCCTTGAAAGCTGCCCGTTTTTAACACAATGAGAGTCTCCAGTTAGTTGAAAAAAAAAAAACGAATTGTTTCCATGTCCATTCCACCTTTTTGTACTTCTTGTTTCTGATTTATTAACTAGTTTTCGGGGTTTATCATTGTAATCTGCCTATTGTCGTTTACCACTTCGAGAGTCTAACCTTTGTTTGGCTCTTATGAAGATTTGCAGGATGCAAAGGAATATGCAATTCAGGCATGTAGGCCGAGAAGAAAACTGAAAAGCAGGAGCAGCTGCAACATTTAACTGGTCTCCCATCAAAGAGATGGCTGCTCTCTTGGCCTTGATCTGCATTTGCACTCAGGATGGTCACATGTAGGACAGATTTGCTCGTGCATTTTTTTCTTCATGCTCGAGGTAATTCTTTCTAGTTTAGTCCCACTCAGTGTTCAAAGATTTTTGCTATTATTGTGGCATCAATTACATGGCAATTACTTCAGTTTTTAATAATGAATCATTATGTTATCAGTTTAGGCTTCGTTTGGGACGGTTTTCCTAATGCTTCTTAAAGCAACTTTTTAGTACAAAAATTAAAAAAATTGTATTAAAAAACTACTTTAAGAAGCAATAAAAAAGCTGTCCCAAACGTAACCTTAGTCTGTATTATTGAAAATATAATATTTATTTCATCTTGTTCATTTATCATTAATGTAATTTGCTATTCAATTACATTCTTCATGATTCTATGGCCACTAACTTCTCAAATGTTGTTGTGCAGTTTCAGAAATTGATCGGTCATTATTTAAACTTTTTATATTGATATATCCAGTTTTTAAATGAATATAAATGAAATGAGCATTATATAAATTAGTATTGAGTGTTCTAGTTTACATGCAGCCTTATGATATCATATATTGAGCAAAAAAAGCTTACATAATTCAATTTCAGGTGCTCTTACAGATGATGCGTTCCATTTGCCTGCCCAGTATAAGAAAAATCTGTGCTTCTAGCATAATAGAAGCTTGTACTCAGTGGTGGGATTTTATGAACATTTAAGAAGTGGGGCAAAACTGTGCAAGCTATAGCTCAAGTGGTATGATTTCTAATTTTTAAGATAGAGATAATTTGTTTGATTGGACTTCTTTTTTTAATTATAAGATATTTTATGAGTTGAAGTCACACTAGGATGCATCAAAACTTTTGTAGATGCCAATTACAGGACCCATGTCAATGATAAATTTTGTATATGTATATATAAAGAATGTTGTGATGAAATAATATTTTGATTATTTCAAAAACAGATTTGATGAAATAAATACTTCATTTGAGAAAGACTTGGTGGCTCGTTGTTTCTTGTCTTGATGAATTAGATTAGCCTCTCTAGTGGGAGATGTATTATACAATAAAATTGTTTTATCACTTTGGGAGACTAAGGCTTCATTTGGGATGACTTTCTTGTTGCTTCTTAAAGCAGCTTTTTAGTATAAAAATTTTAATTTTTTTTTATTAAAAAAATTGTTTTAAAAAGCAACAAAAATCGTCCCAAACGAAACATAAGATTTCATTTGGGATGGTTTTATTGCTGCTTTAAGAAGCAGGAAGAAAGCCGTCCCAAATTAGGTTACATCACAGTTAATTGGCAATGCATTCTCTGATGAGAACATATTTTTCTTGTAATATGGAATGATTACCTTTCATGTTTTGTTGCAACTGCTTAGCTTGCTCTCGAGCTGAATACATGGAGTGTAACTATGAAGGAAGAAGTTTTTGGAGTTCAAGAGATTTGATGCAAGATAGGGTTAACTTTGAACAATTGCAACATCCATAGTTATATTTAGCTTTCTTGAACTATCAATCTAATTTGTATTTCTTTTATTATGAATTTTCCTTTGTAATGAATAGATATTTGTTGTGGTGTAAGAATGTCAAAAATGATAAAGGTTAAGTTGAACTTTAGTCCCAATTAAAAATCAAATGTTGTGATCTCACCTTGTTGACTCATCAAAGTTTATTTTCTTACTTAATTATTCAAAGGCCTCATAAATAATATAAAGTAGTGTGCCATCTCCTAATAACAACATGTAAAAGAATTATTAGCCATTGTGGTAAATTTAACAATGTTTGTTCAAACTCAATCACATAGCGCTTCAACTCTACACACCAAAATCTTCATACAATTACCCCAAATAGCGAGCAATTATTACATCCGGTGTCCGAATGCGTTCAGAGACCAATAACCACGTGTCACGTCACCTAAAATTTGGTATTTTGGACTCGGTATTGCTTGGTATACATTTGGATCGTTTGGTTTTTGACCGGATGTAATAATTTCTCCCAAATAGCACTTGAAATTCCTTCCTAACAAGTAACATCAAAAGCTTTTTATAGCATTTCGACGCTTACCTTATGGCCTAAATTAGCTCTCCTCTTAGGATTCGTTTGGGACGATTTTTTTATTGATTTTTAAAACATAATTTAAGTACAAAAGTTGTCCCAAACAAACTCTTAAAGACTTATTTGAGATAATTTTCTTTGTGCTTTTAAAAAAGCTGTATTAAATTAAGCCTAAGGCTTAATATGGGACAACTTTCTTGTTGCTTCTTAAAGTAGCTTTTTAGTATGAAAATTTTAATTTATGTATTAAAATTATTTTAAAAAGCAGCAAAAAAATGGTCCCATGTAAAGCCTAAATCTTCTTATAAGATTAGCCTCCTAAAAATAATCCAAAATCAGATAGCTTTCTTGAAACTTGTGGCCAACGTTAAACAATAACCTTCCCAAATTTTCCAAAGTCTTGGATAACTTATAAGGCTCTCATACATTTCAAAACAGTAAATGAATTGTATGATCTCAGTCCCCCATTTTATGAGTCCATCGTGCATTATACATCACAGTGATTACCAGAAATGTAGGGGGATTGGAGTTAAATAATTAGTGTATTATATGAATCAAAGCTACAACTATACTCGTGGCTCATATCTAAGGTTTCAGTTGGGGATGATTTTCTTATTGTTTTTTAAAGCAGTATTTTAGCATAAAATTTTTTTGTATTAAAAATTTTTGTACTTTAAAGTTGCTTTTGAAATCATTAAGAAAGTAGTCCCAAACAAAACTTAAATTAAGCTACAAACGAAGATTGATGGTTTTTCTTCTTCTAAAAGCTACACAACATTGCATAATGTAATAAACTAACCGCTTGTTTGAGACAGTTTTTTTATTGATTCTTAAAGTTTTTTTTTTTTTTTTGAACAAAATTTTTAAGAAGACAATGGAGAAAAAGGATTCATGTAGCCGACCCCATGTAGTGGGATAAAGGCTTGATGTTGTTGTTGTTGTTGTTGTTGAACAAAATTTTTAATTTTGTAGTAGAAAGTTATTTTAAGAAGCAGTAAAAAAGTCGTCAAATGAAGCCTAAGACAATTCATCATAATAATCTCCGCAACAACAAAACCAATTCATGGAAATAGTGAATTAGCGATTGAGCCAAGATTTTCAAATGAGATGAGTTGGGAGAATTTACTAAACATTTGAGTGAAGATGCAAATCATCTATAATTTGTAATTTGAGTGGGAGAGTTTACCAATGATTTAAGTGAAGGGGCAGATCTTCTATTATTTACTAATTCTTTTAAGAATTTAAAGATTAACCCTTCATACTAAATATTCAAAAATAAAAAAAGAATTAGGAGGGTTAAGAGATCCTCCAAATAAATGATTTTTTTAAATAAGATTAGATAATAAAAGTTGATTACTTTTGATAACCAAACTAACTCAAGAATTAGATTAGTTAGTGGATAAGATCATTCAATATTATAAACATCATTGAACACAAAAGCATGATGAGATACTATTAAGATAGCATGCGAAAGCCATACTCACAAATAATTGTTAAAGTGATTAATTTATTATTAGATTATATCAGAGATTTCTCATTAAAATGAGCCACTTAATTAGTTTTTAATTGATTAGGCACTCATGCTCCATAATTAAGAAATAGCTTCCAAAACAACTCTCTTGAAAAAAAAAAAATTTGTCACAATCAAAATGGAATGTTAATTACAAAATATTGAAGTAGTAACTCGTAATGTAACCAGTCACCCTAGGGGTGGCAAAAAATGACCCGATCCTTCAATTCGATTTGAAAAATTCATGTTTGGGTTGACACATTTAATAAATTGATCGGGTACGAGTCTGGAATTCCGACCTATTCATTAAAAGGTTAGATTCGGATTGACACATGAACTCGAGTTTTAGCTTGAAAGTGATTTGTATATTTTTTTTTTTTTTAATTCTTTTACTTGTTGGTATAATCTCTTTTTTTTTTTATCAATTTATCTAAATTTGATAGGTGACAAAATATATTAAAAAAAAAATATATAAAAAAGAGTTATCAAGCCAGTTTTCTTTTCACTTGGGTCTCTAGCAGGTTGGATTTGAGTCTATCATTTTGACTAGTTTATTAAACGAGCTGAATTCAAATTAATTGAATTTGAATAAGATTAATTTTGAAATCTCTTTTTGAAACCCTACAGTAGCCTCATGACTACAGAGAGATTATTTTGTACAGAGACGAATTAGGTAGCTACGTCATCTAGTACCGAGCAATATCGAGTTCACTACCGAGCTTGGTATCGAGCAGTACCGAGTAGGGAGTGACGTGACACATTTTTATTGGACTTTGGACGACGTTCGGCATCCGCACAGAATAATTCATCCATGAATTCTAGGCATTTTTTAAAATTTACTTAATTAATTTTTTTTATTAATTTTGTGCTTAAAAACTTCACCTTTCATATTTGAATCATTGTTGGAAGTGCGTAAGCGGTATGAATTTTTCTTAATTCACCCAAATGTAAAGAGAGAGAGAGAGAGAGAGAGAGTCAAGCACCCACAAAACTTAACTTCGTTTTAATCTTGGTTATAGCGAGTGAACTGTACCTTCTTCCCTTCTCTCTGCCTCTCCCTTCTAGGATGTCAATGGCTTCGTTGCTTCGAATAATACCATCCCCTCTCATTCTCCTTCTAATCTCCATCACGATTTCGGCCTCCGAATCACATCCGATGCAAGGGGCAAGCTTATTTGGATGAACCCTATCTTTTATCGCTAATCACAAGTAAAAAAAAAAAAAGATTTATAATTGTTGTTTGCGCTGCGATCTGCAGATTTGTTCGGTGGAGTGCGACACAGAGCTCACTTCTTCTTCGGGAAAGATTCTTATAAAGCAAGGAACTGTGGTCAACGCTCATCACAAGGTTCTAGCGGATGTTTACATAGAGGACGGGATCATCGTCTCTGTTCGCCCTAACATTGCGGTACATGGCTCCTTCCGGTGATTAATTCTTATTTCTATTTCCAAGGCTCTATATATGTATTTAGAGTAATGATACGGTTCACTATACAAAGAAATCAGCATCATTTTGTGTCATAAAAAGATATGCAGCTTTAAAGTTTTATCAAATATAAGATTTATTACCCTAATTTAAAATTTTATTAGATATAAAATATATTCTTCACTTATAAGGAGGTTTTAGAGAGAATGGCTCGGTTCTTATTTTATTAGATGCAACTCTTCTGTAAGGTCTTATTTTATTCGATACAAGGGTTTTTTGGTATCCTACTGCATGCAGGATTCAAGCAAAATGTAAATCCCACCAAATGAAATTTTAGAGACTTAATTTCAATACCTGTGCTGTAATTGAATTTTTTAAAATAGGACTTTCAATCCCCAACACTGTTTGGCAGTATTGAAGCTAAGGGGCTATTTGGTTGGCTTAAAAAGGAATGCAATATAAAAATAATTCATCATTGATGGAATACTTCGGAGTTGTTTGTATGAGTGTAAAATAAATGCAGATATTTTTTTTTTGCTAGAAGTAAAATGAATGTAGTGTAAAGTCTAAATATATTGTTGGTTGGTGGCCGAAAATGACAGTGATGGCGACCGGTGGAAGTCGGCAGCGAAGATCGGCGGCAACGGATCATAGGCCCCCGATGGTTGCGGATCACCGACGGCGACGACTAGGGCTGGCGATGATGGTTGTTGGCAGTGGAGAGTGGCGGTGGACGGTGAAGGGCAGCGGCCGCTGTGAATGGCGGCGATGGTCGTTGGCAGTGGCGTGTGGCGGTGGGAGGCGACGGGCGGCAGCAAAGGCTAGCAATGACAAGGCAATTTGATTGCGATGAAAGATGAATTTGGTCAAAAAAGTCGAGTTTTTTTTTTTCCCCTCAAAAATTAAGTAGAATACTTCACACTACATTTAGAATACTTTACACTGCATTCATTTTTTATTGAATCAAACATTAATATTTTCAAAACTCATACAAAAGGAGTACTTTACACCCACTTTACTTCAAACCAAAGAGCCTCTAAATATTGCCTGGGTCCTATCTAAAATATTATACCAAGCAGTCCCATAACTTGCTTCACTCATTATTTGGTAATTGATCCAAATATGCAAATCCTTTAAAGTCATTAATTTGGCGCATCCTTTAATTTAATAAGTACTAAATATGAATTTGTCCATATAACCTTTCACATGGGTAGGTAATATGGCGTTTTTTGAAATGTGAATTAATAATTCTTGTTGTAGGTTTTGTCCGTATAAGCTGTCCATCTAGGGCATTACTTACCCTAATTAGTGTTATAAAAAATATGTATAGCTTTTAATTAGATATATACATGTTTTAAACAATTTTAATTCTAATCAAATATATTTTTAAGGTGTTTTACTTATAATTACTTTGATTCAAATATAAGCTCTCATCAGATCTAATATTTTTTTATATGAGATTTTATTATATACAAGCTTTTTTTTTAATTTAAGATATTTGACCTGAAAATAAGGTTTTAACGTTGATATTAGAATTGTCATAGACAAGTTTTTTTTCTTTTCCACTATAATATAAAGGATTTCACATAGAAAAAAGGCATTTCATCTGGATGAAAATCTGTGTAAGTCTTTAATTTAGTACAACGTCTATGGAATAACTACGAAATTTGAATTTTGCCAAATAAACTGCCATATGGGTAGATGATATGGCCTTATTTTTAAATCTGAATTTTCTTGGGGAGTATTTGTAATTTCATGCAACTTTTTGTTTGCTATGTGAACCAAAAGTTGTTTTCTTTTGTGTAAATTTTGTTGTAGTCCAGTTGGTATGTATCTCAGGATCTTTCTTATCAGAGATGAAAATATGCTTTTTTTTCAGTATTTTTTATTAATTTAAAGAAAAATGTGGAGAAAGATTACAAGTTGTTGGAACCATTCATCTTCAGTCCTTTTTTGTTTTGTGGTGTTACCTTCTTGAAAGATGAGGCCAAGCTTGAATAGGATAAGCTTGTTGCTATAATTTGTCTTATTTTTTTTTATGTTTGTTGTCTTATTTACACCGTTTCCATGGAACTCTTATGAACCATTGGTTTGGATATGGTCACCGGTGCTAGCGGACTACTAACATGATGGTTGATGCTGTGTCGTGGCACATTTGTATCTTAAATGAACATGGGTCTAAAAAAAACCCATTTAATTGCATAGCTTTATTTTATTGTTGTTATGCTCGCTATAATAAATACTGTTGTTGTCAGGTCCCAAGTCCTGAAAGAGAAAAGTGGAGGGTTGCCTTAGGTAGTCGACAACCAACATAAAATTTGTCAAATAATCATAACATGAATCATTTAATACATTGTGTTAATGTTAGGGTGTTTCCTGGAAGCGTTGTATTGGCGCCTAGGTGCAGTGTTAAATAAGCAAGAGTTCCCACATCATTGACAGATGTGAAAAAAAAAAAAAGCAAGTCCAAGAACCTATATTTATGATAAGAACTTGGAATATAGACTCTCTTACAGCCAAATTAATGTAATTAATAGATATTATGATTCATAGGAAGATAAATATTCTATGCATTTATGAAACTAAATGGGTTGGAGAGAATCTTAAGGAGATTGATAGTTTATGATTTAAATTATGGTATTCTAATAAGAGTCGTACTACAAATAGTGTTAGCGTGATTATGTATAAGAGTTTAAAGGATAATATTGTAAAAATTAATAGAAATGAAGATAAAATTATAGCTTTAAAGATTATTATTGATGCCAAAATTATTAATATTATAAGTGTTTATGTTCCTCGAATAGTTTGGATATGATTTAAAATTAAAATTTTGAAAAGATTTAGAAGAATTAATATAGAAGATATCTCTTGAAGAAAAAAATAAATTGTTGGAGATTTAAATTCACGTGTTGATAGAGAGACAGATGATTTTAAAAGCATTCATGGTGACTATGGGTTTGGAGAGATTAATGAAGGTGGTAAGATTATATTAGATTTTTGTTTTGCTTATTATTTTATAATTGTTAATACTTTATTTAAAAAAAGAGATGAACATCTCATTACTTATAATAATGGATATAGTAAAATTCAGATTAATTATTTTCTTATAAAAAATAGATCGTTTAGATTACAAAGATTATAAAATTATTCTAAGTAAAAGTTTATGTAGCCAACACCGCTTATTAAAGTTTTGGCTTTACCATCAAGTGTGGAAAAGTTGTTGGACCTGATGGTATTCCAATAGAGGTCTGGCAATGCTTAGGAGATGTAGGAATTTTTGGCTTATTAAACTTTTTAATATTATTTTGAAGATTAAAATGTTAGATGAGTGGAAAATGTGTGTTGATTCCTAGTTTTAAGAATAAAGGTGATGCACAATATTGCATGAATTATAGAGGAATTAAGTTAATGTGTCATACTTTAAAACTATGGGAGAGAGTTAGGGAGCATAGGTTGCGGACTTGCGGCACGATACCAATATTTTTCAAAATCAATTTGGATTCATGCCGGGTAGGTCTACGATGGAAGCTATACATTTATTGAAATGTTTGATAGAGAAGTATAGAGAGAATAAAGAGGATCTGCATATTTAACAAAAAAAAAGAGGATCTATATATGATATTTATTGATTTAGATAAAGCATATAATAAATTTCTAAGAGAAGTGCTATGGAGAGTTCTAGAAAAGAAAGGGGTTAATAATGCTTATATTCAAGTCATTAAGGATATGTATGCTTATATTCAGTTGGATTACATCAAGGATTAGCCTTAAGCCCATATCTTTCTTTTTTTAGTCATGGATGTTCTCACTAGACATTTGCAAGAGGTTGTACCCTGATGTATGCTTTTTGCTAATGATATTCTTCTTGTTGATAAGATTAGAGAATGAGTTGTAGGTAAACTTGAATTATGGAGCTTAACCTTAAGTAAAGGCTTTCATTTGAGTAGATCTAAAACTGAATATATTTTGTGTAATTTTAGTAATAATAGATATAGTGGGTGGATTGTGACTTTGGGTGATCAAGTTATTAATAAGAGTACACGTTTTCGATATATTTGATCTATTGTTTAGAGTGATGGTGAAATAAATGGAGTTATTATTATTAGAATTCAAGTTGGATGGTTGAAGTGGAGGAATGCATCGGGCTTGTTGTGTGATAGAAAAGTCCCCCTCAAACTTAAGGGAAAATTCTATAAGATCGTGGTTAGAACTGCAATGCTTTATGGTGCTGAATGTTGGCCATTAAAAGAGAAGCATAATATTAAGTAAGTGTTGCAGAGATGAGGATGCTCAAGTGGATGAGTGGCTTTACTCTTAGTGGCGGGATATGAAATGAGCATATATGTAAAAAGTTTGGAGTAGCTCCAGTGGAAGATAAGATTAAAAAGAGTCGTCTTAGATGGTTTGGTCACATAAAACGACGGCCTTAGGAAAATAGATGTATTAGATTTGACTTATGTTAAGAAAGGTAAAGGTAGACCTAAAAAGACTTGATTTGAAAAATATTAGAAATTACCTTTCTTTTTAGACTTAAATGTGAATTTGACTCTTAACATGACACAATGGAGAAAAAAGATTTATGTAGTTGACCCCATATTATTGGGATAAAGGCTTGATGTTGTTGTTTTTGTTATGCTCACTATAATGGTACGAGTACCAAAAAAAACTAGGGTACCTTGACAGTTTGGTTATAATAAAATATCAGGAATTATTTTTTTAGATGGAAGATATAACCATTCTTAGTTGTAGATGAAACCATGCATTGCAATAATGCGTCTTCATTTTAGGGCTTTTATTTATTTTTTTTAATTTTCTAGAACTGTAATCTTCATCCTCATTTTTTATTTTGGATTTACAGGTCCACTTATTTTTTGTAGGTTCGTTATAAAAGCTGCCTATTTTTTATGATTCAGCATGAACAAAATGATCTCAAAAGTTTTGGCTTACATTTGTTAACAATCCTTTCTTCAATTATAGGTCAACTCCTGGCTAGCATGTTAGCGCGTTACTGAATTGTCTTGAGCTTGATTTGTTATAGTGCTGATATCAATCCCATCTTTCCATCTTTCATCATTAATCTAGGTTGTTTTCTTTTTTCGAATGGTCATTTCCAAATTCTCATATACATGTCTCCTTTCTGCCCTTCGATCCCTAGTCCCTACACATACTGTTTTGGTGTCTTTAACAATGAAGGCACTAATGTTTTGGTGTCTTTATCAATGAAGGCACTAATTTAGTAAGAAAATGTTAATGAGAGATTATTAAATCCTCCATTTTTTTGTTCTGATCTTTCAATTTTTCTTTACTTTTTTTTTTGCATAGAAATATCTGATAAACCAAATGCCATGGCAGGTTGGTGATGATGTGAAAGTTATTGATGCTACTGGGAAGTATGTCATGCCAGGTCTTGTTTTCTGTTGCATTAGAAATTTGTTTGTTTATACCAGTTATAATTTATCTTTATGAGGATTAAGGTGAATTTATTTTGGATATCATTCTCTGGTGTTGAATGGGATTTCCTTATACAAACAATTACAACTGTGACAGGTGGAATTGATCCGCACACGCACTTGGAGATGGATTTCATGGGAACTGGGACGATAGATGATTTTTACACTGGTCAAGCTGCTGCACTGGCGGGGGGAACAACAATGCATATTGACTTTGTTATTCCAATTAATGGGAATCTATCTGCTGGTTTTGCATCTTACGTGCACAAAGCCAAAAAGTCTGTCATGGATTATGGTTTCCATATGGCCATAACCAAGTGGGATGAAGCAGTTTCAAAGGAAATGGAACTCATGGTCAAAGAAAATGGTTTGAACATTCTTCTTGTTGAAAATTATTTTTCCGTTTTATATTCACTTGCTTGTTATTTGCTTACTCTGCAATATTAATTTAACCTACTGATTTGTGCTCAATGATTATATTTACCTTCACTGTTTTCGTACATGTACCAGGGATCAATTCTTTCAAATTCTTTATGGCATACAAAGGAGCATTGATGATCAATGACGAGCTTTTACTTCATGGTCTTGAAAAGTGCAAGTCTCTAGGTGCGCTAGCCATGGTCCATGCAGAAAATGGAGATGCTGTTGCTGAAGGGCAGAAGAGGATCTTTGATCTCGGAATAACTGGTCCAGAGGGGCATGCACTTTCAAGGCCTCCTGTGGTAATGCATTGACGGATATATTTCTATTTGAATCTTAATTTCCACCATTGATTTAGCCTGATTATTTTGTTAACTTTGAAAACTGTCTCAATCCACGAGTGAGCTTTTTATTTCGTACATACAATTGATGTTTCTTTCTTATATATATTACAACTTAGCAACTTGCATTTTTCATGACTTTTGCATTACTTCAGTATCATATTCATATTTCTTGAAGATGCAAAATGTTACATATGTATATAAAAATTTTGTATAGACGGTTTCCTAAGACATAATTGTCTTTACCTATTTCTATTTTTTTATCTGCCCCAATTGCATGGTATCTACATCATACCTCCCTGTGATTGGCATTGTTTTCCGTCTAACAGATCATGTATATGCAAAAATGTTTTAGATTATGATATGCAACAACTATTTTTTAGCAATTTGTCTCTTCCCTCCTATGATGCACGGACATTATGACACGGGCACGACTCGACATGAACAAACAGGTCAATTATTAAAAATATAGGACAGATATAAGTTGGATGCACTATTGTAATTTTTATATTTTAAAAATAGTGTATATAAATTGAATAAATAGAATATTAAGTGTAATTAAGAAATAATAAGTTATCTTAAGAGGTTTTGTGCTTAGCATGATTAATATTAGGATGTTGATTAATATTAGGATGTTGAGAGTCAAGTATCGATGTCGTGTGTCTAGCATTGAGAGAGGAGATGACAGTATTGTCGAGAGTCAGGCATATTTATTCTCGTAGTTTCCAGAGAGTATTAATGGGAGCCTACACTTACTCATTCATTCAGCTTACTAAATTAATAATGTCCACTAAGTGTAAACGGTTGACTGGACTTGAATAGTTCTACAGTTGAAAAAAAAAAACTATCATCCTATTTGGTCAAGAGAAAGCAAGGAACTAAACTGCGATTTATCTAATTAGCTATCATTAAATTCTTGTTTTTATTGGAATTGATCCAGAATTTGAAGTTTCATGCCATTCTATTGTAGTTGGAAGGTGAAGCAACTGCCAGGGCAATTCGGTTGGCTAGCTTTATTAATGCACCACTGTATGTTGTTCATGTGATGAGCATCGATGCCATGGAGGAAATTGCCAAAGCTAGAAAATCAGGTCACAAATTATTTCTTAGAAGATTACTTCATTTCTTGCTATATACTATGCCATGCATCTTTGTGACATTACATTGTGATTTTCCGTAACAATGTTTTAGTATTTTAAGGTTTACTTATTTGGCATATGCTCATAACTTTCTTGGTTTTGTTAGAGTTATGAATCCAGAGACTTGACACCTAATTTGAAGGTATGAAATTGCTTGCTTGGAGCATACCGAGTATTGGTGCTTAGATAAACAGGATAATATATTGGGCATGGATACTATCATGCCTTAGTGTCTTTAGTGCCATTTTCCCTTGTAGATGCGTGAGCTGCTTTATCTTTCTTCAAACAAAAATGGCTCCTGGTCTAATTTTTTAATTAGATGTGACAGGTGATGCACCTCAAAGCAGAGAGCCCTTTTTATTTGATCATACCAAATAGGCACTAGTAGCTGGAAAATGAATTGCTAATCTTTAGTTAGGCCATTGAATTTGTCGGGCCAGCTCAAGAGAAAGTTAGTGGCAAGTGAACTTGCAAGTTGGAAACTTGGCTTTATGATGCAGGATATCTTAGGGTCTTTTACAGTCTAGATTTTTCTTTGTTTATCTCCAGCTACCATCTGAAATTGATTCGAGCAAGCATGCGAGAACAACAATCAACGGACTCAATGTCATGCATAATGGGGTTGAAACTACTCAATGTTGCTCATAATGAGCTCAAAGCCCCTCAACGTTGCACAAAATTGCTCAAATGCCATCCATTTGTGAAATGGTGTACGTCGATGTGTCAAGAGCATTAAAATTAATGAGAATTTGACCATTAATAGGACACAATGGAGAAAAAGGACATATAGCCGACCCCACATAATGAAATAAAGATTTGATATTATTGTTGTTGTTGTTATTGTATTTAAATGAGAATTTGACTCTTAACATGGCACAATGGAGAAAAATGATTCATATAACCAATCCCACATAGTGGGATAAAAGCTAAGCTTGTTGTTGTTGGAAGAGAGTTCTGTCCTCCTATCTCCCACCAGTCAGTATATTAGCAATTATAGACCTACACCAATTTAGTATTGAGTTGTGCAGAAGGATATCTTCTATATACTTCTTTCTGAAGTATTCAAATTATATTGCTATTCAAGTACCATTCCTTTTCCTTGGTCTTTTTTTTGTTTGCCAATATATTTTAATTGAAGTCAGTTCTTGATGGAACTTTCTATAATTGCATTCTCTGCTAGTATGCTTTTATTTTTTGATAATGTTTCTTCACTCTATATTAATTCTTCAATTCGCTTGAGAGTTGCAGGTCAAAGGGTTATTGGTGAACCTGTAGTTTCTGGTTTGACCCTTGATGAATCAGGGCTTTGGGACTCCGACTTCACAACTGCTGCAAAGCAAGAACCTTACTTATTTTTATTTTGCTTTTTTTTTTTTTTCTGAAGAGTGGTCATGATAGTAATGCTCGTTTCTTTCCTTCAAATAGATATGTTATGAGTCCTCCAATAAGGAGAACAGGACATGACAAAGCCCTCCAGGATGCACTTGCTACAGGAATTTTGCAGGTAGTAATAACTCTTTCATAACCTTGAAATCCTTTAAAAGCACTCAGGAACTATTTCCCTGTTTCACTTCTTTCTAGTTGGTAAAGTTTCTGTTGAGCACAGCCCATGGGCTATATATACTCTCGTTGATTGGAGAAATGAAGCAATAAAGTGAAGACTTGTTAAAACTTACTACCTTGTGTAACTGCAAAACAGAAAACATACTTACCGAAAAAGACTAATTGTAGGTAGTGTGATATGCACTTTTATTTTACTCCATAGAGCTAAATACTTATTATTTTACAAACAAAAAATTTTATCTTTAACTTCCAATTCTCAATTTCTTACGTAATATGCTCCACTAGTCATTTGCAGATTTTAATTTTTCTAAATTTGTGAGAGTTGAGAAACTTCAAAAAATCTTTCTCATGTGGTGCAGCTTGTCGGAACTGATCATTGCACATTCAACTCAACACAAAAGGCATTTGGGTATGGGGACTTTAGAAAAATTCCGAATGGCGTTAATGGTATGTTGCAGAATCTATGGATCGTATCATCTCTATGTTACTTTGTGATTGAATTTAGGCCCTTCTTTTAACCTCATTTATCTAAAACAAAGGTATAGAGGAAAGGATGCATCTTGTCTGGGAGACAATGGTGGTGAGCTGATTTATTTCAGATCTGCTTCAAATAAAACAAGCTGGTTCCATTTATACATTATAGTGCCAATGAAAGATTTGGGTTTGATCTTCATTAATACTTTACAAACATTGTAATTTCAGGAGTCTGGGAAAATATCTGTAACAGATTATGTGCGTATAACAAGCACTGAATGGTATGATAACTCTCTTAATTTTGTCAGAATTTCTTTCTAGAATTTCACTGCATGTTAATATGGAGAATGAGCATCTATGTAAATCACATAGATAGAACTAATTAATAATTCTCTTTGCAGTGCTAAAATATTCAACATATATCCTAGAAAGGGAGCAATTCTAGAAGGTTCTGATGCTGATATAATTGTACTCAATCCTAATGCAAGCTTCAGAATATCTGCTATTTCTCACCATTCTAGATCTGATACTAATGTGTATGAGGGGAAAACTGGGAAGGTAAGTTTTGGCTCGCAGTTACGTAATATCAATGTTTGAAGCTTTACTTTCTAACTATTTAGAGTCCAAATCAATTTTGGTTTAGTTTCTTTCTCGTAGTAGCCATGATCTGACCTGATTTGGGCAATTTTCAAATATACGAAAAAAAAAAGTTTTGAGCTATTTTAAATCCCTCAAAATTTTATCTTATTTTCTTGCAAATCAAACATAAAACGGCGGCCTTCCAATGACTCAGTTAGGAGAGTTGAGGTATTAGATTTGACTTATGTTAAGAAAGGTAGAGGCAGACCTAAAAAGAATTGGTTAGAAAATATTATGAATGACCTTTCTTTATTAGATTTAAACGAGAATTCGACCTTTAATAGGACACAGTGGAGAAAAAAAGATTCATGTAGCCGATCCCACGTAATGGGATAAAGGCTTGATGTTGTTGTTGTTGCTGCTGCTGCAAATCAAACAAAAAAATAGTGATCCAGGAAAAAGAAATGTGATACACACTTAATGCTTCCGACCAAACAGCCCAAGTCGGGCCCAGATTATCAAAACTCATTTCTGTTTGCATAGGGTTATTCCAGGATGTGTTGGCTTTATGAGATTAGCTTTCTAAATTTTTTTCAGACTCCTAAAATTTTCCTCTCATGCATTATTAGCTTCCCTGATGGGATTATTTTCTTCAGGGCAAAGTGGAGGTGACAATTTCAGGAGGAAGAGTGGTCTGGGAAGAGGGAAATCTGAAGATAACTTCAGGTTCCGGGAAGTACATAAAAATGCCACCTTTTAGTTATCTATTTGATGGCATTGACAAGGCAGATGCTGCTTATCTAGCTTCTCTTCGTTCTCTAGTTCATCGAACAGCAGCAGCTTACTGAGAACAGCAGCCTTGAATGAGATTTAGGTTTTGTTTGAGACGGCATTTTTATTGCTTTTAAATCAAATTTCTAGCACAAAAAATATAATTTTTATATAAAAAGCTGCTTGTAAAAAAACAGTCCCAAACGAAGCTTTATATGAGTATAATTCATAAAAGCTTTTAATTACATAACTGGTACTTTATTTTCAAGGATGTTAACCTTTTAAAGTGCTTCTACTTTGAGGTGTGGTCTATGAAGAGATCATCAATTATCAGTATATATTTGAAGTATTGTATAATTAGCTTTCTTGTACATATTCATTTATATGAACAATAATATTGTTTAGGTGAAAAAACTAGCAGAATTTTGTAGGAAAAATGCCTGTACTAAGCATAAAAACTGGTTTTGCTTTCTAGTTTTGGTTTATTGTTTAATAATTTCAACGAAGAATTCAGCTAAAACTTTTGCCTCTTTTCCATTTAAATGAGAATTGTGGGATAAAATAAACGACAGCTATTTAATGTTATTTTGTTATAATAATCATATTTTTACTAGTTAAATTGATTTGAATTGTAACAAAAAAATTGATTAATTATTAGTCTTCTATTATTGTATCTATTATACAGTCTTCCAAGGCATTTCATGGGCGTTGTAACCCGTTAAAAATCAAATTTTTACTTAAATATAATAAAAAAATATTTCTAATATTTTCTAATCAATTTATTTTAGAGAAATATCTAATCTTTTTTAATATAAGCCAAATTTAATCCATCCACTTTCCTAATTAGGTCATTGTTCCAAATAGTTCCCGTTAAGAATTCGTTTTATTTTAGTCCCAAAGATAAAGTTCGAAAATAACATAAGCTTCTAATGGGGCTACTGTGTAACAAAATGAAATCTTGCCAATTAATCCACTTTCGTCCATCAGAAAAGGTGTAATAACCTTGAATGCATAATTATTCATATGATTAAGTACAGTTCAGCAATGCAGAAGATATTAAAGGCTACTAAGCAAAATCTACATTACTGCTTTATAAAAATTTTACAGATAAATTAATTTTTTAATTATTATAGAAAATAACTTTCTAGTATAATTTTAAAAAAAATTTAATGATCAAATAAAAATTAAGATTACAGCTTAAAAAATAGAATAATAAAAAAATTATCTCAAACCAAGCCTTCATTAGTACAGACTAATGGGAGTAACTAACCTAATTGAAAGCAGCTAAAATTAGCAATTAAGAAAGGATTAAACAAAATGCTTTAGTTTTACCAAAAACCCTAAATATACCAATCAATAATAGATTCCAGACCTTAAAAGCATGCACAACAAACAAAGTGAAAACTACGATCGATCAACATCAGAAAATCTCAAAGCCAAAGCACAAACTCGCAACACAAAACACACTATAGGTAATCCGAAGAACTACTGCAGCTAAGCAAATAAGGCTACCTAAAAGAAGGGAAATTCATTCAAAAGTAGTACTCGTATGCAGATAAATATTGCTCCTCTCATTTGGCCATCATGATCTTGACAAATTCTTCATAGTTGATCTGACCGTCTCCATCAACATCAGCCTCGCGAATCATCTCATCAACCTCCTCGTCGGTCAGCTTTTCGCCGAGGTTAGTCATGACATGGCGAAGTTCGGCGGCCGAGATGAAACCATTTTGATCCTTGTCGAACACGCGGAAGGCTTCCTTGAGCTCCTCCTCGGAGTCGGTGTCCTTCATCTTGCGAGCCATCAGGTTAAGGAATTCAGGGAAATCAATAGTTCCATTGCCATCCGCATCAACCTCGTTGATCATGTCCTGTAGCTCTGCTTCGGTGGGGTTCTGACCAAGAGATCTCATTACAGTTCCGAGCTCCTTAGTGGTAATGCAACCTGTAGAAACACAAGCGAATAAACCATAATTAATAATGCTGCTGTGAACCACGGTAGGCAAGGGCGGAACCACTCAATGGCTAGGGAATTTTTTTTATACTCTTATTAAGATTATTTTTAGTCTTTATTATAAGGGCTTTAAGCAAATTGCCCCGCCCCCCCCCCCCCCTAAAAATATTAAAATACTATGGTCTTTAGGCAATTGCCCTCAATATAATTAAATATATTGTGTAGAAATATTATTGTTAAGGAATGATGAACCAAATACAAAGAGAAATAGTAAATCCAAATTTGTTCCGGGGGCGCTACCCCCGAAAAACCCCGCAGTGGCGCTGCCCCTTAACCCCGCGACTTGACCGGGCAGGTCGAGCCCCGCCAGGGGGCGCTGCCCCCTAAGCCCCCCAATATATATGCGAACAGTTACTTTTATGTTTGCCCCCCCTGAAAATTATGGCTGGTTCCGCCCCTGACGGTAGGCATCTTTTGGTTAAGTTTTTGGAGTGCAAAGAAGCTGAATTGCATTAACAAATGAGGGTTGCAGAAAAGAAATATTAAGTCAACAATCCCTTGAATATATATATATATATATATATATATATATATATATATATATATATATATATATATATATATATATATATATAAATTTATTTTAACATGAGTGCAATAACGAATCGAAACAAGATGCACTTATCTCAAAGCAAAAACCCTCACAAATTTGACTCCCATCCGACTTTGAAGGTATCCTGAGCCTATTTTGTTTTTTTTTTTTTTCCCATTTTCACCTCTTTTGTAGAGGTAGATCTAAAAAGACTGAATCATTAGTACTCAACATTCACCCTTCCCGCTGCCCATATCTAGGCCACTTAGTTGAGAGCTTTGGGCCCCATTCAGGAGATTCAGAGGATTGACATATGCATTTGTTTGTGATTGTGATTTATGTTTCTGCAGTCAACCTTCCCGGTCTAACTTCTCGTCACTCGGTAAAATGGAAAATGAATATTAACAAGGGAAAGAAGATGCAAGCGAACGGAGGTGCTAGTCTTGAATTTATGTAGAAAAACGTTAAAAGAATCACAGAGAATTGATAATCCGTTAACACATACAACCTATGATGCACCGACACTCCGTTTTAAGAGGCAGTGCAGTGTCGGACACGTGTCGGACACGGACACGCGCCCGACACGGCGGGGACACGTGTCCGACACGTTTTGAGTGTGTCCCTTTTCAAAAAAAAAAAATTAAGCCGGACACGCGTGTCCGGCTATTTCATATTTTAAATAAATAAAAAAAAAAAACATAAGGATTAAAACCGGTTCATTTCCTATTCGCCCTAATCCCGCCCGCTGTTGCTTTCACGGGAGCGAAACGATTCCGCGCTTCTCTGCGAGCAGCCCTTCGAGCAGAGTCGCCGCCGCCACGAGCAGTCCTTCGAGCCGAGTCGTCGCCGCGAGCAGCCCACCGTCGCCGCGAGCAGCCTACCGTCGCCGCGAGCAGCGGCACCCGCGATTCGTCTGCGTTCCGTCGAGTGAACCATCGGCTATCTGTAAGTTAGATTTTTTTTTTTTTATTCATCATTTTTCTAAATTTATTCTTATTTATCATGTGGATTTGTGTTCACAAGAGATTGTTGTGAGATTTTTCTTGTTTTTACCTAAATCAAACCCTAGGTTGTAGATTGTTTTTACTTTTTACCTAAATCAAACCCTAGGTTGTAGATTGTAGGTTGTAGATGTGAATTTATCATGTGGATTTGTGTTCACTTGTTGCAACTATTTCGAGATTCATCATTAATGATTTTTTTGTTATTTATTGATCATTGCATCCTCTGTTGAATGTTTGTTGTCTTCATGGAATCAATTTAACATGGGGAAATTTCTCTTGCTCTTTCCTATTTGTTATTGTTTTGTCGTTGGAGGTTACCACAAAACTTGCTATTGTTATTTTCGTTTCATTCATTTCGAATTAGTTTGAAATTGATTTCAATAATTATAAATGTGATTTCAATAATATTTCTCGCTATTAGAGCTTCTAAATACGTTAAAACCATTGATATGTGAAATTGTCATTTTAATGATTCTTGAATGAGTGTGAGGTAATATCAAAGAAGAAATATGATCAACTAAAGTGCTTGAATTAAATGTTAATTTGTAATGATTAATGAATTTGTTGATCCAATTTGCTCTTCATTTGCATCTAATGTTGTGAGTAGGGTATCAGTAAATTGTTATGGTCATTGTAGCATTGGTGGCCTTGTAGTCTTTTGTTAGTACTTAGTAGTTTGCATTTACAATAATTTTCTTTTTACATCATGTTCGTTGTAGTGGTGCAATAGCAGGCTCAGTAGTATAATAAAATGCTTATCAATGCCTTTATTATTTCCATTTTACCAGTGCATTTTAAAGCAAAATGAGCTCTACAGCTGGTGGGAGTGGATTAGGCGAAGGTTCAAAAGAACAATCAGTAGAAACTGATAAGCCATTATGGCTTCATGTTACCAAGTTAGGAAAAACATTTGAAGGAGGAGGGAATGTATCATTCAAATGTAATTATTGTGGCGGAACCTACAAAGGATCATATTCTAGGGTGAAAGCACATCTACTTAAGATAGCTGGCCATGGAATTAAAATGTGTCCCAAGATTACTACTTCGCAGTTGATTGAAATAAACAGACAAGTTGATGAAGCTGAATGTAGGATCAAAAGGGCACTCCCTAAGGAGATACCTTTGCCATCTACCCATGCTTCTTCCTCATCGGTTAGAGTTGATCATTCTTTATCATTCATATTCATCTTTTAAATTAATTTAAATTTCTTAGTTAATGAACATGTAATTTATATGTTTTGTATTATTTGAAGGTATTCAAGTAAAGAATGGCTTCTAGAAGACCCTCAACGTGTCTCACCACAAAAAGATTTAGAAGTTTCAAATCTGAGAAAGATGTGCTTGAAACGATATTTTCCAAATGAGGAGAGAAGAAAAATTAATATAGAACTGGCAAAGTTCTTTGGATATTTAGAGGATTTTGGTGATCAAGAATCTTTGGTTGATAGATGGAGGATGGATCCAAAAATGTGGTGGTTAATTCATGGAGTGTCGGCACCTCTTCTTCAAACAATAGCAATCAAACTTCTTTGTCAAGTATCATCCTCTTCCTGTTGTGAGAGAAATTGGAGCACATACTCATTCATTCAATCAATGAAAAGGAATAAAATAACTCCACAACGAGCTGAAGATTTAGTTTATGTCCATACAAATCTTCGTCTTCTATCAAGAAAAACCCCACTTTATATGACAGGTGATAACAAGATGTGGGATGTTGCTGGAGATGGGTTCGAGTGCCTTGATGAAATGGGATTATTGGAGGTTGCAAATCTTTCTTTAGATGAACCAGAGTTGGAAGCAATGATATTCAATGATGATGATATTGAAGGCCAAAGACCAACATCTGAATCTAATTCTATCATTCCCTCTATTGAGTAGTTGAACTTTCATATTGTACTAAATAGTTTTTTTGTTATATTTTTATGGTTGTACTAGACATTTTGTACTAAACATCTTTATGTTATGAGCTAAACAAGTTATCATGACCTTGATTTAATATTGCTTGCCATTTTTTAATATAATATTACCTTAATTTATATATATTATATTTAAAATTATTATGCCGTGTCCACGCCGCACCCGTGTCCTATATTTTTAAAAAATGGCGTGTCCCGTGTCCGTGTCGTGTCGTGTCTGTGTCGCCGTGTCCGTGTCCGTGCATCTTAGCATACAACACTCCAGTTAGGACTAATAGTCGGACCAGCTAGTTAGAGCCTAAGAAGCTCACAGTTGTTTCTAATTCACCAAAATATGAATCGTTTCCAAGACTTGCCGTCAAAAGTCTAATGCGAATGTTTTGCTACCAAGGTTTTTGCTAGGAAAAGTGCAGAAATCAAAGACAGCTTGGCTGAAATTTAGAACTTCAGCAAAGTTCAAGCTGAATTTGAGATAAATCCCGTGGCAAACATTAGGGAAACGTAATAATTGATAAAAAGTGGAAGAAAATAAACAAGATACAATGAATCTTCAATTCAAGAGGAAAATTCGGCTCTCCCAATCCCTAACCAACGGCTAGAGCCCAAACAAATATCAGAAAAATCCCAAATTCAGCAAAAGATCCCCTAATCCTTCACATTTATTTAAAGAATATATATATACCAAATAGCCCCTCCCAAATTTAATTCCCTCCTAAACCGCCGCCTTCTCCTTAATTTTGTATTCAAATAATGAGCCCCACAAGAGGGACAAACGGCTGTTTGGTCCGCCTAGCGTAAACCAATGTTAAGCCCTAGTACTAGGCCAGCTGGACCGGTCTAACAATTTTCAAGTTTTGATTTCTATTTTGCTCTACCTGCAAATGTTTTAGATTCCATGGTTTCAAAAGCTTTGGTATCAATTTCGATTATTGTTTTAACTTTAAAAAAAAACTGGAAATAAATTAATAAAAAAATTTAAATAAATAATATATATAATACACATCCAAAAAAGTTATACATAATATAAACAAATGATAATCCTTTAATTATTATCACCTGCATCATCTGTAACATCTTTAACTAAAGGCCGCGTAAGTTTAACTAAAAAAATTACTTTGTAAAATTTTATGGACAATTTGCTAATTATAACGATTAAACCATTTTAAGAATGCCTATACAACTTATTTACCATGCAAGTACTAAGGATTGGTTAGCACCTCAGCCAGCAGAACTTCTGCGAGTATTTATAAGCTTTTGCATATTACTTAGGTGATGGTTTCAGAAATGTGATTTGTGCGGTAAACAAGGATTAAAGTAAAGTCTGAAACTTATTTTTCGGGTATGTTTCGGGCATATTCGTTCCCAAAAAAAAGAAAAACCAGTAAAGTTGGAAGTTTGTATATTGCAGAGGAACTCCACAATTCATCCTGATCCTTACTGCATTTCAAAGTTCCAACTTATGCGGTAGCATACTGTAGCGCAGAGCGATCAATAGTTGGTCATATAAACATTTAAAAAGGACAAAAAAATAATAAAACATTAAGTATAAAAATCTATATTCATTGATTTTAAGAATGCATGCCAATAAGGGAAGGGACAGAGAGAGTAGGACAAAGGACTGCTACATGCCTACATAAAAAAGATAAAAAGACAAACAAGGAAAAAAAAAACTACTTGTAAGATATTCTTCAACATAATAAACTAATAACAAAAATATTTGTAAGTTATTCATTTACAACAAGAATGATTCAAGTAAAATTAATAGTGAAAGAACATAGGAGTAATATAGTAAGCAAAACATAAAGTTCATTAAAGAAACATCCAAATAAAGGAATGAGCTCTTTACAAACAACTAACGAACAAGCTAACATCTAAAAATCCTATAAGTGTAATAACAGGTTCAAGAAGCAGATCCATTCACAAGAATTGCCTTCAAAATGTGGAAAAACATTTGCACGCCGCTAAGGTCCACGTCACTCAAACATAAAGCTAATAAAAAACGATGTTCCATCCAGTAAGTACTACCAGCAAATCTTGAATCCACATGGAAAGAATTAAAATACGAGATTTACATACATATCAATGAATTCTTATGTATTTACACATCTAACACTTAAATTTCTATATTTATTTATATAACACACTATTTTCTGAATCACATTAAAATAACTTGTATTGTCTAAAGTAAAATACATCTTTTCAAACATATGTTTTGATGTAATTAGCCACTAGGGTGTTATATTGGTAGACATAAAATATTGGTGCTAGATAAATAAATGCATAAAAATTCAGTGCTATGTATGTAAATCCCTCCTTAAAAACTAAAGGAAGGAAAGCGTGAAAAAAAAAATCCAAAAAATAATTCTCCTTTGAGTGAATAAAAAAATCATATAAATTAACACCAAAAAAATAATAAATTTTAAAGAAAACAAAAACAAGGTTCCCAAATGACTGCTAAAAAAAACTAATACCTTACTGTGGTCATGATCTCTACAGTGAGTCATATCTAATGATGCAAGTCATATTTTAACTAACCTGAATGAAAATCATAATCTTCTCTCGTGATCTTTCAAGGCTTCAATCATGATTAAGTGCAACCCTAGTTCCAATTGCTAGTAATACATAAGAGAATTGAATTGTCACAATCAGCATAGCTTTCTAAGGGAATCGTGAGTGGCAAAACAAAACTTTTATGTATTATTAGCCAAAAACATCCAAAAATTTTATCAACTAAACTAGTTGGCTCTATCAACATATTTTTCACAACACAACTTTTACTAACTTCAATGCTTTGGGGGATATCTTTTTGCCAAACATACCCCTTATTACTAGAGTTAAATCCAACTTAAACTTTCCAACAGATTACCACGAAATCATTCAATATAAGAAAAGTAGGGAAAGAATCCCCCCAAAAAAAAAACATGCATATGTCCATAAATTGAAACGCATTCATTATAACTTCTTTATGCTCAAAATATAAGATGCTGAATGAATACCAAGGTTGTGCAAATAAAAAACACAATCGAATATCATAAATTAATAATATTAATTTATATTTATTAACTAATGTTTATCTCCCACCCAAATTCTTGAAATCCTCCATGTCGCCAAACACAAAGTCACGATAGGAGCTCAGTTTGATGGGGGTGCCGGGGTGGCATCAACGGAAATGGCAACATGTAAAGGAGAAGAGTTCATGACAAATAGTTATATACTACCCAAATTCTCCAAATCCTCAACAATAAAATAGTGACAAGAGCAAAAAAAAAAAAAAAGCTAGAAAGTCCCAATGAGCTCTTTGGCAAAAGTAACCCTCTTTTGTGCATTTCTATTCTCTAAATCTCGTAAAACCTCAAAACGCTGGGTTTTAGTAAAATCAGGATTTAAAGAGGAACGGGTCGAAACATGATTTAAAATGACGGTGGATTTATTCCGTAAAAAGTGACCAATTGACAGTATTTAACACACAAAAACAGGATAAATCTGGCTTCCAAAGAGCCCCTTTTAATGTTCTGAATAACATACTTGTCAGCAGCCATATAATACTAGCAGTTGTTAATATTTACGAATTGGCAATAGAATAGGGAACAAAGGTAGCATTTTCTGATAAAGCAATTGATAAGTGATATAACTTATTAAGCAGACGGTGTTCCTCTCCACTAAGCTCTGCTACTCTCTATGATTTTAGCCGTTAGATATCTGACTACTTAATCACAGCCATTCCTCTCTTACAGAATGTTATTTTCTTTACTGATATATAGAACATTGTATATGTTAGAAAGTATTAGTAATCAGATTTTACTATGCTGATCTTCCTCTCTGTAGCTTCTTGAGTTTCGCAGGTTTCATCATGGTATCATAGCATTAGGATAAACTTTTCAGAAAATTTCTTTTATCTGCCTTTCATTTCTTTACTCTTACCATGGCCGACTCATCTTCGGCTTCCTCTTCTATTCACTCGCTTCTTACTACGAGTGAGGCCTCTATTCCTTCTCAACTCAAGTTTGTCATGACTATAGTCAAAAGCATGGTAAATGTTCAGCTTACTATAGACAATCACCCAATATGGAAGACTCAAATCCTCAAGCTATTCAATGCTAATGGTTTCGAAGGCTACTTAAATGGTGCCATTTCCAAACCAATCAAACAACCACTGAACTCCGACGGTACCATTGCTCCTAACCCTCACTTTCACACATGGACGCTCATGGATCAAAATCTCACAGTTGCGCAGTATTCTACCATTGCAACTTCCATGTTACCGTATGTCCTTAATCTTGATTCATGTCATGATATCTGGACTACGATTGATTGTCAAATAGGTCCCGCCTTCTACAACTTAAAAATGAGCTACACCAGGTGAAATGAAGGATCATCCTTCAGACAATGGTTCAATACCTCTCAGAAAATAAAAAGAAAGTTAATGCTATAGCAGTTGCAGGTACTAACAATCGATATATCCTCACTTCTTCTGCTCATAATTCGAATAGAGAACACAAAAGTTCCACTAGAAGCTAACAGATAAATGGAAATTAAGTACGGCACTGACGCTAGGACTTACCTCTATATTTGCCAAAAAGTCCTAGTCTCATGATGCATCCATGTCAAACCAGAAAGATACAAAAGCATATACCATATCCAATACAATAAAAATATAAGAAAAGTTGCTGCTAAGTGCCTATGTATGAATTATTGACCCCATACAAGTACAAACCAAACAAAAATGCATCAGGCAAGCAGATCAAGCCAGAAACACAAAACGTTCACAAAAACGCCAAAACAACAAAAATGAACAAAAACTACATCAGGATCGACACCGTTTCTAAAAGCAGAATTAATCATACGAGCAATAAGCGGACCTAATCCTTTCCGAATAAATGATTTCATAATCATAAATACCGAAGAAAAGCCAAAGCATCTGAGAACCCTTACGTTGAGCCCCTGTCAGAATCAGATCCAGCTAAGCGAACGAAAAACAAATATCAGACCGCGTCTACTTAAACCTACATCTCAAACACAGAAGGAAGAAATCCGAATCCAGACGAAACACAAATACAAGAGAAGTTACGACGACGGAATAAAGGATTCCTCACCGTCTCCATCCTTGTCGAAGAGGCTGAAAGCCTCCTTGAACTCGGAGATCTGATCGTCTGTAAGCTGCTCCGCCATATCAACCCTCGCCGATTTAAAAAAAAAGGGAATGAGAGAGGAGAAATGAGCGACCCTATGGTCTGTGCCCTCGCCGAACTAGGGAAGTTGCGATCCGCATTTTATAGTAGCAGACTCTAATCCGCATGCGACGCCCGAAGTCGCTTTTCGCAATTTATCCTCAACCTTCATAATAATAACAGTTATGCCTCTTATACGTAATCGTACTGCAGATTTCTCGCATGATTTTTATTTTTTATTTTTTTATTTATTAGTTCGATTAAAACTACTTAAATTACATCTTTTTTAACGTCTAAGAATATTATTTATACATTCAGAAATTTTAATCCCGGCTTAAATTTTTTATTAAAATGATAATTAAAATTTAAGATTTATTTGAGAATTTTGTGATTATGACTAAAAGTCGTCGTATAATTATTATAAAAAAATAAATTATTTTGAAGTTATTGTAATTTTTTTTTTTTTTTTTCACAAATGTCTTGTGACTATAAGTTTGTAATGATTTGGTAAAAAAAAGCTATTTCTCATTATAATTTTTTTTTAAATAACAAAAGTTACAGAAAATTTATGATAATATTTTGAAAATTACAGCTATGAAAAATATTTAAAAATTTTCAAAATGACACTGAAAAATTAAAAAAAAAACTATTTATTTGAAAAATGTTACATTTGACCTCTAAGTAGAGCTTTAAGATTTAAACTCATACTTATTGTGGATTGATAAATTTGTGGTAGTAGAGAGAAATTTTCGTCTTAGTAATGCATGAATATCTAATACACAAATAGATAGTTGAAAGAGTAAGAGAATACTAGAAAAAATTTAACATGGAAAACGCATAAAGGAAAAAAATTGCAGGGGCCTTATCTATGATAAGAGATTCCACTATACTTAAGTGAGTTACAAAGGTTGACTCATCCCTTAACTTTGGAGATGATAAAATTGCAATAGTTTGAAGAGTCAATCAGACTTCATACGGATACTCGAATATTTATAATGTCATGGATGGACAACGAAAGTTGGAACTCTAGTAGCAGCGATTGAAAGAAGGTCCAACATGAAAGTTCGTGAGGGTTGTTAAACTTTTATGAACTAACTTGAAGCAAACCAAGAGGGGTGAATTGGTTATTTAAAAAAATTAAGACAAATAAAATTTTTTTGAAGTCTTTCTTTATATTTTAAAACAAACAATTTATGCGAAAGCAACACTAATTTCATAATAACAAAAATTAGAGATTTTGACCACAAAACAAATGACTGAATAATACAAAAATTAAATGTGAAAAGTAAATAGAAAGAACACATCAGATTTGTAGTGGTTCGGTTAACTTGACTTACGTCCACTCCTCGAAAACCTCCTTTATAAGTATTGCACTAAAAGTAGTGTATCTTCTTTTGCCTCGACAATAAGTTAAAGAAGTCCTTACAAAATTTTTCCTCCGACCCAATGAGGCAAAGTACCTTGAATGCTTTTACTCCCTCCTGGAGTAGACAGAAAACTTGAAAATTCTTAATTTTACTCCTTCCTAAAATAGGCAAAGAACCTTGGATCTAATGCTGATGAAAGTCTCCCTATAGGCACTAAGGAACTAAGGAAGAAGCTTGACGAAGATGGTGGAAACCTTATGTGGAGCAACATTAGTGAATCCCTCATAACTTCCCCTCATAGGAATCTCACTATTTTAAAGCCCTTCTCTCTTCCTTCTCTAAGCTCCTTCTCAGATCAACCCAACAACAAAAGATTAACTCTAAGATAATATGAGAGCTATCAAAAAAGCCCTAATTTTTAATCTAGCGGCACTAATCATCCTATAAAATTAGTTTGAAATATCCCTTTCAGCCAATACGAATTGCATTGCCCTGTATGACTAGTTTAGGGGAAATAGACGAAACGTCCTAGACAATTATAATATCATCCTAGACGATTAGTATAAAACTATTGAACTTCGTCCAGTACAATACCGGTGATGCCTTATCGTCCCACAAAATTCTCTATCGTCTAGTACAAAATGGGTCAATCATCATAGACGATTAGTTAAAAATTATGGTATTCATCTGGTACAATATGTGGCAATCCCTTATCATCCCATGCATGTTCTCTATCGTCCAGGACGATCGTCACCGATCATCCTATACGATCGGATTGAATTAAATTTTAGGCATGCTTATCCTCTATCATCCAGGATGATTCAAATCGTTGTGTACGAAATGTAAAATTTTGAAATTTAAAATATTGCCTAAATTGTGATTGGCGGCTGTTTTCATAATCTGAATTGATTGTGCTATATGATATGGATCATACAGTACGATTAATTTAATCACTCTTAATTAACAGGATGTCATAATTTGAGTTTTTTGTTTTTAATTGATCATCCAGTACAATCAAAATTGTCATGTACGATTAGGTCAAATTTTTTAAAAAATTTCTAACTCACCAACTCACTCCCTTAAGTATGTGTGTGTGCAAGATTACTTAGCTTAGGATTCATCAGATACATGACTTGACTCAAGAAAGGAAAAAAATATATTAAAATTGAAATTATAGATAGACTCAACCCTAGTCTACCTGATATTGAGCTAATTTATATTGCAAATGAATTTGTAAACCTGAAAGGTTAGTATGCATGCCAAACAAAATAGATATACAATAAAAGCAATAGAAAATAAATAATAATATTTATTATCATCAAAATCACAGCACTTGGGCCCAGATTTGCAACATAGTAAAGTTCAACCGATTGGAGGTTCGATGGCCTAGCGGAGGTCTGGCATTGGTCTGTGGTGGGATCTAGGTCTGGTGACAGTGGGTGGCCTAACATAGGTCTAGAAGTAGTGGGCAGTTGGGCAGAGATTCAGTGTTAGATGATGGCCGAGCGAAGATTCGATGGAGGCAAAGCAGATATCTAGCAGTAATCGGGCGAAGGTCTAGTGCCAGTTGGTAGTCGGGTGGCAGTCAATAACTGGACAGAGGTTCTGTAGCCGTCAGCTTCTAGGTGGAGATCCAATAGCAGTCAGAGCTTTGGTGGGGTCGATGATCGGGACAAGGTCGGCGGGGGGCGGTGGTCTGGTAGCAGTCAAATAGATGGAAGGAGTTCCAGTGGTCGTAAAGCAGATGGAAGGAGGTTCGCCGGCGATTGGGCAAACATAAGGGGTCCAATGGCAACTGGCTGATAAAAGTTTGTCTGTGTTGGAACTCTAGAATCCTTGAAGCCTCGAAGCTCTCTCCAATCTCTAGTCAAAATAGTCCCCCTCATACAAGATGTGAGGCTTATTTATATATTTTTTGAGTGGCATGCTCCATAAATATAGAAAAAAATCTAGGAAAAATTTGGAGTGCTTCATCAGATGACCTATATTTTTCCTTTAAATCTAGGGAAAATTTGGAGCGATTCAATCACGAGAATCAATTTTGATATTAGCATCACCAATTTCTAGGCAGTTTCTCATCTTCTTTCAAATCCCCTCAGGTGTTTTGACCATCTCCTCCAGTATTGAGAACATTACCTTACCTCCTAAGCAACGCCTTTAAGTTTCATATCCTTGCAAATCAAGTCTTGCTTGGCTAGCCAATTCCATTGATGATAACCTGACAAAAACAAACTGTCTTCTAATCAACGCCTCTTGTAGCATTCTTCTACTTCTTAAGTTTCGTTTGGAATAATTTTTTTATTGCTTTTTAAAACAGAGTTTATTTTAGTACAAAATTAAATTTTTTATACAAAAACTCTATTTTAAGAAGCAATAAAAAAGTCGTTTCAAACGAAGCTTTAATCAATAGATCATTCCGAGACACTGCCGACCATATTCAAGGCAACGAATGTGTGTTCACCATCAAACTATCTCAGCATTCACTACCAAAAAAAAGTATTTTTCGCATCAGTTTTTTCTAGCGGTTTTGAAATTGTTGCCAAATCAATTCTTTAGCACCGATTTTAACCGGTCCAATTAACACCCCAAAATGATGCCCTTTACTTAAATTATCCGAATCCCTAATTCCTCTGTTTCGTGACATAAACTCTCACGGGAGATCGAGGCTTCTGGAGCGAACGCCAAGCAACAATTTTTATTGCGTTGGCATGCTTGTAACTGTTTTTATTATTATTTTTTTATTTCCAGAATTGCAGCGGTTATTACCGCTGCTATGGACTCATAGTAAAAGTTTAACAGCGGTTATAACTGCTGCTAAAGATCCATTCCCAAATTACAGGTGCAAAATCACAGTAGTTATAATCGTTGCTGAAAATTCATTCCCATAAAATTACAACGGTTATAACCACTGCTAAAACTTCCTCTAAGGCAGCGGTTTAAATAGCGCTGCGGAAGCCATTTGCAACGATAACAAATACAGCAAATGTGCAGCAGTTTTGAAACCGTTGCAAATTAAATAGCAGGTGTTTTAACCGCTGTAGGATAGAAAAAGTGCTGTGAAAGCCTATTTTATTAGTAGTGATATTAGTTGGCTCTCTAACTAATGGGCCTCACTCACTCGTCTCCATTGATTGCCCCATGACAGTCTGTAAAAAAAAAATTTACGTGCCTTTAGATATTTATTCCTTATGAGGTTGCAGAGAATTTAAACTATTAAGACCAGACTCATGTCAATAGAACACTTCCTTCTATTCAATCTCCTCTGTTGTGTCCTTATGCTGTTAGGCTCTGCATGGAGTTGTAAGGTGAACCTTCTTTATCTTTATACACTATTTTTCCTTTCATGATATGTATAAATTAATTTTACTTGTTCTACATGAATATTGATGTAATATTTACATTACAAATTTTTTTTAAAAAAATTTGAATATTTTAAACTTTGAATCCAACAAACGTAAAGTCAAATTAAGCGTGATCTAACGACACCAAAAAGTAATCTAATCTAAGTCCAGATAAGCTCAAATTAGGCAATTAAATTAAAATAAAAAAAACTTTAGAAAATCAATTGACGGATTAAATAATCTTTAATTTTTGTATATTTATAGTCAAATCAAGCAACTCAATGAGATGAATCCAATAAAGTAAATATCACTAGATTTTAGGGTCATTAATGGACTTAATGCTAAATGAACAATCTATAATTAAATGATTCAATATGAGTTGTTCGATGGCGTGCTATGCAAATTTGCCTGACTTTACCAAAATCCTCTTACTAAAATACAATAAATAGATCTCCATGTTCAACTTGAAAGGGACATAAATTGAATTTGGAGAGATCTAGGAGATTGTAAGAACTTTATAGCTTTACTTGACATTTGACGAGGATAACTGTTGTTAACTATCATTATCGCTTGATTATTATCATCTAACTACCGTCTTCTGATCCTCATCGTCTGATCACCATCACCCAATCATCATAATCTATTCATTATTATTCAACTATAATCATCTGACTACTTTCATCAAACTCTCATCGTCCTACCAATATTATCTCCTAATTGTCACCCAATTAGTACCATACGGCTATTGCGTCTCCAACATCATCGATCTTTTTTTTTTAATTTTATTTGAGCTAATATCGATCATGAAAGACTTTAAATAAGTATTTTATTATTTGAGGTAGGACCGTAGGAGCACTTTGATCTTAAATAAATTTTATTTTTCAAATAAAATAAATAATAATATATTTCTCAAAATCACAATATTAAAAGTCGCTTGTCTTAATTACATGAGAGTATATGGTAGTGGCAACTTCAACGTGGGTAAAAAAAAGAATGTTCCTTATAAAAAACGAGAAAAGAAGTCGTCTTCTAAGCATCTTCTCCAATTGATCTCCACGTCGCACTCTTTGCTGTCGGTGGAGGAGAGAGAAACTGATAAAGAAATGGAGGACGTGAGGGTTAAAGACGAGGCTCTCCGTCTCATCGGCCTCTTCGAAGTTCTCCCGCGCTTGGTCGTCTTCGATCTCGATTACACCCTATGGCCTTTCTACAAGTGAGCAGTTCCGCTCATTGTCGATCGTCAAATACGTCTTTATCTCTTCTGCTGTGCTTTAGCTTGGCTTAGAGCCCGATTTGGCTAGCCTGAGTTGTTTTTCGATCGTGATATACCGTTCGATGTTTGCCTGAGAAGATTTTCATAATCTTGGGAATTTACTTGGCATTGGTTCTTTCTATTATCATTACTTATTGGATTCTATTTGATGATCTAATCACCAATCACTCGACCTTTATTTATGGTTTAATTAATGGCTTAGTTATCAATTGATGAGAATTTTAACCGATGACCTAATCACCAATCACATTGTTTAGGTTTACTTGAAAATCCAAAAATAATCAGAAAATGACTCGGTTCGTCGTATTATTTATTATTAGTTAGGGCCAAACAATGTGTCATGCTAGCATTTTTGCTTCGTCGCTCGTTCTGATTTCATGTATTCCTCATTTCTCTCTTCGGTTGTTCTTTTGCTCAATCGCTGCCTTCACCTTGCTGACGTTACCATCTCCTCATTGCTGCCTCCAAAGAACTAGATCTCCTGGTCACCATCTTTAGAGAACTCCCCAACCCATAAATTTGTTATTTGTTTGTCTCTATTTGCTTATTTAGCAATTTAGGGTTTTTTAGTATTCATGTTTTTAGAACTTTGAAGGAATCGAAGGAAATCCTTCTAGTGATTTATTTAGACATTTTCGTAAGTTGATGTATTGTTTAAGGTTTTTTCAGTTTAGGATTTTTAATGGATCTCTTCTAGCTTTAAGTTTAAGGTTTTTTTTAGTTTAGCGTTTCTTTAGTTTATCACAGCATGTCATTAACAAGTTTATGGTTTTTTAGTTTAGGATTTTTGATGGATCTCTCATAGTTTTTCAGTTTAGGATTTTTCAGTTTAGGATTTTTCAGTATTTGGTTTTTTCAGTTGTTATAGTATGCCATTAACAAGTTTATGATTTTTTTAGCTTTTAGTTTATTTTTGTTTATGATTTTTCAGCTTAGGATTTTCTTAGTATGCTATTAGTATATTTAATTGTTCATCACTAAACTGAAAAATCCTAAATTGCCATTTTTGATTTTTTTAGTTTATCACATATGCCGTCTGGATAGGAAGCTTAAAATTTTTGATGATAATGAGCATTACTTTTATGTCAATGATTAACAAGTGATTGCTTTACTTAATCCAATGCCTTTTAATATTTATTATTATTATTATTATTATTATTTATTTTTTCTTTTATTTTTTTATTGCAATATTTATTTAACTTACATGCTGATAGTTACGATAAGGGTATGATTTTTTTCCATCAAACAATGTTCTTTTTTATCAGGTAATATAATACAATGCATATCTTAAAAAAAAAAAATGAATGTTTGCTCTTCTATTTTCATCTTATTAGAAAAAAAATTGAGCCTAACATTTTGTTTTATCATCTTCAAAGCCAGGAAATCAATAATAGTATCCAAAGTGGCAAATAACTAGCTGTGTAGAGTTCGTATGGTGTTAAAATTTTTGAATCTTTGATTGTTATTGTATTTCATTTTTACATTTAAGAAATTTTCTTGTATACTTTTTTAAAATTTTGTTTAATTACTTGGCTTGATGGAAGTTTCTAATACCATTATTGAGATTTTTGCTTTTTAATTGTATTTAATTTTGTTTGTTAGAAGCAGGATTCTAATACTATTATTGAAAGTACTCATTTTGATGAAAATATGCAAGTTGGCAGTGGTGATAATACAATTGAAATAGATAATGATAAATGTAATGATTCTGATATTTGTGATGTTGATGACAAAAAAATGGATGGGGGAAGAGTTCTCAAGAAAAGAAGAAGGACGAGTTCAACTGTTTAGAGTCATTATGAGATATTACCCATTGCTAGTGATGAAAAACAATTATGTAAATATAAAAAATATTGCACAATATATTAATGTGACAACAAGAATGACACCGACAATCTAAGATGCCAAAATTATAATAAAAGATATACTCATGTTATATGACAGCTTATTTTATTGAATTCCAGCTCATCTATTTCTATGTCTGATAGCATGCTTGACTATCATGAGTTTCGTGATTTATTTACTGCTTGTATTATTATGCATGATCTACCATTTCAATGTATTGAATGGGTTGGTATATGAGCATTACTATATTATCTTGATTTAAAAAGAGATTTGAGGCAAAATGTTCCAACTAGATAGAACTCAACATTTTTTATGCTTGATGCAACTATTTAATGTTGACTTGTTTTTATTCATTTAGAGTTGGTTGACACTAACTACAAAGTCTATCCTACTAGCATTGAGTGAGACAAGTTGGAGATTATTTATAGGCTCTTAGCTTCTTTTAATGAGATAACTTGTGCATTCTCGGACAAAATATCCAACTACAATTATCTACTTTCATTGTGTCTTTATTGCTTATGCTGTTTTGAAATATGAAATGCTAGTGAGCTTAACTACATTAAATAAATGGTTACAAGCAGACTTTACAAATTTGAAGAGTATTGGTCAGATTCTATGACATCTTGACAATAGTTGTCATTTTGAATCCTAGATACAAATTCACTTTTATTGAGTGGTGTTATTAAAAGTTATATTGCGGTGATTATCTTCTTGAAACTAGAAATGTTAAGGATAAGTTGTTTGCATGATTTAAAAACTATTCTAAAGTTGAAAAATATTATTCAAAGGGGCAGTCATCAGTGCCAACACAAAGATCTCAAAATGATTATTTAAAGAGTATTTCTTCCATAATTATTGAATCACAGTTTCTACCAATACTTTTTTTTATGCATGTAATTATGTGGTTGGGAATATGTTGTATTTTTCAGTGGCTACTCTTTTTTTCTAACCCGTAAAATATACGTTGAACTTCACAATTAGGATTTTGATTCTTTTGAGGAGAAAATTACATTGCCTACGAAGTTAGAGCTTGAAATATATCTTTACGAATTAAAAATTGATAGAAAAGAGTTAGATATCTTATATTTCTAAAACTACAACAAGTACAATTTTATGAAGTGACAACTATTGGTTGAGATATTTTGTGTATTCCTATTTCTATAGTACTTTCTGAAAGTGCATTCAGTTTTCTTTAGTAGTTTCTGAAAGTGCATTCAGTAATAGTGGAGTTTGGATCAGTATCAAAGTGCTTTAAAATATGACATTATCAAAACATTAGTTTGTGCTAAGGATTTGTTATATTGAGAATAGGGTAAACCATCAATGAACTTGAAATATCATTTTAATGCATATATTTTGACAAACTATTTGTAGTATCTTTTTTTTTTGTATAAACTTAAATGTTGAATAAAATGCAAGGGAAGAGTGATAGTTCAATCAATAGAGTAGTGTAGTTAATCTTTGGGAGGAATTTCTTATGCACTTGTTTAGGAACATGAACTTGTTTGTTGTTTAGAGAATATGAACTTGTTGGCTGTGCATTTATCTTAATTCTTTATGTTTCTAAGATTATGTTTATGAATTATGATAGTTGAGGGAGGTCTCAATATGATTGATTTGGTTGCTTATATTTTTTATTTCAATTTTTGACTTTCAGTCATTTTTAGTTTTTTTTTGTTGCTAATATCCTTTTTTTATTTATTGATATTCTTTAACATGCTGAATGTGTATGAAAATAATTGTTTCTCAATGTATAATCATTTGGGTTTGGTGCTTATGGTTGATGCCTTGATGGGTAACGAGTACAATCCGTATGAATTTGGGTTCTTTAAAATATTTTTGGTCTTTTGGAATTTGGAATTCTTTGTTTATTTCTCGTTGTTCAGCTAGTTGGTCGCTTGGGCATCTCAAAAGATTGGCTGTATGGAGAACAGAGTGCAAATGCAATATTATTTAATTTAAAAAACTTATATTTATATATCAAGTCAAGTTGTTAAAAGCTTAAACTTATCTTTTTATTTTTGCATATGTTAATGATATAAAAATTGAAGCTGTCACTGATAATATCTTGAGCTTTGTTACTTGGATGCTGAATTATTTTATTTGTTGTGATTGCCGGCTGGTGTATTACTGCGGGCATGATGTGTTGTGGTTTGATTTTCCAGCACTCATATTTGCTATCATAGTTCTCTATTTGCCGCATTCCTAGATTCTGCTATCTTCTATTCTCTGTTATGGCTGCTGTTGGTTTTCTCGCATTACTTTAGTTTGCTTGATTTTGATATTATCAATGAGAAATAGACATTCAGTTGCTATATATTCTAGTGAGAAGTAGATGTTATCATTTCAATGGTAATTTATTATAATTTTTTTTCTTACAATTATTTCAATAATATAAACTGCTGCTTTTAGTTTTGGACCTGTTATTGTTGAATTCTGCTATTTTTTGATAGTTCCGGTTGCTGAATCCTGCTGTATGTTGTTATATGTAGTTGCTGAATTATACTTTTTGGTGCAATATGTGGTGCAGTTTTTTTTTTTTTTTTCTGTTTGTGCAATTTCTCCTGTTCAGTCTTGGTATTGTGGTTCTTGTGGAGTAGTTTATTCTAATGGAGAATCTCTTTTGCTACTCACGATTTTTTTTTTTGGAGCAGTGATGAGAAATCATCTAAAATGAAACCATTTTGTGCAAGTACAACCATGAGGCATTTGTGTTCTATTTGACTAAGCAAATACCATCTAATTGAGCAAATTCTAACGGAGTAAATACAAATTGCTGCCTTTTGATGGAAATATTTTCTGACATTTTATTAGTTCATATATATTTTGGAGAATTAATCTGAGTTTTATATTTTAATTTTTACGAATTCATTTTTTAGAATTTTAGCTGTTAGTTTTTTTAAACTGATTCAACCTTATTTTTGCAATTGAATATGTTTAAAGACAAATTTAACAAGAGTTATGGGGTAACTAATAAGTGTAAATAATGCATTATTTTATGCGTTATATTTTAAGTAAAAAGATGTTTTAGTTGTGTTGTGTAGGAAAAATATAAAAAAGGCACAAAATTTTGTCTCATCTAACGCCGCGGCGTCAGACAAAGTAACGCCGCAGCACCTTAAAAGGAACCGCCGAAGCTCTATAACATTGACATTGCGGTGCCAACTTCTCTGTTGGATAGCGTCGCAACGCCAAATGGTCGGCTTTGCAGCGTCATGCTTACTGTCTTCAAGCACCCCAACATCACAATCTATCACGCCTTGGTGCCATTATTTTCATCTTGGTGCCACAGCGTTGGAAAGTCAGCAGCGTAGCAGTTGTAGCTTCCTAAGGTCACGATTTGTCAGCGAAACGATGCGACTGTTCACTAAGTAAATGATCCACATCAGCAAGCGCTGCAACAAAACTAAAACAGTAGCGCAATGGCATTAATTCATTTGTTGTGGCAACTGTGCCGACCTTTCAAGCGCCGCAGTGCCAGTTTCCTACTTTATGTTTTCTTATAAATAGTTATGTGTTATGTTTGTAGGAGAGTTCAATCACTTATATAATTTTAGTATTACATATCTTTTAGAGTCAAATCTAAGAGAGACTAGGAAAGTACTAGATACAATTATTAGAGCATTTAGTCAGTATTTTTTTAAAGAATTTTGTTCGTTAAGGAAGAAAGAATGTAAAGGATATATATTGATCCTTTATGGTGATATCATTTTCTTATATTTTCATTCTTTTATTTTTCAATGGAAATGAGTTTGCTTATCTCTTCTTTCATGTCTAGCTAATTCTTTAGTTTTGGATTGATGATATAGAGAACATATTAAGTACTAATAGAAATTATTGTGCTCTAAACTTAAAAGATGTTTTCAATATTATCCCACTCTTTATTTAATGCATATAGTGTCCATATGTGTAGTTAAAATTTAGTGTGATGCATAACCTCAACGGAGGAATGCAAGAACAACCAGGAATATTGAAATATTATGTTTGCATATCTTGACATAAGATGTAAATTATGCTACATTTTTAAGGAGATAATATAACTGTAGGAGGTTAGCATATATCATTTTCATCCTTACAAGTTCGATAAAGATTTAGGGCTGTATATTTTCTGAATCACATAATAAGAATTTCATTAAGAAAGATATGCAATTTATATTCATCATTCCAAAATACTTTATTTATATATTGTATCCATAATTTAACTATTTTTATTTAGTGATTGAATCTCCATAACAAAAAAATTCATTTTAGTAGAATAATTTTGCAATTAGAGTAAGCATTAGTAGTTGATTGCTGAAAAGTATACTTCCTTATGAGTTCGATACTATATTCTATCACTTTATTACTTGATTCAACACATATACTTGTGTACATTAAGTGAGATTTATTATTTTTATATCAAAGAAAACCTAAGCATTGTTTAGGGGAGATAGAGCCCTAAGCATTTTTATAATTCAAAATTACACTCCACCGTAGCACCCACTATCAACAGCAAAGTGACAAAGATTAATAGTTTATAATTAAATCAATTAATTTTATATTTGTAAAAGTATATTTGTAGATTATAATTTGTATTGGTAATTGTATGTATAGCTTATACGGTAGTTGAGTTAGTTAAATATTTCAATTTAGCATTTAAATTGACTTAAATTTTTATATGTTTAAAAATATTAGTAAAGTATTTATGTAGATTATATATTTTGGCAAATTAATATTGATTTTTTCTTGTAAATATTATAATTTGAATTAGCCAACTTAAAGCTATAGGGTCGGCGGGTCATGTCGAGCCGGATCATGTCAGAGGCGGGTTTGGTTCGGGTCTAAGTTTTTGACCCATTGTATTAATCGGGTTAGGTGAGTTGAAGGTGGGTTAGTTTTAGGTTGGACTCGAATAAAACCTATTTTGTCAAGTAAGTAATTAAGTAGGAGCAAATTTTGTTTGGGTCATTCTAATGTTTGCTAGTAGGTTTTGCAGTTGGTCGGGTTTTATAGGTGTTGTTAGATGCTAGTAAGTACTAGGGCGTCAAAATGGTTTTTCGGATAGGCTTCAAGTCTAACCCGAAACTCACCTGACCCAAACGTAACTCGATTTGTGAAACATGTCATAAAACCTGACTCGAACCCAACCTAACACGACCTGCTGACCAGCCGATCCGCCGACTTGTATTGCATTGAATTTTTTTTTTTTTTGGCTAATTCACATAGTAATACTTATAAAAAAGTAGCATTAATTTGCCAAGAAAATATAATTTACATAAATATTTTTTTATTATTTTGAAACATACAAAACTTCAAGTCAATTGAAATATGTAATTGATTTAACTACTATTATAAGTTGAACATACAATTATCAATACAAAATATAATCTACACATACTTTTACAAATCTAAAATTAAGTTATTTAACTGTAAGTTCTTAAGTTTTGTCGCTTTGCTCCCCCATACTTCTTGGTGAATTTGTCTTTGAACAGATTCAATTGTCAAAAAAAAGTTAGACCAGTCAAGAAAATAATAACTAAAATTCTAAAAATTATGATTTTGCAAAAAATTAAAATATATGCCTCAATAGCTCTAAAAAATCCAACAACTAATAAAATATCAGTGAATATTGCCATCCAAGGTGATAAAATTCAGTGAATAATAGGTAAAATTCCAAATTTTTTTAAGCTTCCTATCCGATATATATGACAACACACTGATAAATTGAAAAAATCAATGACAGTTTATGATTTTTTTGTTCAGCGAAAAATAATTAAACATACTAATAGTATACTGAAAAAATACTAAGCTGAAAAATCCTAAATTAAAATAAACCCCAAGCTGAAAAAAATCCTAAATTTGTTAATGGCATGCAGTAACAACTGAAAAAATAAAAAACTGAAAAACTAGAAGAGATCAATCAAAAACCCTAAACTTGTTAATGACATATTGTGATAAACTGTAAAAATCCTAAACTTAAAAACAAGAAGAGATTCATAAAAAAATCTTAAATTGAAAAAATCCAGTAACAACGAAGGAAGGTTTTCATCAATGGAAAATTGATTAGAGGGGTGAAGTAGATAAGGAAGCTCATGGGGATGCAATCCCAAAATCAACTGGTGTTTCTGATCGCTAACCCTAACCCAAAATCGATCGGGATTCCCTTGGTTGAATCTAAGGGAAAAGAGATTGAACGGAAGGAGTTCGACGAGGAGAGTTTACTTCATAAAGAACCACCTCTTAGGTCTCTGATAATGGGCAGGGGGGGGGGTAACATCAAGAAAGGATTTTTATGATAGAGGTGGTGGAGTGGCCGACCACCATGAGAGGCCTTTTGAGCAAGAGGAGTGGACGACCGGAGGAGGGGGATGCGCCGATTCATGGATATCCGGTCATGTGAGGTGAATGGAAGAAATGTTGGTTTTCAACCCTCGATACACAGGGGGAACCAATGGCGGAAGAGATAGTTTGGGTCTTACACCTATAAATCAACCCGTATATAGCAAAATATAACTCCATCCTATAAATTCACATGTGAGCATTTACTCCCTAAAAAACCGGCATCTTCAACTTTCTCACTCTAGGATTGCCACCACCCTAATAGCTTCTTCCATATCTAGTGTAGCGGGTGTTGTGATCCCTCCATATTTCCCTCTCCCCCAAATCAGCTCTCCTATCTTCATCATTCTAATTTCTTTGCCATCCATGCCCTTAACCCATTCCTCCCTCCTTGGAAATGGCTTCAAAGGTGGCATCTCCTTTTCTTTCATCAAAATTTTCACCTCCCGATCCTCCCTCATAATACCTATATTAGGGTTTCCCCCACTTCCTTGTCCGGTCAATGATGCCCTTGCCCTCCGATGATGCAGTTTTGGCTTGAAACTCTAACATTCTTTTCATCATCTCTTCCAGATTAAAAAATTTGCCTTCAATTCCTAAAATTTGTTATCCAAATTTATATTTCAGTTTTCCAACTTTCCCATCAAGCTTCTCCTCCAACTCATCAACCTTCTTAACTGTCATAAGTCCTAAAAAAGGTACTTTGATTCCAATTTGGTAGGATTCCAATCTCCACACCGCAAAAACAATAATAACGAAGAGAAATCACACAGAAATCAACGAGAAAGAATGAGATATCGGCATAACAAACCAAAATACAAGTTGACATACTATTCGAGAGATGGACCGACTCTCCACAAACCCTAAGTGCCTCTATGAACAACTCCAAAGAAAACTACAACAAAACATAATTCACATAATGAAAGTTAAATAACCAAATTAATCCTAAATACACCTTCCTAAATCCCGCACAAATCTGAATTAAATCGGCCATCTTTCCTTACATAAACCTTTCTAATTTCCTCGAAAATCTGAATTCAAATCAGCACTGTTTCTCTAAATAAACCTTCCTAATTCCCTCCCAAATTTGAATTCAAATCAGTCCCCATTCCATAAATAAACTTTCCTAATTCCCTCACAATTTTGATTTTCCATGATAAGCAACTAAAGGGAGAATTAATCCTTTTTTAGCCCCCCTTTTTGCTTGCTCATTGCCCATACTAGTGGGGTACACAGGCTCAGCTGTTCCATCACACTGATTTGCATTATGAAATACCAAAATAGCATGCCATAAACTAGGAATTACGATATAGAAAATCTGGCGCATTGTTTTTTTTTTTATCTGTATTGTTAGTTATAATTTTTACAATGATCCAGATTTTGAGGTGCTGATTTATCTACACACTGTAAATTTAGTAATATGTAGTTGGAAATACTTTGTGTTATTTTGAACCAGATATAGACCACTTGGAATTGTTTTATCGTAGATCTTTTTTTCCTTAACCTTTTACAGTGAATTGCACTCCAAAAGGGGAATGCCATATTTATACCCACAAGCTAAGGGCATCTTGCAAGCATTTCAGGATAAAGGAATAGAAATGGCAATTGCTTCACGATCACCCACTGCAGACATAGCTAACACATTCCTCGATCAGCTGGGTATCCAATCTATGTTTGTAGCCAAGGTGATCTCTGCTTTCTTCTGTGAAATTTCATTTTTTGTGTATTCATATACAAGTTAAAGCTACATTCTTTCAATCTAATTATTAAATTTGCTAAGAGATTGTAGAGGTCGCAGTTGTTGTGAAGAATTACTCTCTGAAATAATAAGAGAAAACAAGTAAATGAATGGTAAGAAAAAGTTTGGGGTTATCTGCAAACATAGAGATGAACAAATGTGTTTGCATATTGAGTGCATTTGTGATGGCATAGGGCTCTATTAAACTTGATTTAAAATGGATTCTATCAACTCAAAAACTCTCGCTCATCAGAGCGTGTTCTATATTCATTATAATCTATAACAATTTTTTTTTTGCTTGCTATGATAGTTTACATGAATATTCAACTGTGGTGGTTGAGAAAGTTGTATTTGTGTTGGAGATCAAAATCTCATGGATTGGGCACTTCATTTGAAAAATATCTATAAAATGTCAATTTAAGAAGACATTGGCTAACAAAGCAAGAGACGTGCGGTATAAACCTATCGAGAAATACATAAATAAAGTTGTGCATGTGTAGATAGATCCAATCAACACCCTTAGATTTGTCATGATAAAGCTAAAGTTCTCTTGTTGATGACATAAGTTAATTCTTAAGGAATTGAAATTGAATTATTACTAATTTATATGTCCATTAACATGTACTCATCCCCTGTTCAGAGCATTTGAAGCACTGCTACTTCAAGCCTATAACTTTCTTAATGTTTTTGTAACTTTCTTAATGTTTTTGTAGTTGGTTAATCCAAGTATCCGAACTTCCATGAATAAGCATAAGTAAACCTAATTCCAATTGTAAACTATCCAGTTGACATAGTTGATCAATTCGAGTAATGTGTCTGAACTACTCTGAATAATGTAAACCACTCTGTGAAGGGTGGTCAGCTGGCTTACTCTCGCCTACTCATGCAACCGAGCACTAAATCTCCTAAAGCAACCTTCTATTATGATAGGCTTTGTGGTTGGTGTTCTCACGATCGTTTCATATGTAAAATTTTAGGTTTATTTTTGGAAAAAGTTGTTTTACAATCAGGCTTTTAAACGTATACTTCCAGGAATGATAGAAATTTTAAATACTTATTTGCTTGAGAAAATTTTGATATTTAATAATACCGTTAAGAGCCAGATATGGCTTGTATTTTTTTTTTGCTCATTTTAGTTTTCCTTATTAGAAACATAAACCCTATAATGAGACTAAACTATATATTTATGGATGGAAAACAACCTTCAGTGGCAGGCAATTCACATATATTGTTGTATACTTATGATAATTTTGCTTAGCGACACTCGCTCGTAAACTGTGAGTGATACTAAAGTGTGGAACATCTGAAGTTGATTTCATTTCCATTATCTCTCCTACTTTTTTTTTTTTCCTTAAATTAATATGCATGAAACTATTATGCTTGTAGTTCAAGTAAGGCTGCAAAGAAATGGAGCTGAGTTGAGTAGGTGCTTATTCTTATTTAAGCTTGTTGATTATCAACTTGTTCGAGCTCGATTCGAGCTTTTATGTTTGTACTCAAGCTTGGTTCTTTTTAAATGATAGATGTTCAAGTTTGGTTTGTTCTTGGCTCATATTTGATTCATTTAATGTTTATTGAGCTTTAAACAAGAGACATATATAAAATAATAAAGAAGCCTTATCGAGTTATTAATGCACTTTACTTTCGAGATGTTAATCAACTTAACAAACGAGCCTTAATGAGCCTAATAAAGAAGAATTATTTCGAGCCTTACCAACCCCATTAAAGAACATATCCAACGAGGTTCTCGATCCTTTAAATGAGCTAGCCTATTGAGTATTTTTGAGCTTCTTAATAAGCTTCATGTCGTTAGAGCATGGACTAAAAAATTTTTATTTAACAATATTATAAATATTTATAATTAATAATACTGAAATTAATTATAAATAATATTAATTTAGTAGATATTTGCGATTTACTCTAATTAATAGATATTGTAATGCTATAATTGTTGACGGTTTTATAAAAAAAAAAAGAAAAATAAAAAAATGAAAAAGAGACAAATAGATTCATCGTTTCAGACAACGTCAAAATAGGAGCAGAGCTCCAGAAACGACACAACTATTCGGCTAATAAAAAGTGTGTTGAAATGGAAGAAAAAAGGTTCTCATGATCTTTCCATTTGAAATCCTAGACGATTGCTTCATTTCTAAATCCTACTCTTATGTGCTTTGCCTACCTCATCCAAATACTTGTCCACATTGATTAGCTCGATCCATTCGCAAAACCACTCGCCGACTACACCCTTCCGTCCTGTGAAGCTTCCTCCACTTGACCCAAGACGAATCTTTGATCAAACTGCCTGTAAGTCAATTGATCTGCTTGTTCAACCCGTTCACAATCCCAAACATCGGATCTTCAACTCATTTGGACCACCCGCCCATAATTTCCACCTCTGACCGCTCCGATTAGGTACCCTCCAATCCTCTCTGATCGTATGTCTGAGAGATCCTCAATGCCCTTTCCAATGTTTGGCCCCTTGTTCATGAACACTCATACTTCCATCCGAAGACCCCAACCTTCGATTGACTTGCCTTCTTCCGACCTGCATTTCTCCTGTGCGGAACCCCCACAGTCGCCCGTATCCCCTGCTGCTGACCCAATCCGTCACCTACCCACACTCCCACCTCCGCCTCTTGCATGAACAGACCGCTCTCTCCCTTCTTTCCATTCCGAACATCCTCTCGTGCGAAATCCTCCTTTAACCCATGCTCCAACCTGCAAATTGATGATGTGCGAACCTTTCCTTATACATGAAGGCTTAATCCCACACTAATCTGTAATCCCGTCGGTCCAATTAATTGATCTGCGTATAATTAAAATAAAATTTATATGTTTGTCAATAAAAACAATCAGGAATTTGTCAATTAAAGAAACTATGCCGTAAATCTTAGATTCAGTTAAGACAATTGCAAAGCGAAAACCTCGTGCTATTGCTTTTAGATCCGGCCGGGAAGAAATCCATTCGAGGCCCTCGCACTGTCAATTATAGATCCGGCCGAGACGATTTCAAACCAAAGACATTGCGTTGCCGATCTTAGATCTGGCTGGGATGATTTTGTATCGAAGACCTCGCGTCTTCAATCTTAAATCTGGCTAGCAAGAAATCAACGGCAACTGCCATCCCAACTTCCCCTTGTGGTGAAGGGATATTGGGAGGTTGCCGAAATCGTTCCAAAAGACTAGTCATTTTTGTTGGTTTTAAAAAAAATGAGAGTAATTAATTATCAGTGAATTCAATTAATCAATTAATTAAGGAAATTGGAGAGGAATGATTAATTCATTAATGATGGTTAATTAAATTGAAATTAAATACTAATTAATTAGTTAATTGTATTAATTAATTAATTAGACATTCTAGGAGAGTAATTAATCTTGAATTTAAAATTGATTCAATTGATTAATTGAAACAAAAAATAAAATAAAAAATTGAAATTAAATGTTAAATAATTAAACAATTGAATTTAAAATTAAACTGAAATAATTAATTGAAATTCGAGAGGAGGTAATCCATGACTGCTAATTAGATTTTCTGGACATTACGATCAGCGATCTCTGTTGTTGCTAGACTGAAAGTCTGAAACCTACGATATACCCGGGACGACGTAACCATGAGATCTTGATCAGGTTTACCCCTATTTCCCCTGCAATTGAGACTAAAACATCTAAAATTGTTCATCCTTAATCGTGAGTTCTCTTTTATATAGTAAAAGAGGTAATTAACTATGATGGTTTGCGCTCATAGGAAGTAAGGATCCAGATCTAACTAAACTCTGATACTATCCTTAGAGAAAATCTAGTTAACTACAATCTGCCTTAAGGATGAGATCCTATGTCTATAAAGTGAGATTCAGGCTGACGCGACATTTTTTTTAGCCAACAATAATTAGTTTTAAATTTTTATTAAATTTTAATTATTATATTATTAAATTATAATAAGTATAAAACATTTGTATTAGGTTGCTTATCATTTCATAACAAGACTTAATTGAGCGCCATATCAAACATTAATCAAGTTTCTTATCGAGCTTGTTCATGAGCTTTGTATTGAACATAAATTAAGCTTATTTACGAGCTTTAAGCAATATTATTTATAAATATAAATGAGTTGAACAAATGGTTGTTCAAACTTATTTATTTAAGCATCGAATATTTAAAAAGATATTCAAGCTTATGTGATTACTTAATCAAACGATCATTAACGTAATATAATTGAGTTGAGCCACAAGTAGCTTGTTAAATGCTTGGTTTGTTTTTAGCCCTAAGCTCAAACTAGCTCATAGCTGGAGAAGCTGGTATTCAATATTAAAGCATGATTACTTGATATCCTTGTAATCTTGACCTCTCTCTAGATCTTGTGCAAACTATTTCAAGGGATTGTTTAACAATTTAAATATGCGATTGATGTGGTATGATTAAGAAGTACCTAATTTTAATCTCCAAATAACAATTCTAAGCTTTTTTATTATTATTAATTTTTCCCTTTAGTCTTAGGTCTTATTCATAAACCTACGGCCAAATAGAGGAAAGGGAAAACTAAGATAGGAAAAAGCAAGAGAATTAAAAATATAGAAAACAATAATAATAAAGAAAGAAAAAGAAATATAAACTACATTAATTTGAAGATTAAAATTAGTCACTTAATTCATCCTGAGTTTTATAATAGTAAAGATAATTCATCTTGAGAGAAGTACTCGAAGTCATCAACTTTAGAAATATTAGAAATGTTCATTATGACAAAAAGTTCAATTTTGTATGCATTATTGCTAATCTTCGATAGTTTATGAAAATAACCAATTCGTTGAGCTTTGAACTTCTTATGTGTCCACAGAAAAACAATTCTTTTAAATATGTAGCATTACCAAATCACATTTTCTGAACAATTTAAGGTACTATTTTTGATCTGCAGCAAACTTGTAATAAGAATTAGCTTAATTAGGGTTTTTCCTTAACTCTTGATGAACTTGGTGAACATGCTTGATAAACTTCTCAGACTTGGAATTGGTCACAGGAGAGGAAGGTAAAAGAATCGAATCCACTGTACGCGTGGGAACACTAGAATAGACAAATTTAAATAGGGTCTTCTTGGTGATTCACCATGCTAGTAAATGCAAACTCTATTTGTGGAAGGGCATCATCCAATTGCTTAGTTATGTCACCTCAAACGAATCAAATCATGTTGTCAAGAATAAGATTAGCCACCCACCTTTATGTGTCCATCCACCTGTGGATGACTTGTATTGTTATATTTCAACAAGGATCAAACAACTTCCACAATGTTTGCCAAAAAAGACTTAGGAACTTGACATCTCAATTCAAAGTAATTGATTGAGGTACTACATGCAAATGAACAATCTCACGAAAGAATGGATGAGCCTTGATGGTTGCTTCCAAAGTCTTCTTACATGAAATGAAGTGCACCGCCTTGAAAAAATGATCAACAATCAAGACAATTGAATTAACATCTCTCTGAGTTCAAGGAAGACTAAAAACAAAATTTATTTTCAAATTTTGTCGTAATGTTTCTGGAATAAGTTGAGGCCAATAAAATCTTTCCTCTACCAAATTGATGGTTTTGTCCTGGCCAACATGTTCATCTATTCCTCCATCATGCAATTGCCCAATCTGAGTAATTATTTTCTTATAAATGAATAAATAGTATTCCCGTCTTTTGTATGAAATTAATCTTACATTAAATTGATGCAGGAAATCTTTACTAGTCGGACTTTTAAGGCTGATCACTTCAAGGCAATTCATAGGAGGACAGGCATTCCTTTTAACTCCATGCTTTTCTTCGATGATGAGTATGGGAATATTGACACGGTAATTGAAGTGTATCTTTATTTATAATATTCTTTCTTTCTGTTTCATGCATACATTAAAAGAAAATAACTGATTACATGCAAAAGCGTATATAGTAGAAATACACTGCATCATCTCGTCTTTGTATGGAATTTTGATACAGGGGAAATTGAGGTTGCCTGTGCTTTTTGCATTCTGACACAGAAACACTCATATACCTGTGCATACAAAAAAATTGAAAGAACTTAAATAAAAAAAAGCCGTCATTTTGTAGCAATTATATTGAAAGAATTATGAAGTTATCTCATTATCACATCAGATCCAAATTTTTGGACACCCAAATAATGTTTATGTCAAAGTGTCATATCTTACTATTCAATTTTGAAATTCACTCATTTTGAAAAACTTTATGATATTTGGTATATTCAATGCTGTTTCCAACATTTTACACTGGAAGTTCTATGCTGGAGATGTCATTTGGCAATATTGCATATGGTATCTGGGTTATCCAAGAACCTGAGAAGTATCAGATCTTTCATAGGTATCCTAACGCTTTAGCTTCCTAGCTTGCAAAGCAAGATCAGCTCTGTTTGAAATTTTGTTTGGATGCCCTGCAATTTTATAGAGTTCTGGAAATAATCTTTTTGCAGTCCAATAGCCTAACCTGTCAGAATTAGAACTGAACTAGCTGATGGCTCATACAATTTTTTATTATTTTTTCTAAGTATTGCGAATTGAAGAAGGTTCAGATGATTCTAAAATTCAAATTGACGTAGGTCTTTTTTATTTGGTAAGTTGTTCTTGATTTCTAATCATATTATATTTAGTTACTTAAACCAAAATGTTCAAAACTATGAGATGCGAAAAAAAAAAAAAAAAACTTGTGTGATGCTACGAGCTATAAAGCAGGGGCTAGATGTGATACAAATTGCGGGATCTGCTGGCTTGATAAAGATAGTAGATATATATGAGTCTGTAGGTGCATATTCACACACACATATGTGATGCTACAAGGTATAAAACAAGGGCAAGATATAATCCAATCCATGAGATTCATTGGTTAAAAAAATAGTTGACACATACGAGTGTGGATAAAAAAAAAAGTTGACATATACGAGTGTGCTCATGTATGTGTATATATATATATGGCGCTTGTTTATTGGAAAATAAGTAAAAATATGTAAAAAAATTAAATTTCTATTAGATTAATCAATTGGTTATACTTGTACACATGTGCTATTTCTTATTTATCTACATATTAATGATCTAGTATATTCTGAAATTCTAAAATAGCACTGATGCTTCGAATATGTTATTGAACTATTATATTATATTTGATTGGGCGCTTGGACTATTCAAGTATATCCAAGCATCCAAATGACGTAAATGCTGATGTAGAACCTGCATAGAACTGTTATAAGTATCCTTTTTTTATAGGTTGTTAGATTGTGACAGCTTGGTTATATAATTACAATATCCTTATGCTTCATTCTTCGCTAAAAAGCATTTTTTGGAAAAAATGGTATGCACTCCGATGATTCTGAAAGTGCCTATACTCATCAAAATCTAATGAAAACCAACAGGAGGGTGTGACAGTAGCGGGCTTGCTTATATTGATTTTTTAAGTTGATTTTAAAAGGGTCTTGGGGACCCGCAAGTGGGCCTTTGCTAATGTGGTTGTCTACAGTTGGATGTGGTAGCTGGGGTCCAATCAGCTGGCTTGTCCTTAACCTCTTGCATGGGCGATGAAAGACCTCCCGCATCCTTTTTTTGGCCAGTATTATCGCTGCCCAACAAGGTTCCTTGGACTACTCAAGCATAACCAAGCACCCAAATGAGGCAGTTGCTGATTTGAAACCTTCTTAGAATCAGGGGTGGAACCGGCCTTAATTTTCAGAGGAGGCAAACTTATAAGTAACTGTTTGTGTTACCTAGAATTTGGCTCTACCCTTCACTACAAGAAAATGGTTCAATAGCGACCCTTATTTGTTCATATCCTTGATCGTCATACGCTTTGTAGATATATCGGGGGTCCAAGGGAACATCGCCACCTGACGAGGTTCGACCTTCAGGGTTTCTGGGGGCAGTTCCCCAGAACAAATTTTGGTTGTTAGGATATTTTTGGAATTCAAATGAATAAATAAAATGATAAATTATATTTACTATTTTCTATGGCCAATTGTTTAAAGACCATAGTATTTTAAAATTTTTAGGGGAGCAATTGCCTAAAAACCTTGTAATAAAGACTAAAAAATAGATGAAAAAATTTATTTTTTTAGGAGGGGCAATTGCCTTCCTGACTTAAAGGGGTTCCGCCCCTGCATAGAATTGATATAGGCTCCTTTTTTTCATAGATTGGTTATGAAATGAGGATATCCGTATGCTACAATCTTCTTTAAAAAGCATTGTTGGGAATTAATATGCACATGATTCTGAAAGTGTCAATACTCGCTAAAGTCTAAGGAAAGCCAAATTGATACTTTGAACTCCCCCATACTTAGAACTCGCTAAAGTTCTAAGGTGCAATAGTAGTGGCCTATCCATGTTATATTGTTATTCAAGCATTCAATTGAAACAAATGCAGATGTAAAGTCTTCATAGAACTTATAAAAGCACTATTCTTTTTTAGCGACAGATGGAGTTTGAGGAGGGGAGGGCTTCAACCTTAGGGTTGTTGGTTGGTTGACAACTAGGAGAGGGAACTTGGGATAGTGGTTGGCGTCGTCGGAGGTTGTCAACATATTAGGGGGAGCTATGTTGCACCGATATGGATACGGCGACACGGATACGATACGGATACGGGACACGTCAATTCTTAAAAATACAGGATACGGGTACGGCGTGGACACGATATTATAATTTATAAATCATACATAAAAATTAAGAAAGCAATCAAAACATAATATTTGAAATTACAAAAAAAATGGCAACAACATCATTTGTAGCATTGTAGCTTATAATATCAAAATATAAGTAAGTATTAAATGTCTAGTACAACAACAAAAGCATAAATATAAATTTTCTAGCACATGAAGTTTCAACTATTCAATAGAAGGAATGATATAATTATCTTCTTCATTGGTTTGTCTTTGAACTTCTATATCATCTTCAATAAATATCATAGCTTATAATTCAGGCTCATCAAGTGAAAGATTAATAATTTTTAATATTTTCATATCATTGAGAGACTCAAATCCATCTCGGAAATGAGAGAATCTTGCTTGCAACCGCGGAAGTAAATACGACACGTCTTTTTTTTTCGGATTTTTTTTTTGTTTTTCAACGGACACGCGTGTTGGATACGCGTGTCCTTTTGAAATTAAATAGTATTTTAATTGGATACGGCTTTGGCGTATCCGACACGTATCGGTGGAGTATCGAAGGCGTATCCGTGTATCGGTGTATCAGATACAACATGCCTTCATAAATAGGTGTATCGGTGCAACATAGGGGGGAAGTAGCGGTGCAACAATTGATTGGTGGTCGGGTGAGCAAGGGTAGCTAAACATGTGGTGGTTTGGCATTGAGAGGGTTAGTTGACATCGATGAGGAAGGGTGAGGAGAGGAAGGGGAAGGTGGTTATTAGAGTCGTGGTCGTAGCTAATGCAGAGGATGATGGGGGGGTGTCAAAACGGGTCAACAAGTTGGGCTTTTGTTTGACTTGAAATTAACCCGATCTGAATTCGTTCAACCTAAACCTGACCCATTTAATAATAAAAGGGCAAAAAAAAGTGGATTAAACCCAACTCGATAACATATTTTAATAATTATTTATTATTAATTATATATTTTATATTAATTTATAAAAAATAAGAAGATTATACTAACATATAAAATGAGTTAGCAAAAAAAATACTTAATGGATTATTTTTGGGTCAAAATCGGGTTAGCGTGTCAACCCGAACCCAGATCTTTTAGGTCGAGTGGAGTTGAAGGCAGGTGGCTGGGCTTGGGGTTAAAAGCAGGCAGTGGCGGAGCCAGGATATTTTATCTGTGGAGGCACAAATTTTTTATTTTAAATACCTTCGATCTTTTTTATCTAGGCTTGAAAACATTGCCAATTTTAAAAAATGACAAATTATAAAATAAAGAAAACTTATAATTGAAAACTCCTAATGTTCATAGTCTCCTTGCATGTCACCTATAATTTTTCTCTTTGAGTTTTTGTATTTTAAAATCATTGAATAATTAATTTCATTATCAATACAATTGAATATATCTTGATATATGTATCGTCAAGCTTCCTAAAGAAGGAAATGCTTGTTGGCATTGGCAAGAGTTTCCACTGGATGTAGAGCGACAACTGGGAGCCTAAGGTGAACTAGGCTCCTTTGTTGGGAAAAAAAGATGTAACAACAACAACAACAATAAAGATATTTAAATTAGGGCAAATTATTGCATCAGGTCACCTGACAGAGAGATGCGTTCGGTCTCTCTCTGTCTACAGTAACCTGCGCTTTACTGTAGCACTGCTATAGTAAAGCGCAGGTTACTGTAGACAGAGAGAGACCGAACGCATCTCTGCGTTCGGTCACCTGACGCAATAATTTGCCTTAAATTAGGGTTAGTTAAACACTTAAATTGAAGTATAGTGCAATATTAGTGATTATATTTTCTCAAAAATTTATAACATTTTAAATAACATATAATTAATAATAAAAAAATTCAAATAAATATTATATGCTCCTTTTAAAATTTGTCCATAATACTATAAATCATCCTCTTGAGAATTGAGTTATTCAAGAGAGAGAATTAATGGAGCTTAATTAATTTAAGAGAAAAAATAGTTCAAATTATACAGAATTTTACACTATTTTTTTTATAAATTTATATAAAATGAAATAAAAATGATAAGAAGATGTGAATTAATTTCTCACGCAATGTCTTGTTTCTTGTGCAACTTAATTTGTGTGTCATTGCGTCATGCACGGGCAAATTTGTGTTTTGACTCGCACGACAACCCTGATAATATGGATGTTATTTATAGATAATTTTGACATTTTGGATGCATCAACACAAGCCGTTTTGCTACCTAGCTACGCTTGAGCCTCTTCGCACCACATTGTGTTTGTAGTTTGTTGTTTTCGGTCACATTTGCTCGTATCGAACACGGAAGGTCATTTGTTGGAAATTTAGATGTACTGAATGCAATGACATGGTTCGTTTTGCGAATAGATAATGTTCAGATGGTTTCACGCAACATTGCATCTGTATACTATTTTTTTTTGTCAGGTTCGATCAGGTTGTTGGTGGAAGGTTTCTTCCTTCGTATTTTGATGCTTTGGATGCATAGGCGTAGTCTTTTTAATGAGCGGATGATGTTTGAGTAGTTTCAATCGGGATTGAGACAATTTGAACTCATTTTGTGAGACATCTTGTCTGTTAGTATCACCCTCATCGCACATACTTGAATTGATCGTGGAATAAATATGGAGGTCAACACAACCTTTTGAACATGCATGCAAACTAATATGGATTTCAATTTATTTTAAAAACATCCTACTATACTTCAAAGCTAATGTATTCAGTATGCATCTCAATTTTAGTGAATTTCTTTCAAAAAATTAAAAAAATGATTTGCATTAATTCTTATTTCTTAGCAAAGCCCACCTCATGATCCATATTTTTATCCTCTTTTCAGGTTTCTAAAATGGGAGTAACAAGCATCCTGGTGGATGATGGTTTGAACCTTCAAGAATTGCATTCTGGACTACAGAAGTTTGCAACTCCAAATGAGCAGATATGAACAAAATAGGTATATATATTGTTGTTGTATCTGGCTGATTTATTCTGTAAACCCTCAATATCTTATGTCTGCGACTCAGTATTGCCTTGGATGTCTTCTTCAATGTTTATGAGTAATTATTGTGTTCGGACACCTAATGCGTCCAGAGATCAATAACAAAGCGCCACGTCACTTGGGCGCTTGGTACCGTACTCGGTACAGCACTCGGTATCGCTCGGTATTCGTCCGGATTTTCGATTTTTTGTCCGGACGTAATAACTTTTCCAATGTTTACTGCCCATTTGAGTTCTCATGTGGATGAAAACTGTACCAACATTTATTACTTTTTTACTCGAGTAATATTGTTTACCATGAATGATCTGGTCAGAATAGGAACACGTTTCATAGAGATATTATTTCTTAATTTTAAGCATGCATTTCATAGAAATATTATTAAACACTTTTCAGTACGTTTGTATCAATGAAGCTATTTGGCCTTTTGCTGGGTTGGTAGTTAATGCCAGGAAAGTGAGAGTGAGGAAATGAAAAACTGAAATGTATGGCAATTACTTCATTGCAGCTAATTAGAAAGCCCGCATAGGCTATAAGAAATTAAGAAAATAAAATGTTGAAGTAGCTCCAGTTAAGGGAAAATTCTATAAGATGGTGGTGAGACTTGAAATGCTTTATGTTGTAGAATGTTGGCCATTAAAAGAGAAGCTACAGTTAAGTGTTGCAGAGATGAGAATGCTCAGGTGGATGAGTAGCTTTACTCTTAGAGATAGATTGTGAAACAAGCATAGATGTCAAAAGGTTGAAGTAGCTCCAGTGGCAGATAGGATTAGAGAGAGTCGCTTCAGATGGTTTGCTCGTATAAAATGTTGGCGTTCTGATGACCTGATTAAGAGAGTAGATGCATTAAATCTGGCCTATGTTGAGAGAGTTAGAGGTAGATCTAAAAAGAGATTTGATTAGAAAGTATTAGAAATTGTTTTTTTTATTAGATTTAAATGATAATTTGACTCTTAACAAGTCACAATGGAGAAAAAGAATTCATGTAACCAACCCCATATGATGTTGTTGTTGTTATTGTATCTCAACTTGCTTTTAGAGTTCAGTTTTAATGATCCTGGACAAAATTCCTCAAAAGGGATTCATTATTTTAAATGTTGCTACTTTGAGCTTGCATGTAAATATGTCGTATCTAAAGGTTTGTGCACTTAGGCCTCGTTTGTTTCTACATAATTTCTCCGTCTGCGATTTGAATCGACGAAAAAATGATTGTTTTGCTGTTTGGTAACACCGCTTCTTCAAAATAACTTCCGGTGAACCTCCGTATTTCTGCGGATTTGAGAAGAAATTTTTTTCTCCATTTGCCATTCTGAAAGCTCGGTTAAAAACGAGAAAATAGAACCGGGGAATTAAACGAGGCCTTAGATTATATAAATACAACTCTCTATAGAGATTTCTTCCAAATTCAAGGGAAATAGAGAATTCTTCATGGATCTTTCAACTCAGAATTCCTCGGGAGGAACTACGAAGCGTAGTAAATTTGTATTCGTGAGCAGATATCCCTCTTGAACCGGCTTTCAACATGCACAAGTCACATAAACGTCGAAGGCTTCCCCTGCGAGCAAGTATTCGTGAAAATCGTTGTATGCAAGTAGCTCATATTAGTTTTTTTTTTCCCTTTTAGTGAATTCTTATAAGTACATCTAAATAGAGTTAGTTAAACATGATATTCAACCTGGGTGGAATTTCCAATTCTGAGTATCACTTAAAGCGTGCGTGTATGTTTGTTTTTATAATATATATATTAGCAGCAATAACCATTAATTACACACAAAATTCATATATTCGATGGAACATGAAAATTTGTAAAAATGAAACCAAATGATAATGTAATGATTAATTAACAAAAAAAATCAAAGATAATTCAATAAATAAATCAAGTAATTGAATTTTTTCTCTTCAATTGAAATTCTAGTTGTAACATTTGAGCAAAATAAGAGATCTTGCAATATCTTTAATAAATATAAGGCAGAATATATATATATATATATATATATATATATATATATATATAGTGAAGAAAGTTTAATTCTCGTACAATTATACTGGAGGAATCAACATCTAATAGAAATTTATAAAATTAAAAGTAGAAATATAAAATTTTATTGATCAAAGGTTGGATTAAAGTACATCCCTCACAATAACATTTATAAGTCTGCCTATCGTTGCTTCAATTGTAATTCTAATGCACAGAGATCTTGACGTAAATAATCCCAATAGAATTGTAATTTCGAAAAGCACCCGCACAAATAGGATTTATTGTGCATGGTCATGTAATTTTTTGTAAAACTGATTATCAAATTAGTGTTTAAAAAATAATTTTTAAAAACTGCCGTTTAAAAATAGATTTAACACATATATTTTTTGAAAAAATTGTGGCTTATGCTGAAATAGAAATCCTTACTCGTTTAGCTTTAGCTAAGATGCACAGGATGCCTACTATCGGTCCCCATAAAAAATCTATAGTAATAAAGAGCAAAAATTCAGAGTTTGGACTACAAAATAAGAGCTATTGGGTTTAAAGCTTACGTATGTGATGTATGAGTTTGAATTAATGACTCAATTGTCTTAAAAAAAAAACCCAAAAATCCATAACTGCTATAGTACTCGAACCGAGCCACATAAAAAAATTAAAAAAACCGCTGAACAACAAGATTTGAATGCTATAGTGGATCCGCTTAAGCAATTTAACACAATTGCTGCTTCCAAATAGATAGCTCCAAATAAATGACTCCATACTGATATCTCCTAAACCAATTAATCAATATAACAACTAGTAAGAAACTAAGAAGCAGATTTAATTAGATTTTATTTGAGACAATTTTTCTACTATTTTTAAAATAATTTTATAGGATAAAATTTAATTAGATAAACAGAAGTAACCTTCTATACAAATAAATTAAATTCAACGTATATAAACGACGCTTACAATATTCGGCAGAGCTTCTTTATTTAGCACAGTTCGTTAACAAGCTAGCTTTTTACAGTACTGAATTTGCATGAGAGCATGTATTGTGACTCATCATACTTATAAAACACAAAGAAAATATGACATACATATACTATGAAGTGTGTGTATTAGAGGCATCCATTCATTCTCTCTATCACTCCTCGCTCGAATTCCACGAAGGTGAAGAGCATGAGTCAAGCTTCTTCTCTATTTCATCCGCCATTAGAAATGGCTTCTCAGCATTCTCATCACTGCAATACAAGCATGGATGCTGCTCAAACCCCTGCTTCTTAAGCAACTCCCTTACCTTCAACACCACCTCCTTATAACTTATCATCTCCTCATCGTCTTCCCCCTCCTCTCTCATCATCATCTGTATCGCATTGCTGAATGCACCATATGCCTTCCCCTCTGTCCCCTCCACCTCATTTGGGCTCATGTCGGCCGATGTCTCATCGGTTTGACATCCACTAAGCAAAATTCCACCATCCTTGTCGTCATCATCTGCATCTTCATCATCAGTATATGATCGATGGAGAACTGTGCCTGGGACAAACATGGGGCTAGCGTTGGAGCCAAAGAGGTTGGTGAGGTGATCGCTGACGTTTGGAGATGTGAGGCCAGAGATGGAGGAGAGATGGTGGAGGACTGAGTCGAAGGGAATGTACTTGGGTCGTTGATGAGCAAGGATGTGCTTGCTCGATGTTGGGAAGGTGGAGTTGGAGGGGCCGATCTGCTCCTTCTCATTTTGAATTAGGCCGCCCGAGTGGCACGAATCGGAGATCATGGTGAATGTTGCATCTTTAGGAAGTTGGTTAACCAGCTCTCGAAAGTCTATGTCTGCATGGATGTGTGATTTAATATGATTTAAAGTATATGACATTGATATATAAAATAAATTTCTGACGTAGGATATAACGATCAATTTTGCATGTTTTCATAATTTACAATATAAAGATTTTGTTGAAAAGGATCATTTCTCTTTAATTAATGATATATATTAAGGATAAAATAGGCATATTTGATTTCGTTATGTTATATGAGTATTTTCTTAATTATTTCACTGTATATGATTTTATTTATGTTCATAGTAATCTTGTTGTACTAATTAATTTTTATAAATTTTTTTCTTCTAATTTTCCTACTTTGATAGTATATTTAAGGAGTAAAATATCATTATTCTAAATGAGAAGTGGTAATTTTGTTATGAATTTGAGTGGTAATTTCACAAAAGGAGACAAGGAGCTTTTTGGTTCCAGTAATAAAAAGGTTTGATTGTTAATTTGTGTAAATGGCAAGGCACCATATAGTTATCTATAAAATTTGATTATATGGAAGTTTTTTTCTTAATCATTTAGTTTAGAGGAGAAATCGGTTAATTAAGTAGCTAATCCTTGTGTTAGGAAACCTTAATTAATTAATGTGGGTGATTAATCCCTTTGTGTTGATCAAGATATGTTCAACACGCACACGTAATAGGTAATTACTTATTACTTCTTATAAAGGTTGCTTGAATTATATAGATTGTGCAATTATTATTCTATTGCCGGCTTTATTCACATCTGGCTTATTAGTTTGCGATCCTAACGAAAAAAAAAAAAAAAAAACAATTCAATTTTATCAAATTTTATATTTAAATATTCTTTAAATTTTAGATTGATTTTCAATTTAGATGTGTGTTTATTAGGTCACCCGATATAATTCGACCAAATGATCCCTACGGTTTAAAATTCTCATATATAAAACATCAACTTAAAATTCATACCGGTTAGAAGATTGAAGTCACATGGAACAATGGCCTCGTCGCGGCGGCGGTGGCGACGGCCATTGTGTGGATTCACGGATGGTATGAGTGTCCCATGACCGCTGTAGTGAAAAAACACGATATCGCCCGCATTGGCCTGATCAATCATGCGTCTTAACGCTTGTCGAATATTGGCGCCGGTCGGAAGCAGCTGTGCTCCTGGCTCATCAGTTAGGATGACTATATTGGAGGCATCGAACCCGAACCGGTCGATGAGAAGGTCCCTCATGGCTTCCACATCATTGATGCATCCACGAAGCTCATTCCTAGTGCCGGCATAGTTGCACCCTACCAAAGTAGCTAGCCTCTTCTTAATTTCCATATTAAAATTCTCTGGAAGTCTACTTACAGGAAGGAAAACAAGGGACAAGAAGGTGGAAATGATGATCAAGTCGAGGATTCTTGATGAATATTTGGTTGAGTTGTTTGATCATTGATGTACTTTGGGTATGTTATATATATATGAGAAAATGGAGGGAAGTGAGTTCCAAAAACCAAACTAGGTGGCGTATTAGTAATTAAGTGAAGTTATTTACAACTACAAGTCATCATATGCTTGTTAGGATTGCAATCTCACCAGTTTTTGCTTTAGGGTTTAGTTGTTTTCTTTCTTTGAAGATATGTATTAATCAATTATTATAGTTTATTGTTTGATACACGAAATCTAAGTTATTAAAGGCTTTTTGCAATGATCAGGGCTTAATATTGACTTAAAGATAAAAAAAATATTTAAGAATTATATTGACTTTTTTGTACAATCAAAATCAATGAGCTAAGGCTTCGTTTGAGACAGTTTTCTTACCGTTTTTAAAATAGTTTTAAGCACAAAATTTTATAGCTAAAAAAATAAGACATGCCAAATTACTTGACCAATTTAGTATATTAAAGAAAAAAACTAAGTATATTTTCCAATATATATAATACGAGACTTTATTTGTAGATAAATTCTGAGAGTATGATGTAAAAATTTGTGTGAGAATGGAGAGAGAGAATAATGTACTAGCTAAAATATTTATAGTACAGTTTCAATGGATGCTAAAGATGCGAAAAGGTCCAAAATGAGCATCTTCATCCTTTATTTGTAGGAATAGGAGGGCTACATGAAATGCTATATTTATAAATAAATGAAAATATAGGACTAAATTACTACAACCTATCTTAGACATGTGACACAATATGGCTAGCTACAAGAGAGGTTGCTTGCCTTGAACTTGACCTTTTTGCCTTTAGGCTAGCTCGGTAGTGTCGAGTGCGTATAGTTGAGTAGGTGTAGGCAAATCTGTTGGCAAATCTTGAATAGAGAGGGAAAGCTAATGTTGATTGACCTATGTCATCTTGTAGAGAGAGATCTAGAGAGACACGAGTGAGCTTGAATTGCAGGATCGGAAAGATGAACTTCATGACTAGCTGACTATGATAGAATAAGGAAGGAGTATTTTGAGTTGGCACCTTCCCTATACTTGAAGTGGCAAGTGAGATCAATAATATCCATGCCATTAGGGGTGTCAATTTCGGGTCACGGATTGGGTTCGGGTCGAACCCGGAATTGACCAACCACTATTCGGGTCAACCCGAACTGGACCCATTTTTACAAATGGGTCGGTTTTTGGGACTCAAACACGACCCACTTTGGGTCAACCCGACACGAACCGAAAACCCAGGACCGACTAAAAAATGAGGTTTTCAGGTTAAAAACGGGTCAATCTCAAATTTTCGAGTCAAAATCAGGTAAAAAGCATATTAATCTTGGATTTTCGGGTCAAAAATGAGTTTTTGAGTAAAAATTGGGTCAATTTCGAGTTATTGGGTCAACCCGAACACGACCCGATTTTTGAAACAGGTCGATTTGCTGAACCTGAACCCGACCCATTTTGGGTTCGGGTTGACCTTAACCCGAAATTTTCGGGTCGTGTCAAATATTGACACCTCCACATGCCATGGTGAATGGTGAGCCATGTTGCTGACGAGTTCTAATTCATGGGAGGCGAGTGCTGGGCTAGATGACTTAGAACTTAGAAGGATTTTGGGTTGTCTATGTGGGAGGCAACATGCAACACCATACTGTCCCCTTTGTAAAGTTGGATTTCACGATCTTTGGGTGAGCTCTTATGTGGGCTCGCAAGGTACAAACTACCAACTATTATGTCATGACCCGACCATTATATGCTAAATACCCAAAAAAAAAATATGAGAGTATACATTTAAAGACAGATAAGATTAAAACTTGAATATTACATATTATTATTATTATTATTCAAATTTAGGAGACACGAGAATCATCGCAGCCTCTCTGATTCTATCATTATATATATCACGATATTTCTAAATAATAAAAAAATATCCATTTATTAATAAAACACTGCAGACAAATTAGAAGTTACCGCTGCATAGCTTCCACTGTAAATCTGTAATGATCTATAGTTGGAAGCCAAGCCATACTAGAGGTAATCCAGATATGGCAAATTCGAAGGCCACCTTTGATTCGAAAGCAGTTGGCGTGTAAGCCATCTCATTAACTATCATTCTTACGTGCATTAAATAAATAATTAATAAAAAAAAACCAATTCGGAAGTCGCTTCCACGTCAATTCGGAAGTGACTTCCAGCTTCCATAAATCATTCGGTTTGCTTACAAATCGAGAAAAATGAAAAAGTGTACAATTTGTTATCTTCTGACTTCTTTCTCTCTCTCTCTCATTTATGGGAAATGAGAATGATATATTTATTCTTATACGATGATTGTTTATTGGATTCAATTTATGTTAGCTCGACAAAGGCGGCCACCAACTCGCCAACTGTCTTAGAGTTTGTCAACTTACCAACTCATGGGAAGGAGAAATTATTACGTGTGGAATTTGCATGTAGCTTGTGTCCGGATTCTAATCAGAATAGGCCACATCAATCTGTACACACACACAGTGTATAATGTTTACACAAACCATATGCAAATTAAATTGTACATTGTACTGATGACGTATGTGGCCGATTCTGATTGGAGTTCGGACGCCGCCCGGACTCCGAACGTAATAATTTCTCCATTAAGAGACAAATAATCTGCTTGAAACCTAGGACTTGCTCGATGTAATATCCAAAGACCCATTTTTTCAGGTATGCGCTTATATTGTGTGAAGCTTTGATTAGTAGCTAATAGCTATTTATTTAAATAAAAGGATTAATTAAGGATCAATTAAATAGTGGAATTAAAATAATTAACTGAGTTTTTTAATTAGCAGCCGAATATATGCTTTAGGGGGAGGAAACTATTGGAAGTCGGTTGTAGAGTGGGACCCACTCTTTTATCCATCTATGGAAATCATTCATAGGAAACTGCCGCTGGTTCAGTAAAGGAAATCAGAGAAATCCTGTAGCAAAGTTCGGCACAATGGTTCCGTTACTGTAGCAAGAAACGGAGAGTTGGCTTGGAAGCGATAGCATGGAATTACTGTAGTAAAGTTCGGAACTCCCTAGGCAGCATTCCTGCAGTGAAGTGCAACACTTTGAGGAAGGAGTTGGGTAATATTTCCTATAGCAAGATGCTCAAAACATTGATGAAAGAGTTCTGCGGCAAAAATGCTGAAGGGAAATGGTTGAATTGATAGTACAAGAGGATTTCAACACTATTGACCGGAAGAGAAGCCAGTGAAAGTAGTGTAATTCAGATTTCTGTGCAGTGAAGTGCTTGTGGAGAAGATATTGTTAGGTAAGTAAACTTGCGCAAGAATTTATGATGAAGTGTAAGTTGATGTAAGTTTTCAAACTAATGATTGAAACAGTGAAGGAAAATTAAGACGTTCGAATTGAAGAGTGACTAAATCTTAGAAGATAGACAAAGGTAAGAATCCTAAATTTCTTTATCTTTTATACTAGTTCAACTCAATAAAGTTCTTATGCAAATCATAATTTAGGATGATATAGATTATATAGTCTTATGCAAAGAGGAGGCTTTGGAGTGATTTATAATAGAAGAAAAGTAAGAAGTGAAAGTTTGGAAGAAGCAAACCGTCAAGAAGGTAAGTAATGCAAATTAAAGTTTTAAATGTAATTCTTGTTAATTTTACATTGTATATTGGTATTTGAATGAATGCAAGAGAAATATGCATTACAAGCAATTCTCTGGCTAAAGGATGTTCCTAACTTAGTTTTCATATACTATAGGTATTGTTGTGGCAAATCTTAAAATAAATTTGGCATATGATAATTTGATTTGTGGATCCTCCTCCTCTACTATTGGGTGCGGAAGTGCACCTTTTAGTGTTAAAAAATTTTCCTTCTTGTAGTGGTAACTAGCAAGCACCGCGGGTGTAGCAGCTTCTTGAAGTTGCTGTTTTTTTGTGAGCAGCTTCGATAAATTGATTGTCAACAAGTGGTATCATCATTAATGGAGATTATATGTTTAGGAGGAAATGTGATGGTGCAAAAAAAAAAAAAAAAAATTAAATATAAATATCTATATCTATATATATATATATATATATATATATATATATATATATATATATAAAGTGGTTATTTTCGATATTTTGCCCCAACTAAAAAAATAATTTTGCCCTAATTTTATAAATCATGCCCATGTTCCCATCTGGTTCGCTATTCTAGCGCGCTCTCGCGAAGTCCCATTCGCAGCATTGCACGTTTCGGCCGCAACTCTGATGCTTCTTCTTCGCAACCCTTTCCTCTTCTTCGGTTCTTCCCATTCGAGTTGACGTTGAAGAGATCCCTATGTTCGCACTTCGCTCGGCTCTTTACAGTTGCAAGCTCCAAGCCTTCGCACTTCGCAGTTCGCAGTCGCAAGCTCCGCTCTTCGAACTCGCTGCCTTAGGCGCTCGTGATTCATCAAGGTAACTTTAATCTAGCAATTAATCTTGTTTATCTGTTCTAGCATACTTCCTATAATGTTTCATTCTTATGCTGGAACGAGAAAGTCATTCAAGCTGTGCTTTGATAAGATCTTGCCTTTTGTTGGAACAATTTCTCACTGCAAATTTTCATGTATTTTTCTTATATAAACTTCTTTTTTAAGATATTTAAATGATTTTTTTTTTCATGTTTTTTAGTTCATTATGGTTGATTTTATTTGGATTGGTGATAAATTCATTTTTCAGAAGTTATAACTTGTTGAATATGAGAAAGGTTATTTTCATCATAACTCATAAGAGAGAAATTACACTACCAAAACATTGGGTTTTCGTAGCACATTTTTTTACCTTTCCCGGCGGTTATACCCGCCACGATTTTAATTGCAGCAGTTGTAGAACCGCTACATAACCGTTGTGTTTGTAATGCGCTGCAACGGTATTCCGCAGCGGTTCGAAGATCGGCGGGGAAGATTTTTACGGAAAGCATATTTTGCGGCGGTTATATCCGCTGCACATATACAGAATTGTGCCAGTTATAACTGCAACAACTATGAGCAAAATCGACCGAACTTCAGTTTTGCGAAGATTTTCTAGGCTCTAGTGGCGGTTATAATTGCCACTAAAGTCCAGATTTGTTTTTTTAAATCCTGAAACCTGACCGTTCACTCTAGAGCTAGATGAGTTGGTTAGCCAACTGCCACGTACAAAAAATATAACAAATCATAGAGATTCACAACAACAAGAGAACATTGAAAAATATATTTGAATCACATGACTAGAACAATATATTTGAGTCACTTCCTCATTTGGCAATAAAACCAGCTCATCATTTTCCATAACTCTGAGTATTGAGCTGAACTACAACTTAAACTGAGATCGTTGAGTATTATGAGTATTTCAACAAAAAGAAATCACTAAATGCCAAGTTAAACTCAAGAAAAATTACTATGGAACACTATTTCTTATATATAACAAGAAAGGAAATGAGCACAAAATAACAATCTTACATTTCAAAATCAAAACAAAATAAGTTCGAAATTACATAAGATATACATATAACCAGAAGCATCACATCTAATACTAGTACTCATCAGCAGACTGTCAGGCATCAGATGAATTGTCATTTCCACCCTGAAAATAGTATAAAGAGAATGAGATAATAATAATCAAGCAATTTACATTTAACTTAAAAATATATATATATATATATACCATTTCTGATCCTCCATGGGGTGGATGATTAATTTGAATTTCTTGTACAAACTGTCTCATTTCATCACAAAATGCGCCAAATTCTCTCGCCTGATTATCACGAAATGATCTGAACTCCTCTTTAAGATTAGCTATCTGTCCAAAACTGTTGCCGCTACCACTACCTTCTTTATTTTTGCATTGAGAAAAGTATCTAGTCGGGGTGACACCAAATCCCTGGGTATGAACTCGACCTGAATGTTCTGGTCCCATAACTATAGCAAAAACTCTCTCATTAGCTTCAATATTTCCTTCTTCAGGTGTAAACCCTTCTTCGACAAGAAGATTGCATGCTTGCGTCTATAGTACAAATACATATAGTTAAATATATTGAAGAATGATTTATAAAAAAAATTGTAATAACTATATATATGTACCGATCGCTGCATAGCGTCCTCAGATGACCATGTCCCATCTTTGTGCATCCTATTGATATTCCATAATTGTAATATGTCCTTAATAGACTACAAAAAATTATAAAAACAATGTAAGTTTGAAAATAAAGCATTTAGTAGTTATAAATAAATATTTAATTTTTTACCGTTTCCTTTTGTCTTCGAACTGAACTCACACGACCCATTGTGTGAGGACAAGTTTGCTTCTTGGCATTGGCAGAATTTTTTGCAGCCCTTTTCTGTGATACATGATAATGTTACATTCCAAATTTTAAAATAGTAATAAATATGTAAAAAAAAAAATTTAATCACAATATATATATTTGATTGATTTAAAATATTTTGATAATGATATAAATATGTTATCTTAAAACTTAATTGGTGATGCTTAGTTATGATATATTATATTAAGCTATGCACAAATAAGAATATAGTGATCACCACTAGATGTTTAAAACCAATTCATATGAATTTATTTTGACCTCATAATGTTGGCTATTATTTTATAAAAAAAGAAATGTGAATTTGCAATTTACATTTATTACTCGAGCTTTACATAAGTTTTATTCTGAGCAATTAGCATTCGAAGAATTTAAGAAGTTTACAAAATAAATTCTCAAAAGATTATATTATTTGATTAATAGAATTAAAACAAATCATGGAAATTATATTTTAGGATTGTTAGTCATTTGATGAATCTTGTTAAAATAATATAATTGACACAATTTCTCTAGTATAGTTTGGTTGGTTTATGGCCCTAGGAAATCTATCAATTTTTAGAGTTAGGAATGCCGACAGCTATGTTGCACCGATACGGATACGGCGACACGGATACGACACGATACGGATATGGGACACGTCAATTCTTAAAAATACAGGATACGGGTACGGCACAGACACAGCATTATAATTTATAAATTATACATAAAAATTAAGAAAGCAAACAAAGCATAATATTTGAAATTACAAAAAAATGACAACAACTTCATTTGTAGCCTTGTAGCTTATAATATCAAAATATAAGCAAGCATTAAATGTCTAGTACAACAACAAAAGCATAAACATAAATTATCTAGCACTTGAAGTTTTAACTATTCAATAGAGGGAATTATATAATTATCTTCTTCATTGATTTGTCTTTGAACTTCTATATCATCTTCAATAAATATCATAGCTTCTAATTCAGGCTCATCAAGTGAAAGATTAGCAAATTTTAATATTTTCATATCATCAAGAGACTCAAATCCATCTCGAAAATGAGAGAATCTTGCTCGCAACCGCAGAAGTAATTACGACACGTCTTTTTTTTTTTCGGATTTCTTTTTGTTTTTCAACGAACATGCGTATCAGATACCTGCGTTCTTTTGAAATTAAATAATATTTTAATTGGATACGGCTTTGGCGTATCTGACACGTATCGGTGGAGTATCGGAGACGTATCCGCATATCGGTGTATCAGATACAGCACGCCTTCATAAATAGGTGTATCGGTGCAACATAGGCCGACATTGAAAAAGATTCTCTCTGAATATCTTACTAGTACATTCATTAAGCAAATTATATGAATAACACCCAAATATTTAGAATAATATCTTAATTAATTCAAGATTAAGATAAATTAATTTGAATTATTATTATTAAATTTAATTTAGTTGATGTTATGTCAAAGAAGTTTTTGGTTGGGAATGACTGTGTAGCTAGTTCCTAGCCAGTATTTGCATTCATTAACAACAAAATTACAACAAAAGAATAACCAACAATTATAATAACATTCAAACAAGTAAGCAATGTATTTCACCATTCAAAACATAGAAAAAATGTTCACAAAAGAATAAAAATATCTTATCTGAAATATGTCCTCACAGATTATCTGATGATGTGTAGAATTACCAACTTAACCAAAGGGAGTAATTTCATGATATATTGCAGGTTAGACAAAAAATTTCAAGTAATATAACATTATTCATTACCAAAGTACATCATACCAACTCATCTCTCTCTCTCTCTCTCTCTCTCTCTCTCTCTCTCTCTCTCTATCTCCATAATTTCTACAAGTTCTAGACTTAAATGTCACTTAGAAAGCTTGCAAATTTATTGAGATTATTAAAGGACGACCCTCCTTCCATGGCACTCTTCTGAGCAAGTTTCTTCAAAGCTTGTGATTTTGCTAGAATATCTCTGTCCTTAAGCAACTCCTCTACTTTTGATCCAACTTCCTCTTTAGAAATGAGCCCATTCTCATCAAGAGACAAACTCAGCCCTACCTTCCAAATCTTTGTTATATAGCTTTGGTTAAACAATTGGTCAGCAAAATAAGGCCAACAGAGGAAAGGTACACCATTTCTCACTCCTTCTATAGTTGAGTTCCAACCACAATGTGATATAAAACATGCAATTGCAGGATGCTCCAAAACCTTCTGTTGAGGAGACCAACCAATCATCCTTCCTCGATTTGCAACTCTTTCTTCAAAGCCTGAGGGATAGGTGCAATTAATAGATTTGTTGGTCAAGTCTGGCCTTACCACCCATAAGAATGGCCGATTTGTGAGCTCGAGGCCAAGTGCTAGCTCTTGGAATTGCTTGTTATTGAAGATGGTGATGCTGCCGAAAGCCACATAGATAACAGAACATGTAGGTTGACTGTTAAGCCAAGCCATGCATTCCTTATCTTCAAGCCATAATTGGCATAAATTAGGATATTCTCTCGATTGAAATCTAGTATGAAGTGGCCCTACAGGCAAAATATTTGGCATTTCGTTGAACATTGGTTTTTCAAGCCCCGCAAAGCTATTGCAGATTATCATCTCAGCATTAGAAGAAGCTTGCATATTGGTCATCAAGTAGTTGAATATTATTTTTCTTGTATATGCATTATTAAAGGAATTCCAAGGAAGGCTGATTGTGTCCATGGGAGGCAAACGTGGGATCACTTGGATAACATCCTTCTTTTTTGGTGCTCCTAAATTATTGATTTCAAAATTATATACATACATTCAAATCAATTTAAATTGACACAAAACAAAATATATATAATGCTACTGAAAAAAAAAAAAGGATTATTTCAAGTGAAATAAAATAAAATAAAATAAAATATTCCTAAAAGAGCTCCAAACACTCATTTTTGAATTAGGTCAAGAGGTTCAAAATATAAGATTTGCATATAATAATTAGAATATAGTTATTTAATTTTTACTATGAAATATCATTAAAATTTAGTATTTCATGCATGAAAAAATTACATTACCTTGCATGTTGGATCAAATGACTCTCAATTTTTATCTTTTATTTTGCTCTTCACAACTACAATAATTCAAAAGTTTTATCAAAAGATTTAAAAATAAATAAAAACAACAGAACTTTCAAAAGTGAGATGGAGAATTTCTTTTCCTTCTTTATTTTCAGAAGAAACCTCATCATAACTTTCTACAGTTTAAAGTCAAGAACAAATAATTATGTAAATCATAATAAAATTTTTAGATCATTCAATAATTAATTTTTTTAGATTATTCAAAAATTAATTTTCATTTGATTATATCTAAAATTGAATATATGAAGTATAATTTTTAGTAATAGTGGTGAGATTGTGACTGTGAGTGATCAAGTCATTAATAAGAGTATACATTTTAGATATCTTGAGTCTATTGTTCAAAGTTATGGTGAAATAGATTGAAATATTATTAATAGAATTCAAGTTGGATGGTTGAAGTGGAGGAATGCATTGGGCTTGTTACTTGATACAAAAATTTCCTCAAACTTAAAAAGGAAAATTTTATAAAATGGTGGTTAGACATGCAATGCTTTTATGGGTGCAACATGTTGGCCATTGAAAGAGAAGCATAATATTAAGTTAAGTGTTACAGAGATAATGATGCTTAGGTGGGATGAGCAGCTTTTCTCTTAGAGACATGATACAAAATGAGCATATACGTGAAAATGTTGGAGTAGCTCCAGTGAAAGATAAAATTAGAGATAGTCGCCTTAGATGGTACTTTGATCACATAAAATGGCGGCCTTCAGATGATCCGGTTACGAAAGTAGTTGTATTAGATTTGACTTATGCTAAGAAAGGTAGAGGTATGCCTAAAAAGTCTTGGTTAGAAAATATTAGAAATTACATTTCTTTATTAGATTTAAATGAGAATTTAACCTGGTTGGCCCTTCGATTTTGTTTTGTCCAGTGGATGGCCCCGCCCTGGCAAACTGAAACTGGTCTGAGTCCGACTTTTTTTATCGACCTTTTCCTAATTGGACTTTGCTTTGTTTTTACTGTTTTCCTATAATCATTTGATGTGGCCACTTATGTGGTCTACCCTTGTACTTTCCTTTTATGAATGTATTTCTGTTAAAAAAAAAAACCTTTAACAAGGCACAATTAATGGAGAAAAAGGATTCATGTACCTGACCCCACATAGTAGGATAAAGAATTGATGTTGTATTCAATATGAAGTAATATGGTTTAATCAATGATTATTAGGAGATTTAATGATATAATTAATAATGAATAAACAATAATAGGATAATTTACGTTGTAGTGTTACTATGAATAATAGCAGCTTATCTGTACATAATTAAAAATAGTTAATTAGTTTTTCTAAATTAATTATTTTGCAATTGATCTATTAATCGCTATGATATTTCTAAACAAAAGGTGATATCACAAATTTTAAATAAAATAAATAATTAATTACCTAAGAAAAAAATATTTAGCTATTAATTTGTCAATCTAAGCTGTATTAATTTAACAAAATACATTTTGTCATCACCATTGCGATGACCATTGTATTAGTTAGCACTTATTAACTATATATTAAATTCTAATCATTTTCATTAAATACTTAATGAGGCTTTAGTCAAATAAGATAAATATATTCAGCATTCAAATGTTTTATATTCATGACTTTAATAAATTATTTTTTTTAATTAACACTTTCTCTTAACTCAATCTCGCCTTCTCTCTCTCTCCTTCCTATTTTTCTTCGGCTTCTTAAACCAATTATGCTTGCACACGCATAATTCTAATTCAATAAGAATCTCAAAGTAAATCCAATAGGTAAAAAATACTTTTCTCACATTATTTTTTTTCGAGAAATTCAATTTAAAAATTTTGCCTAGGTTTATCTCAAGTATAATAAAATTTTATTTTGGGATGATTTTATTGCTGCTTCTTAAAATAATTTTTTAATATATATTTTTTTATATTAAAAAATTATTTTAAGAAACAATAATATAGTTTATATCATCATTTCAAGGCTATTTCATCGCATGCACAATTTCATGTTTATACTATATCTAAAGGGGTTAACCATATAAAAGCTTACCATCTTCTTCATCAATGACTCCATCTTGAATAAGTTTTGGGATTTCAAACATGGCCGCAAGGATTCCAGCTGCAGCAGGCCAAAAGCCAGCCGTTCGAAGCCCCATGTTCTTAGCAATGGAGAGCGCCCAAGCCATGTTGATATCTGCAATGAAACAAGTGAACTTCACAGCCCCATTATTTCTCATCAATTTCTCCAAGAAGCTTGGCGTCACTGTCATCAAGGACGTCGTTAGCCTCCCAAAGTCATGGCGATCCTCCTCCTGCTCGAGGCCATCAGGAATAGTCACAAAATGAACTCCGTCGATGAGCTTGGCTTGGCCTGGCAATGAAATCGCAGCGAAAATACGCTCATGATTGAACTCTGTGTTGATGAAAGTTACGTGAAAGCCACGTTCGATGAGACAGTAAGAGAGCTCCATGAGCGGAATGATATGGCCCTGCGCAGGGTAAGGGAGTATGAGTGCATGAGGTGCGTTCATGGCTTCCTAATTAAGATGTTAAATTGGAGATCTCAATTTTATAACAAGCATTAATGCATATATTAACGTAGAAGTAGTTCATTATTTAACATTAATGGATGCAATAAGTGGGCCAATAATTCACAGTTCATATTTTGTCGTTATACTATATTATCGTTGAAAAATTGATGAAGACATATATCATTTATTATATGACGTTTAGATTGTGTTTTTAGCGGGGTTTTTTCAATGACTTGAACGTGCCATTTGGAATTCAAGGAGGAGGGATAGTTAGCTGGATTTCAAGCTCATTTTTGACTTTTGTGTGTTAGTGTAGGTTAATTTTGTTTTTTAATGAATAAATTTTGATATTTTATTCAAGGGAAATAAGTTTTGATTTGTGATACAATAATTAATGTTATTGTTTAAATAATGAATTCAAATCATATATTTTACGACTTATTGTTCACTATTTTTTAGATAAAAAAACATCACTCACTATAAAAGGTGGCTTCTTTTATATATATATATATATATATATATATATATATATATATATATATATATATATATATATATATATAATACGCCAATATAAAATTGGACTGAGGGAGATGTGAAATTTATATATTCTTAAAACCCTAAAGCTGGGATTTTTTTTAGAGGAAAAGCTGTTGTTGTTGCGTCCTCAAAAATTCACGGCGACATAGAAATATAAAGTTTAACGTCATAGCTTTATATGAAGATCTAGCACACAAACAGATTAATAAGTAGTGATATAATGTTTATAAGAGACACCGGATTTTTTACTTGGAAAGCTTTAAAAAGGAGAAAAATCACGGGGCCTTGTCTAGTTTATATGAATCTACTAGTATTTGCAGTTGATTACAAATTAGGTCACTCTTTAGGGGAAAGGCCTTGGTTTATTGTAGCTAATATACATCATGTAGAATGCATTACGTGGTGGGAGTTAGAGGAATCAGTGTTGGTCTGTTCGATTGGTCGGTGGAACCATAGTTGAAGGATTATGTTAGTTATAGGGGTTGTAGTTGGCAAGCATTGGTGATAGGAAGAATCGTAGTTGTAGGGCGACATAGGTCAGAAGTACTATAGTCTGACGACGGAGGTTGGAAGGACCATATTCGGGCTACGATGATTGTGAGACCATGGTCTGGCATTGATGGTCCGAAAGACCATAAATTTCGGACCATAAATGACTGGTGATGGAGGTTGGAAGAACTATAGTCTAACCACAATGGTCATAGAGATCGCATTCTAGCACTGATGGTCGGAAAGATCATAAAAGACTGACGATGGAGGTTGAAAGAACCTTAGTTATCACGCAATAATATTTGGAAGGAGATCCTACATTGATAGCAGCTAGGAAGAGTTTCGATGATGCTTAGAGAACGAAGGAAAGTCCCACGACTACTGATTGCCGGAAAGGGATCAGGAGACAGCCGATGAATGGGCGGAAATCTAGCGACGATCGGTAGTCGAGCATAGATCTGGCAATGGTCGACGACAAGGGAGGAAGTCCAACGATAGTTGGTAGTCGGCATGAGATCCGACGGTGGTCAACGACAAGAGAGCTCCCCAAGTTCTCTTCCTTTCTTCAACTCCCTTAATTATGAACTATTTACTGATTATTGGAGTGTCTTATTGATATTAGATCGAATTCGTAAATCTTGGGCTTGTTGGATTCATCTTGTCAAGTCGCTTGATTCATCTATTAGCATGTCACATTTCATTTCATTCAATTAATGCTCTGAAGCTTTTCAAAAAATATTTTGATCCTTTGATTTGAACCCATTTTGTCTCTGATTGAACCGATTTTGATATCGTCGAGTTAAGCTCGTCTCCTTGAAATGTTTAATTTTGACTTTAAGCTTGTTGAAATTGAAGATCAGATGATCCCAATTTTATTTTTTAAAACCTTAATCTCATATTTGCATCAATATTCATGTCTGATGAAGACGAGTTTTTTGGTCACACATCAGTTGTAATTTGCAATGTCTTTTTAAAAATCGAATTGGACTTGTTCGTTGAACACTACGGCGGTTTTCCAAAAATGATTTGCTTAATTTATATGAAATAATTAATTTTTAAAGCAGGCTAATATAAATTAATTAATTTAATATAAAATACTTAATAAATTAATTAATTTAAATTATTATTTTAAAATACATATTATATTTTTAAACAAATTTTTTATTAAATTAGCACTAACAATGCTTTGTTTATATGACACCATCACTCAATGTGACTTTTTTAATTCATATGAGTCCACAAAAAATAATATAAACCACAATAAACATATATAACTAATGTGAAGTGGGACTAAAAAAATAAAAATAAAATTATCATGTTCGCTATACATATACTATATATTTTTTATATATTTATTGATTAAATTTTTAAAATGTGAATAATAAATAATATAACATGAATTTATAGATTTAATTTTATAATGTAAATTTTGTATACAATTTATACTTATAAATTGTATTTAAACCTATAACATAAATTAAAGATTATTCATATTAAATTTATAAATTTATATGTAAAGTAATTTTATAATAAAGATGAATTAAATTTAAAGATAAAATATGTTTTAATTTAAAATTATAGGACATATTATTTAATTTTTAGTCTCTAATTTACATTATTTCATAAATGTTATATCATTATTATGTTATTTAGATGATATTTAAATAATTTTGATATTTATTATGTCAATCCGGTTCAACCCCCGATTTGACCATTGAGCCGTGAACCCTCCTTCTTTCTGTTCATCATTCGATCCGATTTTCACAACCCTGATAATCTAAGAGGTTTGGAGAGAAAGCATTTATGAAGCCGGAGCTAAAGCTTTTAAATTTCTAAACACATGTTTGATAGTGATTACATTCTTAGAATGACTCTTTTGTGTCCGTGTGGCCATATATGTACTACTAGTTTTAAGCATTTCTCAATTTTCAGTTTAAGTAGTTGTACTATAAGAGGAGTGCGGAGGATATTTGGAGAGATAATATTTGAGTTTTATCTCACTGTGTTTAGCTGGGTTGGTAGGCGAGAGCGTATCTCAACTCATATTCGATTCCTCTCTCAAGCGGCGCGACTCCTTTTTTTTTTTTTTTGGGACATTTAGGCCATTTAAGGCAAACTCACACACACAACGCAATAGAGAAGCTGAATGGCGCGACTCCTTAAGTAAGAAGAAAATAAGTGTATGGTCCGGCACCTGTGGGGTTGGTTGCCGCTAGGCCCGCTGAGAGATTAGTTAACTCCGCCAGATGCCTCCTAGATACCCCCGATCTCAAAAAAAATAAAAAAAGAGTTTTGTTTCTTCTCCCTATATCCTAAAGACTTTCAGGTGCTAGGTTTCAACAAGAATCAATTCTTGCTTCTGGCAACCAAGCAGGTTGCGACATTAAGTTCAACCTTGAGGGAAGTTCGGTAGAGGAAACCCAGCTAATTGCAACATTAAGTTGGATTTACCGGAGTTTGAAGGAAGAATGGATCCTGATGAATTCATCAATTGGATGCACACAATGGAACGGATTCTATGGAATTCAAAGTACCAGCTGAACGCATCGTCGAGTTGGTGGTGGTTAAACTTAAAAAGAATGCGTCATTATGATGAGAAAATTTGAAAAGAACAAGAAGCCGAGAAGGGCGGAACAAGACCATTACATGGGCCAAGATGAAGAAGAAAATGCAACATAAGTACTTTCCCAAGCATTGCAAGAAACATCTGTTCTTGTTATTCTCTCAATTACAGCAAAAATCAATCCTCAGTGGAAGAATATGTGGCTGCATTTGATCAATTATCCCTCAAATGTGATCTTGTGGAACTTGAAGAGAATACTAGCTATAACTAATTTCTTGGGAGGATTTATAACCGATAATATCCCAAAGTGGCCCAGCTACAACTTTATTGGACTTTTCAAGATGTTAATTTTGTCTCTCAAGGTTGAGATGCAACAAAAGAAGGCAAGGGGTGCAGCTGGCTCTATTGAAAATGAAGCACTAATCAGTACTGAAAAATATTTATTTACATACAGATGAAGGTAATCTACTAATCCCAAGGAAAGTTTTGAATGCACAAAAAAGAAGAAGCATGATTGCAACACTATTTTTTTTAGGACCCAATGTACTGTTGATGATCGGGTTTATGAAGTCATATTGGTAGTGGTAGCTATCGGGGAAAAAAATGTAGTGGCTTCTACTATTGATACGTTACCAAAAAATCTCCTTGATCAGGCACGAATCTCGAGTCAAAATTGAGCTGAAAGTTTTTTGAAATTAAATATGGGATCATCTGAACTCCGATTATAGCAAACTTATAGTCGAACTGAACGTCTCGGAAAAGATGAACCCATTGACACCAAAACCAGCCAAATCTGAGCCCAAATGAACCCAAAATATGGGACCAAAGCATATTTGATTTGTTCAAAACTGAATTTAGAATATCAAACGAACTCCAAAATTGACATGCTTATATTCAAATCGACCGGCTCGATGAGACGAATCCAACGAGCTCAAGATCAAATAAATTCTGATATCATTATGGAATTCACAAATGACCAGTAAACAATACATAATCAAAAGGATCAGTATCGTTCTGACCTTGATCTTCCCATATTTACTAGTCATGTCACTCTCTAAAAAAACTACAAATATGCCCCCATTCTACACTTGAAAGGAGGAGAAAGGAGGGAGAGAGAAAAAATTTATGTTTTGCTTGCGCCGGAGCATCTTCGACTTTTCTTGGCCCGCCAACCACAGCCGTAGTCTTACTGACCACTGGCCGAATTACCGATTACCTACAGAGTTCTTCCGATCACCGACGGGGGGGGGAGGGGGGGGGGGGGGGATATAATAAGGGGGGGTAGGGGGGGGGGGGGGGTGAGGGGGGGGGGGGGCGAGGGGGGGGGAATGGGGGGGGGGGGAGGGGAAAAAAATGGGGGGGAAAGGGGGGGAGGGGGGTAGGGGGGGGGT